>CM046445.1:70537052-70907052 GCA_025506515.1 Flaveria trinervia | reverse complement strand
GCTGCCTCAATAAGTGTCCTATTCCTCCTCTCAGCAACAGCGTTTTATTAAGGAGTTCGGGGAGAACTGTATTGTTTGGAATTCCCTTTTGAGTTATAAAATGAGTCAAGAACGAAGTTCTTAAACTCAGTCCCTTGATCACTTCTAATTATTTTAACCTTCTGATCAATTTGATTTTCTATTTTAAGAAAAAAAAGATTTTAATGTTTCAGCAGTTTCATCTTTAGTTCTTAAAAAGAATACCCATGTGAATCTTGTAAAATCATCAACTATCACAAGGCAGTATGATTTCCTTCCAATGCTCATTATACTTGTGGGACCAAATAGATCCATCTGCAATAAGTGTAATAGAGTAGTGATAGAGTTAACACATTCGGATTTATGAGATGTCCTGTGTTGTTTCTCTTTCAGGCACGCAACACAGTTATCTTTGCAGAAAAATTCCTTTTTAGGCAAACCATGTACCAAGTTATTTTTAGCCAATTTGTTCATTGTCTTAAAAATTACATGACACATACGTTTATGCCATAGTGTTGACTCATCACTATCAGCTTTGGAAAGAAAGCATGATACTTCACCCAATAGGGAAGCATTGTTCGTATCAAGCTTGTACATATCCCCTTTCCTGGAAGATCTAAGAAACACCAATTCCGGAGGAATTGTCATCCTTGGTTTGAGGATAATGCACTCATGTTCTGTGAATAGCATTTGGTGCTTTTGATCACAGAATTAAGAAACACTTAACAGATTGTGTTCAAGCTGTTTGACAAAGTGAACTTTGTCAACTTTTAGTTTACCGTTGGATACTCCCTCTGCCAGAAATATATCCTCGGCCTCACCTCCGAATTGGACAGGACCTCCATCATAGTTCTGAAACTGTTGAAGGAGAGATATGTTCCCTGTCATGTGCCTGGAGTATCCACTATCTACAATCCAGACATTTTTGTTCTTGTCAAATGGATGTCCCTGCACATAAGATGAGGTTTGGGCTGCATCATCTTCCTTGATCTTCCAGTCCACCCTTTGGCTAACCTTGGAGGATGAGCTTGTTGAAGCCTTTGCAGCATTGCCTTCTTCCGAAGCTTCTTTCTTTTCGGAAGAAGCCTTCACCACCTTTTCTTCCAAAGCAGTCTTCTTCTTGGATGGTTTCAAGGGAGCTTTCTTGTTCTTTCGAACCTTAGTAGCTTTTGCTTCCGAAGCCATTTTCCTTCGGAAGAAGGAGTTTCTTCCAAAAGCAACCTGGCTTCCGAGACTAGCCTTCCCTTTTTCATCACTTGAACCGTTGAAAAGGTCCAAATGTGAAACCTTCCTTGACTCCTTCTTTTCTAACATTATTTGCATAATGTGTGCTTCCAGGATTGTAGTAACAATCTTTTGCCATGTGATTTTGCAGGCCACACATGATGCATGCAATGTTAGTCTTTTGGGAAAGTGAGGGTTGCTGTTTCTTGGTTTTCTTTTCTCCGTCAGCAACTTTTCCCTTTAACTTATGATCCTTTGGTAGGAAAGAAGTGCTAGTATTACATTCCTTTCCTGAATCAGAAGTACCTAACACTTGGAATCCAGCTGAGATAAAGACACCCTTCTACTTGGGGTCAATCTTCAGCTTGGACTCAACCACCTTCTTGGCAGTTCTTCTAGCAGCTTTAGCTTTGCTTCTTCTGGTTTAGTGGTTAGGATTTGATCTTCACAGGAGGAGATGGGTACATCTACCTGTTCCTTCCCTATGGAGGCCTCTATTGATGCCTCATCCTTCAACTCTAGAAACGAAGGGTAAGCAGTTGGAACCTCTTGCTCTTCAGTACCACACCTTAGCTGTCTAATAACTCATAGGAGTGTGGTGGAGCAATTTCATTGGTTCCCAACCCTCTTTTGTTCTGATAACAGAGTTTGGAATAGGAGGATGATGCAAGAATAGCTTGGAAGTTCTGATCAGAAATAGCATGCTTCCTGGCCTGAGTCTCAGCAGTGACAAGCTGGGCTTGAGCCTCAGACAATTTGGATATCAGATCCTTGATTCGAGTCTTGTAGTTGGTGTGTTCATGTTTTAAAAGAGACACAGTTTTCTCTCACTCATCAATTTTCTTTTGATAGTCAGATTCAGCTCTTTTGAAATCAGATTTTAGAATATTTAAAGACTCAATAACAGATCTGATTTCCATAATGTAATCCTGATAAAGTTTAACTTTAGCTATACAGGCTGGAGTGTAGAGATGTTCATATACCTGGGCATCATCTGTTCCAGCCATAAGAGCTTGAACAGGAGTCACATCCTGTACCATGAAGCTCCAGTCAACTTCTTCAGCCATTGTAGCTATTTCGGTTGACTTCTCAGTAGGCTTTGAGATTGAGAGATGTGTGGAGGCCTGTGTGGTTCCTGGATTGGTCTTGAGAGCCTTGCGTTCCCTTACAAGATGACGCAGTTGGTTACAGTTGTAATACTTTGCCTTGGTCTTGTCAACCCAAACTTGCTGGTAGTTGGGTTTTGAGGGAAATGCTTCTAGTTCTCTTAAAGAACTTCTTTGCTCTGTAAGTTAAGAGAGCCATCTGCTAGACAATGTCCATGTACTCTACATCATCTGGACTAAAACACTCAAGATCATCAAAACAGTATTGAAAATCTCTTGAGTGTCCACTTCCTGAAAAAAAGGCATAACTTTCTTGGAAGGAGTTGTGTTGAGCCTGTTGAGACCTTGGAGTCTCAAGAAAGTGATGTAAGGTCCAGAAGAGCAGTTGGCTACTGATAAGTCAGGAAATGCTGAGGTTGAGGGGTTAATGAGCCTTCAGCAACCATTAAAGCGTTGCTAGCAGGAAGACTCATGTGTCTGTTTGTTTGGTGGCCCTTCTTACTCTCCATCTGTAGGCGATATCCATCAAGGATGCTGTAGACTTCAATCATGGAAAGAGTGTTCAAGTTTTCTATTCTCTTGATAGAGACACAGTAGAATGTCCACTCGTTGGGAAGAGCACTCATGAACTTTCTGGTGAGATCTCTGAGTTGAGGAGTGATCTTCACAGACTGAAGGGAAGGGATAAGATCCATGTACTTGAAATACTACTGGCTGAGGGTCTCTCCAGCAATATGAGTGAAGTTCTCGAACAGCTGCTTCAGTGAGTCCTTCTTTGAGTCGTTGGAGCTCGAGTACATCCGAGCAAGTGCATCAAACAATTCTTTGCAGTCTTGCAATGCTCGAACCCCACCACAATAGAGTTCGGTATTGCAGTCATGAGAATAGTTATAGCATTGCTATCGATGTCCATCTTCTTCCTGTCTTCATCAGAATAGTCCTCGACCGCCTTTTCTATCATGGCACCATTTCCACCGGGAGATACCACCTTTGGCTTATACGGTCCATTCACAATGGAGTTCAATAATTTGCTGTCTTGGTATCTAATGAAGCCTTCTATTCTTCTACTCCAAGACCTAAAGTTTTCAGGGGTAATGATGGGAGCTTTTGTCATTGTTCCCATCTCTACCTCGGATTTGTTAAGGGCCATTGAGTGAGTGAGTGGTAGGGAGGAGTGAAAACAGGTTGATTTGGATGGTGAGATCACGCAATCAAGAGCCTGAGATGCTCTAATACCAATTGCTAGATCTGTGTTTGTCACTTAAACACAATGTTTTCTCTCAAACTCACCTAGAACAGCACTCGGGTATATGAAGAATCACTAAGAGTTGATCACAATATAGAAAGTAATAGAGAACACAGTAAGATAATTTTCAAGATACTTTTATATATTGATTCTCAACTAAAAAATACAAGACTCTTACAAGCATATGATATATATTTTATGAGTACAAGGAGAACCTATATATAATACTATCTACAGCCGGATATACTTTGATACCAGCTGGGATCCTATAGCTAAAGTCTATACTAAAACACTAAAGATTATGGTATCTCGGATAGAGATTTGGTAGCCAGGACATGTCCCTGACTTACCTTTTGTCACCAACTAAAATTGGTAACATGTACTATCATGAAAAGGTGAACAGTGGAATAAAGTATGGTCAACAACATGGCTCTTTTGGAAGAAGCCATGCTGTATCACAAGTCTGCAGCGGAGTGTCAGAGACCATACTTGTGTCCACTGGTTCATAGCAGTGTCTTCCGAAGGTTAAATGACTTCAGAAGAGTAAGTACTTCCGAAGCCACTTATACTTCGGAAGAGGCTGCTTCTTCCAAGGCTTGGAGACTTCTTCTTTTCATCATACTTCGGAAGTGGTCTTCACTTTATTCCTCTAAGACTTGAACTTCGGAAGTATACACTTTACTTCGGAAGTAGAGTTCTGTCTTCGGAAGTTGGTGTTTTTCATTGTCTTCGGAAGAACTCTACAACCTTCGGAAGTTCCATGCTAAGCTTCGGAAGCCTTTTGCATGCAACACCAAAGTAACTTAAGTGACATAGTTTTTGTTGCATTAGCTTCTTCTTGATCCACACCTTCCCTTGCCTGAAGGTCTTTACAGAGAAATCCTCCTTATAGCATGTTAGGTTAGGACCGTGTACGTACGGAGTACTAACTAATTCTGCGTTTATACCGGATCAAATAGTGTGGAATCCTATTTGATTGGAGATCCAATCAGTGAGTATGATAACTTGATCGATATAAGATTAAACAAAACGTTATGAACAAGTAGGAATCGATCAAGAATGAACTAGGAACTTGGATAGGCTGTTTGGGATGCTCTAGATGGCTAGGGTTTACGTGTATGTGAAGTATTTTTCAAAGTGTTCTGTTTTTCCACGAATTAGGAGGTATTTATAGGTTAGTCGTTTCCATTCATACGACTGAACCATTAGCATGGTTCAGTCGTGCGACCGAATCATGCGATTGACTCATACGCACGACTGAAGGTTCAGTCGTGCGACTGAGTCAATCTTATGTCTCAATCATACCACTGATCGGTCTCCTGGTTCAATCATGAGACTGGTCCATAAGTATGATGTATTCATGTGTATGGTCCATAAGTATGGTCCATTTGCATGAATAATCATCCTACTAGATTGAACATATTACTTAATCATTATGGACTAAGAACTATGTACAACAACCTCAAACCTATATAAGAAGTTCATACATATGAATTAAATATAAATAAACATCAAATCATATATCATATTCATTACTTTGTCACATTACATATATGTAAGACATGAAAGACTTTTACATTTAAACATATAAATTAGGGACATCATGTATCTACAAACTCCCCCTTGGACCTAGTTTACTCTATTGTCTAACATTCTTCACATGCTCTTGAAATTTCTTGTACTACTCTTCTCTTGTGACTCCTACATGTATCTCAAATGCAAAGCAGAGCCATATAACATATTGGAATTGAAGAGCTTGGACAATGTCTTGCGTGTCATAGAACAGTGGCCACTTGTATAAAGTATAAACATCTTTAGCAGACAAGTTAGTTAGCCACATTGGGTCAAATACCCTGATTGTCTCTATTTTCCCATCGTTGTTCAAAACTATGACCGCTTCCCCTATCCTCCAGTCATAATACCACCATTTGAATTGTGGACTGAAATCCTGAGGCATTTCCCGTAAGGGAATCTTGGACATTGTGCGCGGAGGACTCCACTACAGCATTACTTTAGGCTTTCCAAATTTAGGATCCACTTCAGACTTATGAATGAACCTCTTAGGTTATTGAGGTCTGAAGTTTACCCATCGGGTGAGGTATTCCTTCTTTAATGCAGCATCAAACCAACCTGACATCTTTCTTGGATTAGCATACAACAGATCAAAGCATGCCAGTCGGTTGAACTCAAAACCAGGAAGAGTCTTCAGATCATGTGGATATCTGAAGTACTCATTCCCCTTTTCCCTTTTCACAGCATAAACATCCAAATCTTCAAAATATGCCCACACTATAATCTTGCCTGACACTTTCTGATGTCTTTTGACTCGATAAAGCTTGGTGTAGGCATTTTGCTTTGGGGGCATGCGTTGCGCTTTCATCTCTGCAAAACAAGCTGCCCATTCAGCTTTCTTGATATCAACGTTAGCATCCGAAGCTTAGGTTGTGCTTTATTCTTTCTCTTTTTCTTTCTCCATTTCATCCAACTTATCAAAAGTACCACTGCCAAACGTTTAACCCAAGTTGGGGATAACATTTCCTTCCGGGTTAGTGTACTGTGGATAGTGCCCAGCTATGACATCTTCTTTTCTTGGTCTTTAGCTCTTGCCAGATGTGTACCCCACACAATCTTCAATCAGTTCCTTAAAAGTTAATTGATTGGGCTGAAATTATCACAATGCAGATGCACCAAGAACATAGTTTCAACTTCACGATCATCACCTTCTTCTAGGATCTTTAGTACTTCTTCAACAAGCTTTTGGCTCTGTTGTGGATCAATCTGTTGTTCATAAGCCTGATAGATCTTCCACTGGAGCCAATAAGCATCAACGTCTTGTATATTAAGTGACATAATGTCATTAGCTTCTTGAGAATCTTCATCATCCATACCACCACCCATTTAGCATTATTCCCATCTCTGTCCAAAACATCATCTTCTTCCTCTTTATCAAGTAGGAGAAGATCATGTGAGAGCAGTTGAATGGGTGGTTTCATATCAGTGCAACGTATGCATTCTAGATTTTGTCGGACATCTCATTAACTCCTCCATGCTTGGAGGCTATGCACTTTAGGATAACATGAGCCAAGTACTTGAATTGGAGGCACGTGTTGCTTTTGTTCAGTATGTCGGCATTGATCTCTCCGGCATACTTGATCCTCAAAAAAACATCTACATGTGCACATATGTTGTGCTTGGTGCTCATCATCCATCTTTCAGCCATATTGTTACAACGCAAGAGATAAATACATTACATTGGTTGCTAGATTTAACAATTGAATTTTGAATGATTTTAGTCATACGATTGAGTTCAGTCGTACGATTGAGCCTGCGTCTGAGCTTAGTCATACAATGAGCCATGCGGTTGAGTCAGTCATGCGACTGAACCCACACGCATGATCCACTTGTGTGATTGAGTCTTGCCACTCGCTCAGTTTTGATGACTGAATTTCATCAACGTGTCCATTCGTATATCTCACAGTTGAATACCATAGATTTGAATCTTTGTCAACACGTGACATTACACTTCATGCTTAGATTCATTTGGACCGCTGAGACTTGAAATAGCACTTAGTTACATTTAAATCAACATTACTGTCCATTTAAGTGGTCTATTCTTAAGATTCGTCTTGGTTCTAGGTTTTAGCATTTTTCGGCCCTTAAAAGTGCGATTAAGACATTCATCTTGACTGATTTCAGTTGCAAAGTACCTGTATATGAGTAGAAAATACGTTAGTATCACAAATCAGTTGGTAGGAACAGGCAAACGAGATTTGGGTAGAGTATGTGTGTATGGGCGATTTCAGAGGACTTTGAAGGGTGGTAATGGTTACGACCGGCTGACCCCCTTATTTATATTTTAAATTTCAGTCATGCGACTGGTCCAATACTCATGCTTCAGTCGTGCGACTAAGCCCATACTCATGCTTCAGTCGTGCGACTAAGCCCATACTCATGCTTCAGTCGTGCGGTTGGGGTTCAGTCGTGCGACTCGCTCATACTCCTTCATCCATTTGTACGATTGGTTCAGTCTTTTAGTCCAATCGCATGGTTGTCCCATACTCATGGTCCAATCATGTGATTGGCTCATACTTATGGTTCAATCGTGCGATTGGCTCATACTTATGATTCAATCATACGATTGGCTCATATTTAAGAGTTTGACCTCATACACTTTCAAACACTTAAAATATTAACCTTTGATATAACATTATGACCTTTTAACACCATTTGATCACTTTAGACATGATCCTTTTAGTTTAAAAACCGATTGGTCACCTCGGACATGCGCCCTTTTTAATGAGTGATTCACAGAACTCTTCTAGTTGTATAGTCTGAAATTTACGCAACACAAAGACTAGAAAATAGAAAAGAACTTTTAAATTTAAAAGAAAAACAAGATATATTTGTGTTGTTTTGGGTTTGAGAAGGATGGAAACCTTTTAGACTACATCTAACCGGTTTTACTTCCCAAGCAGACCAAATTCAAGTTAATTTGATCATTTCTGGAAAGATTTATTATGAAATCATACAGGTATATCATAATCATTTGGGAACCCCTTTTAATATGCACTTTGATGCTAGATTCTTGTTTTGTCTGAAAGTCAATGACACTTTCAAGAAATCATACTAGAGCTATAAGATGCACACACTGATTTTGACTGTCAAGAATCGCAGCCACGATGATTGTCAGTATACTTGTCCACTTAAATCCATACACTGATTTTTGACTCACAGTGGTGTTAAGTTATGTTTAATTATTTCAACAAGCATTTGTGGATCTCACACTTATATGGTAATCAACATTTCTCAGGAGAGTTTTGAGCGGTCTACAGGTATTGGACAACAAGAAACTATTCTAAGTAGGAGTGTGCATGGTCTGTTTGATTCGGTTTTGGCCTAAAACCGAAAACAAAAACCGATATTTCGGTTTCTAGATTTCTAAAACCGTTCGGTTTCGGTTCTTTTGGTTTTTTCGATTTTTTGTTTAAACTTTGGTTTCAGTTAGGTTTTTGGTTTTTTCGGTTTCATCATTTGTGCTTCTAGTTTTAGAAAAAAAATGTTTTAAAGTAATGAATTTAAGCCAAAAACTTTGACCTTATATTATTTTGTTCTTATCTAAATATAATCTATATATTTTTATAATTTAGTTGACATTAAAATTAAATGCAATTAAAAAAATATAAGAACATATATTCAATATAACATTTTAATCTATCAATGCAAATAAAAAAAATTAAATATTATTCTTGAAAATCTAAATATTTAATCTTTTTTAGATAACACAAGTTAAATAAGTAAATAATAGATTAGTAATTTTATTAGTATATGATTACACTTCTAAATTTAGAAGTTTGATTATATGATTTCGGTTCGGTTTTTCGGTTTTTGTTACAAACAAAACCAAAACCAAACCAAAAATTCAATTTTTAAAAAATCATTAAACCAAAACATCAATTTTCTAGCGGTTTCGGTTTTATCGGTTTGGTTGCGTCGGTTATTTTGGTTACGGTTCGGTTATTCTGGTTTTTTGCTCACCCCTAATTCTAAGAGCTTTCAAAGAGATGCCAAGCCTCAGTTCAGTGCGATCGCACAGCAGAGAGACGCAAAAAACAATGATTCTAAAATATTTAGGTTATGCTTATACTCAAGTCAGTGCCACCACACAGCAGAGAGGCACACAACCTATCTTCTTGTTAGAGCATTTATTTTTCTTTTGCACATAACACACCAACAACATTGGTCATCCGCACACATTTGTGGCGTTTATTTTTCTCATCACCCCTTATTGGAAATGTGTTGATTGTGTTAACCAGGGATAAGATGAGAACCCACATCAAGTTGAACAAGTTAGTTTGAATTTTAATTCACCAATGAAGTCTACTCATCTATTGTGTTGAATCTACCGACACATCATATAATGAACTAGCAACCTCTAGGTCTACTTTCTCTATGTTACCTCAGTAGCAGACTAGTTTAACTATCATTTTTCTTTAGTTGTGTTTAGACTTCTCAGACTTTTACTTTGAATTTAGCATTTAGAACAAACTAGTTTTGAAGTCCCAAACAATTTGTTCGCTGTGTACTATCATTTTCCATAAACATTTACTCATAAGTCACAGATTTGATTTCATTTCTTTCAGCTAATATGCCATCCCCCCTCGTTTTTTAAGTAAATAAATACTACAATGAATTAAATAGTAACCTAAAACTATTCTCCCCCTAAAAATTCTAAAACCGAAAATCTTTTTATGTTTCTGAATTTTAATTGACAGGAAAATAAAAATAAAGATACAAAATAAATAATAAGCTAATAAGGTAATTGTCGGACTATGAACTGTCATCTTCTTGAATCATATCACATTTCTTTTTCACACCATAAGCGGTGATGTAACCTCCCTTATTTCCAGCAAATGACACGTGTCTCCGTTTAATTTGTTTGACATTGAAAAGGAGAGACGAATTATCTATCATGTGCCTGGATGCCTAACTATCAATAATCCAGGTATTAGTGATAGCGTTGTAGCGGACACCCTTCACATTCAAAGAAACTTATTAGTTCAAATTTGGGAACCAAGCCTTAACTGGCTTGGGTGACCCAGAGGAATCATACATCATAAACTCAACCCATTGACCTTTAAGGGATAAGGGCATATCTTTCTTCTTATTCTCCTCACTATCAAACACTTTACTTGATTTTTCTTTCAATAGGCCAGTTTTGTGTAAGGCCTGTTTGTGGTGAACAAACGACTTACTTATGGTTTGAGCTTTAGGTTCACTAATACTCTTAGGTGGAGTATTAGATCTCATTTTAGAAAAACTTGGTTTTGCATCATAAAGTTCAGTTTTCTTTCTGGGCGTCTGATAATAAGGACAGTTAGAAGAAATATGTCCTCGTTTTCCACAACTGTAGCAAGATCTCGCTTCTACAGATTTAAGAAAAGTTTTATATGATATTGAGTTTGGTAAAGTTGTGAGATGAGTCTGGTTGGGTTTTATCACTTATCTTTTAGATGTTTCAGCCTTATTAACAGAATTAATTGTTTTAACGTTTTGAACATCTTTACCTTTCATTTTACTTGGACTTTGATGATTAACATGTTTTTGGTTAACTTGTTTAGTCATTTTGGGTTCTGAAATAGATGTTTGTGAACCAGACCTTACATTAACCATTTTAAATTCATAATCCAAATTCTCAACAGGTATTTTAACTTTTGATTTCAAAGTAGAGTCCTTCTGTTTAGTGATAGAATTCATAGGTTTACTTGTAGAATCAGGATCACTAACTAGAAGAGTGGACACGACATGATCCTTTACTGGGTTGTTATTGATAGGTCTATATTTTGTATTCAAAAGGATCTCATGTGGTGGTGGAACTACTTTGTAACCCAAACCTTCCCCATTATTTCGTTCTTTCACTATGTTTTGAACTATGTGAGAAGAACTAGCCCGACGATGCAGTTTTTGTTTTAAAAAATTAACCTCGACTTCCAAAACTGCTTTTTCCTTTTTGGTTTTTTCTAAAGAATTTAAATAAAAATTTATATCATTTGATTGATTTAAGGCAACAACCTCGGTTTCCCTTAGTTTTTTCCCCAAAAGTTCTATCTTTTCTTTAAAACTGCACTCATTTTTGTTTTAATATACGATTAGCTTTAGTGTAGAGTTGTTAATTGTTTACTAAGTTATCATTGTGTTCTAATAACCTAGAAAATTTCAAATCAATTATTTCCCTAAATTTTTCACATTTAGAACAAGCATGTTTTTCAAATAATTGATCTGTAGAACTTACCTGTGATGAATCAGATCAGCCATCAAAGCAGAGTTAGACCCTTCATTAGCTGGAGATTCTAAAATTATGGCTATTTACCACGTTCACAGCTTCTTCCGTATCTGCCATCGCTTGCTCAACTGTAATCTCACCTTCACTAGAAGATCCATCGTCCAATGCTTCGACAAAGGCAAATTTGATTCTCCAGGAAAAACAAATCGGAAGGACCAGTCTTGTCCTTCATAACTTTGAGCAGTTAGAGCCTTTGTCTCTTTGCTTGAAGAAGTAGTTCTAATCACATCCTTGTCTTGTCGGTTGAATATGGGAAATGGGTTTCCATTTCCATTTTTCTTGGTCTTTATACATTCACGTTTAAAGTGCCATTTTTCACCATAGTTGAAACACGTGACTTTGGTTTTTTCAAATCCAAAAGTCGTATCTTTAGTGGCTATTAGGTTCTGCCCCGTCTTCTTGACAAACTTTTTACCTCTTTTGACTGCACTTGCCAAGGCCCACATGATGACCATTCCCTCTAGCTCATTCTCATCAACTTGCTAGTAATCTTCATCCGCAAGGTGACAATTTCCAATCTTCTCAGCGACTAAACCATCATAGGATTGGACAACAACTGCTAGAAGATCCATGTGCTCCTTTGCAACTTCCACTGTGATATTACCGAGATTCTCAGTCTTCAACTTTGTAGTATTACCATCAGGCACTATGTATTGGGTACCTGATGACCCTGACGTTTCAAGTCTTGAAGCAGTGGTTTGGGAAGGAGCAGATGAACTAGACACGAAGGCTGTTTGTAATGGTGCTCCTAAAACAGCTGGAGTCGGAACTGAGTTGTAGAGTGAAGGATTCTGAACGTCGGATCCTTTCCTTGACTTGTAATTCAGCCGTAGTTCCTCCTCCCTTAACTTCAAGATGAAGTCATTTATCTCTAACATTTCAAAAATGTCATTCTGTCTCAGATTAGACACAAATGATTCCTATTTCTCCGGCAACCCATCAGCAAAAATTGAAACTTTATCTTTCATTGATGTGGTTACACCTTGAGTGTACAGCTCACTCTTTAGATGATATGTAAGGCCCCGTTCCCGGGATGCTCACAGTTGGTAAATCATCGCACATAAAACATACACTTTACATTTAATCATTCATAAAACAATGCAGCGAAAGTCTAAAGAAATAACTTTTCATATCATTACAAATGCTTTTGCAAGTTAATGCAAGCATTCACTTCAAAACATCATTCGTTCACATTATAATGCAAAAACATTAACAAAAGAATGCCATTAAACATGCCAAGTAGCTGCTCCGTGCCATCCACAGCAATGCTCACCTGCCAACTGCAAAATGCATAAAAATCAGCGTTGCTGAGTGAGTTCTAGTTTGATAATAAAACATACTTTTTCCTTCATTTAAAACTGTTCATTTCTATTGCATGTGATCATACATCATACATCCATACAGATAATATCATTATTATCTTCATCATTCTTTCGTTCATACTTCATTCATTCATTACTTCTAGTGACATGTACATTACCCTGAACATTGTGCACGAAGCGGGTGACTGGGCCTAAGGCCTTTCATAGATCTCAAACATTGTGCACGAAGCTGACTCCAGTACCCAGGGTAAGTACATTCACCATTTATCTTTTCTCTTTCATTCTGGATCAATGCCCTATGCTATACCCAGAACATTGTGCATGAAGCGGGTAACTGGGCCTGAGGTCTTTCATAGACCTTGAACATTGTTCACGAAGCTAACTCTAGTACCTAGGGCAAGTGGCAAGGATCCCATTCATATGGTCAATCACAAAGATTGGACCCCAATGTGCATCCTTTGGGGTAGCTAACCCGCACACCGTTGAGCTAACACCTACATAGGGTGTGCACCTCCATACATTTGCTTGCAAGCCTTTCTTACATTCGTTCATTCATTAATTGATGCATGCATTCATCATCATGTTCCTCTTTCATTATCTTTCACTTTACGTTACATAATACTTTGTTCATTCATTATCATAGCATGTAAAGTCAGGGGAAAGATAATCATAGATCATCATAAGGAACATAAACATATCATTCATACATCATTATTCATGCACACATAACATACATCATCATGCAGGGCATCATGCACACATAACATACATCATGTGTAACCATGCAACATCATCTTCATTATCATGCACAAACCTCAAACACATAATATTACATGCCCATCATACCCTCTATGAACTCGAAAGTCAACTTACATAACCCCCAGGAATCTCCTAGGTCAAAGCCTACATTACTTCTTTTTCTCCAAAAAGTTAGAATTTTCTAAGTGTTCATCTGCATTGACCCTGTTACTCATCCGCATTTAATTGCTTCATACACATTAACCCTTATTTGGTTATCCGAATTAACCCTTAATTGTTCATCTGCATTTGATGGCCTCATCCGTATTAACCCGTATTTGGTCATCCGCATTTGATGGCCTCATCCGCATTAACACTTATTATTCATCCGCATTTAGTGGCCTCATCCGCATTAATCTTCCAAACACTTAGGCAGATTTAAAGTTTAACATGCGAGCCTAACAACAACATGTTTGATTTCAACTCACCATTCATCATGTTCTAAGCTTAAGTCTTACCCTCTAAGCCTTAGAAACATCATCGTACATCAGCAAACATGAACATAATCACATCATAACATCACAACATCCTTATACATGCATACCAGCATACAAGTCTGGAACCCAATTTAGCAAAAACATACATTCATGCATATCCAGCCCCAAAATTAGTTAAAAACCAGTAAAAGAGGGGTCCTAGAACTCATCTTTGCAGCTCTTGAGTATGGCTTCCTCCAAACTTGTTTGCAAATTGAATTCAACCATTAAGAAACCCACTAAACATACCCGAACACATACAAACACACATAAGCAATAACCGAGGATAAGACCATTCAAGAACACCATAAAAGCATGAATTCTTACCTTGAATTCGATTTCCTTCAAGGTTTTCCTTCAAAGCCGAGAATGTTTTTGCTCTTTTCCTTTCTCTCACTAAAATCCGAAAGATTTGTGTGTAGAAAGGGTGATGGGCGGCCATGCCACCTTTTACACCCACTTTTCAACATTTTGTCCTTTTGGACACTTTTTACCCCTAGACTTGGGTTTTATTTCTTTTCCTTCTTTTTCTTTACTTATTCTTCTTTCTTGTCTAGAATAGCCGGGTATTACAAGTCCACCCCCCATAAACAGGTTTCGTCCTTGAAACCTGTTGTTCTTGAAAGAATTGTGGGAAATGCGGTTTCATCTCTTCTTTAGTCTCCCACGTAGACTCGAATCCCTCCTGTGCTTCCACTGTACACGTACAAGGGGAACCACTTTATTCCTCAGCTTTTTTTCCTTTCAATCAATGATTGCCACTGGTTGCTCCACATAATTGAGTCGTTCATCTACTTCGATATCCCCCAGTGGAATAATCATGCCTTCATCAGCTAAGCACTTCCTCAGATGAGATACATGGAATGTCGGGTGGATCCAACTTAACTCATCGGGGAACTCTAGTCTATAGGCTACCTCTCCTACTCGAGCAATGATTCGGAAAGGGCCTATGTATCTCGGGCTCAACTTGCCCCGCTTTCAAAAATGAATAATACCCTTCCAAGGTGAGACCTTCAACATAACCCGGTCACCCACCTGGAACTCGATCGGTCTACGTCGTTTATCTGCATACGACTTCTGTCTATCTTTGGCTGCCTTCATGAAGGCTTTGATCTTCTCAAGCTTCTCAGTCGTAGCCTCGATTACCTTGACGCTCCCTAACTCTTTTTGACCAATATCACCCCAACAGACGGGTGTTTTGCATTTCCTACTGTATAGCATCTCATATGATGGGATACCAATGCTGGCATGATAGCTGTTGTTGTATGGGAATTCGGCTAACGGTAGGTGGTCATCCCAACTTTCCACCAATATCAATCACACATTCCTGAAGCATGTCCTCAAACGTCTGAATGTTCCTTTTTGACTGACCATCAGTTTGGGGATGATAAGCCATGCTAATGTGTAACCTCGTCCGTATTGGGTCGTGGAATTTCTTCCAGAATTTAGATGTAAACCGGGTGTCACGATCAGACACAACAGACACCAGCACACCATGACGAGTTACAACCTCCTTGATGAACAGTTCAGCCAACCTCTCGGATGAATATGTCTCGCGAATCGGTAGGAAGTGAGGACTCTTCGTCAGACGGTCCACAATCACCCATATGGCATAGTACCCTTTCGGAGTACGTGGCAGCTTCGTAATGAAATCCATGGTGATGTGTTCTCACTTCCATTCCGGTATATCCAAAGGTTAATCTTCCCACACGGCTTTTGATGCTCAGCCTTCACTTGCAACCAAGTAAGGCATTTACTCATGTACCCCACGACATCGCGCTTCATACCCGGCCACCAATAATCTTTCTTTATATCTTGATACATTTTCATGGCACCTAGATGAATGGAGTATCGGGTCTTGTGAGCTTCATCCATGATCTTCCCCCATAGACCCCCAAATCGAGGAATCCACACACGTCCAAATCGGGTTTTAACACTAAGTGTGTTCTCACGCAATTCCCCAACTAGATCTCTCATCCTTTCAGAGTTAAGATGATCTTCTTTCAATGCTTTATCTTGAAACTCTTTGGCTTGCTTCATTACATTAGAGGTCATGATCAGTTGGTATGCTTTCACCCGAATCAGTTCGGGCCTCTCCTTTTGGCTAAGGGCATCCGCCACCACATTGGCTTTGCCTGGATGGTAGTGGATCTTGTAATCATAGTCTTTTATGAGATCCAACAATCTTCTTTGTCTCATGCTCAGGTCCTTCTATTCAAAGAAGTACTTCAAGCTCTTGTGATTAGTGAAAATAGTGCACTTCGTCCCGTACAAATAGTGCCTCCAAATCTTTAGTGCAAAGACCACTGTTGCTAGCTCCAAGTCATGTGTAGGGTAGTTGACCTCATGAACCTTCAACTATCGGGACACATAGGCTATAACCTTCCCTCTTTGCATTAACACGCACCCCAAACCCGAGTAGGAAGCATCCAAATAAACCACCTGATCTTCACGTCCATCGGGTAATGACAGAACAGGAGCTTGAGTCAATCTTGCCGTCAATCCTTCCAACGCCTTCTCTTGAGCTTGACCCCATACGAACTTCACATCTTTTTGGGTCAACTTGGTTAGTGGAGAAGAGATCTTGGAGAACTCTTGAATGAATCTCCTGTAGTAACCCGCCAAACCAAGAAACTGTGAATCTCGGATGGCGTCTTTGGGGATTTCCATTGCATCACTGCCTCCACCTTAGCTGGGTCCACCATGATCCCGTCGGGATTCACCACATGACCCAAGAACTGAACTTCACGCAAACAAAATACGCACTTGGAGAATTTGGCAAACAACTTCTCCCTTCTCAGCGTCTCCAGAACCTCTCGAACATGACCGACATGCTCAATCTCGCTCTTCGAATAAATCAGGATATCATCAATAAACACGATCACGGATTTATCCAACATAGGGCGTTGGTCAAACCAAAAGACATGACAAGAAACTCGTAGTGACCGTAGCGCGTACGGAAAGCTGTTTTAGGGATATCCGACTCCTTCACCTTCAACTAATGATAACCTGATCATAGGTCTATCCTTGAAAATCAATTGGCACCCTGGAGCTGATCAAACGAATCATCAATTCTCGGTAAGGGTAGCGGTTCTCCACCGTCAACTTGTTCAGTTTGCGGTAGTCAATGCACATCCTCATACTACCGTTCTTCTTCTTTACAAACAGGACTGGAGCACCCCAAGGAGAGATACTCGGTCTAATGAACCCCTTATCAAACAGTTCTTTCAACTGCTCCATCAACTCTTTCATCTCTATCAGGGCCAATCGATATGGTGCCTTGGCAACAGGCTGGGCACCCGGTATCAAGTCAATCTGGAACTTGATCTCACGGTCAGGTGGCACTCCTGATAAGTCTTCTGGGAATACGTCTGGAAAGTCACACACAACGGGTACATCAGACAGTTGTGGTGTTGGCGTATCCACATCCTTTACATTGGCCAAGTAGGCACTACATCCACACCTCATACACTTTCCCGCCACCGCCATTTAAATCACTTTCGGAATCGTAGTCACCCGATCACCATAAACCATCACCGAACTACCGTCAGGCATTGTCAAACGAATCATCTTCTTAAGACACATAATGTTTGCCTAAAAGTCCGCCAACCAATCCATCCCAAGAACCAAATCAAAACCACCCAAGGTCATGACGAATGGTCTAACATGAAACTTATGACCTTCTAGCTCTACCTCACAGTCCTCTAACATCTCAGAAATCCTGGTAGACTTACCTATGGCAGTTTCTACATGGAAGGGAGTATCAATACGTCTACTACTAACAAGCAACTTAGCACAGCAAGCAGCAGAACTAAAACTCTTACTAGCACCGATATCAAATAGCACAGAAGCTAAAGTTTGGTTCACCAGAATCGTACCAGACACAACATCGGGGTCCATTCTAGCTTCCTCCTGTGTCATTGTGAATGCTCTGGCGTTTGCCCTTGGTCCTTCACCTCTAGTTTTCTTCACCCCAGAACCCTCATCTCTTGGCTTCTTACACTCCCTGCTTATCTGACCACTTCCCCCGTAGTTGAAACACTTCATACCTCCACGGTCTCTAGCCATATGACCAGGCTTCACACTCTTGAAACAAACATTCAAACCCCATCTACACTCGCCACCGTGCTCCTTCCCACACTTGCCACACTTTTTCAACCCGACACTAGATGTGACCACACGACGGTCATCCCCTCGAGCCTTCTTGTTACTCGTCGAGGCACCACCCCCACCAAACCTCTTCCTGTTCCAGTTTCTATCACCACCACCCTTTCGACTACCTTCAATCACCGCCACCACAGTCCACTCATCATACAATCTCCCTTCTAGATCCACCGCTGACCTAAATGTGCTTGGTCGGCCAGCGATCATGTGCCTGCGAATGTCCATCAGCAAACCTGAACATACCTCTTGATCTTCCGAGATAGAGGTGTGTTGGACCAAAAGAACCAATGAGCCTGATCAAAAAACCTCCAAGTCCCACAGACATTACAACTGCTGAAGGAGATCACAACAGCTGAAGACATCAGCTGATTACAAGGTCTGAAGACAAAGTCTGAAGACAAAATCTGAAGATTTCTACTGAAGACAAAGTCTGAAAGTGAAGTACTGAAGACAAAGCCTGAAGCTATCAGCTGAAGACAACGTCTAAAATAAAAGTGTGAAGAACAAAGACTGAAGACCAGAGTGATCAGTAGTTGTCACAACAGCTGAAGTTATTAACTTCAGTAGTTGTGATGGTTTTCTTTTTCAGTACTTGTAATTTACCTTTTAGTAGTTTATAGTTTCAGTAGTTTTAGTTCAGTAGTTTTATGTTCTTGTACTTAGCATTCTCTGAGATGTGATCAGTTATTGAGAACATTCTCATTAGTTTGCATAGTTTCAGTTGTTTGTATAATTCTGTTAGATGTCACTATCAAGTGACATCAGCAGACGTCACATTCCTTATATAAGGAATGTTGACCTAATTGTAACGTGTGACTTTCAGCCACCACGAAAGCATTTGAATGAAATATTCCTTTTGCAGAATTCTCTCTCTCTCTATAACCGTGTACTATTCCATTGAATATCAATTGAGTTCTTGCTAAATTGTCTAATTCATTGTTCGAATTCCGCTGCAATCTACTCTAATTAATCAAACTTAAATCACTGATCCTAACAAATGGTATCAGAGCAGGTTAATCATTGATCGATCTAACAATTGATCATTGAAACTGCTATTTCGATATCTAAGTTTGATTGAATTAGCATATTTGCAAGAATTGGTTATAGAGATTGAATTTCTGCTGCTTTTGGTTATTTGCTTTGAGATTTCTCTTGGTTCGTATTGACTTTGTTGTGTTTTGTGCTAAATCGGTTAAAACTTAATTGAATTTGATTAAATCTAAGAATGACTACTCCTTCTAATGACCCTCACAATACTGTCTCCTCAACCAAGCCTTCGATGCTGGTTAGGACTGAGTATAACATATGGCAACGAAGAATGCCCCATCACCTGTCTGTTAACAGTTCAGGTTGTTGGACATCTATGGTACATGGTCCACACAAGCCTATGGTGAACAATCCGGAAACCAACCAAATGGTTCCGAAGAAGAAGGAACAATACTCAGATGAGGATCGAAAACTGTTTGAGATTGATGCTAGAGCCCATGGAATTCTGGCCATGGCACTGCCGAATGAAATCTATTCTGGGCTTATGCATCATGAAACTGTTCATGACCTCTGGAATGCATTGAAATAAAAATTTGGTGGAACAGATGAGGTCTTAGCAAACAACAGAGAAATCCTTGCCCAACAATATGAGACATTCTCTCATAGGAAGGGTGAGACACTGACTCAACAGTTTGAGCGTTTTTCCTGTTTGATCTCTGAGCTGAAAATGGTCAAACATGAATATACTAATAGCCAGATGAACAACAGATTCCTCAAATCACTTCCTGAGAGATGGGACACATATACCATTGTCCTATGCTCCAGTGCAAATCTGGATAGCCTATCTCTCACCCAACTCCATGGGAAACTGCTTACATTTGAAAGAGAGATAAAGCAGAAAAGGAAACTGGCATCATTAGAAAAGCTCACTGATGACTTTGTAACAAGGAACATTGCCTTGGTTGGTCATGAGTTAGAATATGCTGCATCAGAAAACCATTATGATGAGCATATAGATTTCTCTTCAAACAGTTTTGATCATGCATTTGTTAGTGTTGATAGTCAGTCAGGTTGTAATAGTGACAATTTGTGCTTCATTATGGATGATTTGAAAGGTATTGCTGATGATGACTTAGAAGAGATGGATATTCTGAGCCAAATGGCCTTGATTAATATCAGATCTCAGAAGTTCTACAAAAGAACTGGAAGAAAATTCCCAGGACTCTCTGGCAAACCAAAGTTGGTTTTGACAAGAGCAAGTTGAGGTGTCACAAATGCCACAGGCTTGGGAACTTTGCAAGAGAGTGTAGATCATTGGATCTAACTCCTCTGCACCCTTTGTGACTTTTCCAAGCAATAGATCACAAAACAGAGGGCAACATCCTGCTAGTTCTGGTCATCACTCACAACCTCTATCTCTTGCATATTTTGTCCCTCAGGGTCCAATGCCATATCTATATCCCTGCTATTACATGCCACAGCCAAATCAAGTTCAAGTTCCTATTACACAACAACCTCAAGCCTTACCTGAGCCTCAACCATCTCAACCATTTCAATCACAACCTCATCACAGCTTTTTCACCCCTGGTGCTGTTGACTGGAGCAGTTTACCACATGATATTTCTGGTAATGAGCAATTATTTGCTAGTGATGGTCAACATGGTGGTGAACATCCTTTTGGGAATCTTGCTCTCATGGCCCTGGAGTCTATTGAGGGTTCATGCTCCAATGCATCTTCATCACAGGTAACCCAGGTATCCCCTGAGGCTAAGGCCAAGCTATGTTTTGAATCTTGCATGGCTGCATTTATCTCTATTAGAGAGGCAAATGTAGCTTTAATAAATCAAAATCTTGAGCTTGAGCAAACCCTTTCCAAAAGAAAAGCTGAGTATGAGTCTATCCTTAAAGATAAAGATGATGAGATTTATAAGCTTAAATGCCAATTAAATGATGAAAAGGCTAAGGTTAAGGTCATTCTTGAGAACCACAGAGATCTCAAAGAAACACTTGCAGCTACCCAAGTTGAGTGTGACCGCTGGGTATCATCCTGCAAGGGATTTGAAATGCTTCTCAGCAAGCAAACAGCTTCGAATGTGAAGTTTGGAATAGGTTACAATCACATTGAACCACCTACAGATTTTACTCCAAAATAAATAGTAAAACCTGAAGGTGAAAGTAATTTCCAAACCACATCATCATGTGTATCATCCTCAAGAGATCACCCAAAATCAGAAGATGAAATCAGTGTTGATACCTCAGCAAATCAATTGCCTGATGGGTTAACTACTGATAAGCACATGAAGCTGAGTACTTCAGATGTTGTCCCTCAAAATACCTCAAGTACTGAAGGGCAAGTCACAACATCTGAAAAGCATTTCAAATCAACTGAAATAAAAGGATTAACAACTGCTAAGGAATCTATCATACGGTCTTTCAGGACGAATAGAGAAAAGCTGAAGAACAAGTCTTCAGTTGTTACAGATCCTTCTATACTTAACACAAGTACTGAAAGGAGGAAAGTACTGAAGATCACACCTTCAGTAGTTTCCACTTCAGCAGTTGATCAATCCAAGATGAAGAATAAGCCATGTGACATATGTGGTAAATTCAATCATCTTTCTGATGAATGTTGGTACAAAAAGGGTTCCAAACTCAACAGAGATAAGCTCACTAAAATGCAGATGGATGAAATGAAAAATGAGTTTGAGACTAAGTTTGTACCACAGTCATCCCAAAAAGTGACAACTACTGACGATCTCAGTAAACAAGTACTGATGACCATTAGTAAACATGTCACAAATAAGTACTGATAAGTTTTATTCTCAGTTGGTTTCGTAACTACTGAAGACTAAATTACTTAAAAAGTACTGTACTTTCTGTTAAAAGAAACTGATACAGTTACAACTACTGATGTAGTTATAACTACTGATGTCAGTAAAAACAGATAAGTACTGATGTCCTATGAAACAACTGGAAACAACTAAAAAGTCTAATGAGTAAGTGTTGAGGACAATATGAAATAGCTGAAAAGCTAAGAATTGACGAAAACTACTGATGAGAATTTTCTCTTCAATCGTTTCCACAAACTGCTGTTTCACCTTAAACAACTGATGACAAAACCATGTCTTCAGTAGTTTCACAACTACTGATGACTAACACCAAGTCCTTAGTTGTTTCCTACACCTGAAGCCAAAACCAAGGTTTTCAGTAGTTTCATAACTACTGATGACCAAAACCAAGTCTTCAGTTGTTTCAAATGTTTGATTGTTAAAACCAAGTCTTTAGTTGTTTTCATACAACTGATGACAACACCAACACTTTCAATCGTTTTCTTTTCAGCCTTTTCTTAACCTATAAATACCTGCACTTATAGCCGAACTTTCCATTAGCCGTTTTCTATCCTTTTATCTCTTAACAATGGCGACCATGAAACTCAAACCCAGACACAACTGTGTTGCCTACCTCTCGAAATCAGCCTTTTGGAACAAATTTGATAATGCCATCGATCTTATGGTGGATTCCCAATACAGAACCGCCTTTCTTTTGAATCCTACCATATACCCCGATTCCTTAAACCAATTCTGGACCAACGTCTCTGTAACAACCGGTGAAAATGATAGCCAAATCACTCTCCAGTCGTTGGTCAACCAGAAACAGGTGGTAATCACCCCTGACATCATTCGCAAAACCCTAAATTTGCATGATGCCACCTGTATTATAGAATACCTGAAAGGCACCATTGATATGTCTTTCATCAACAACAGCTATGAAGGAGACTTAAGTGCTACAACCATTCTCAAAAAGCACTTCCATGATGCTGAAAGACTTATCTTCCACATGGTGAATGTCTGCCTTGCTTCAAAGACATCTTAATGGGATCAGATGTCCTCAAGATGGCAACAGGTATTGTACTCTATCTTTGAACGAAAAACTCTAAATTTTTCTGAGATAGTGTTTATGGAACTTAAGGATCTGGCTCAGAAACCTGTGACAAACAGATGGCTACTATATCCCAGGTTTCTGATGGCCATATATTTAAATCAATTAAAATTTGATGGCCTTGTTGGTCTTGGAGTCCCTGCTCCAGCTGTCTTAGCTGAGGTATACTCCAGGCATAACTCTGACCCTACTCTCAAAGGGGCTGCCCGGCTGCTCAAACCCAAGCAAAGCGAACCCATAGCCTCCACCTCCAGATCCAAAGTCCCCAACAAACCCAAACCCCAAAAGCCCAAAAAGGCTACTCAGGGAGATAAGTCCCCTGAGGATGCCCTTGTACCACCAATATAGGAAACACATACTGGTTCTAACCCCCAGTCATGTTAGAGACTCAACCAGCTGAAACCGCACAGGTATCCTCTCCACATGATCCTGTTGCAACCATATTTGGGGATACCACATTACTGGAACCTATCTTAGTTGAGAAGGTTACCATTGAAGAGCATCTCTCATCCCGGGTGCAATCTGCTTCTGACCAATCTCCAAATGCAACCGCCCCTCAAAGCCCAACCCTTATAGTTGCTAAAGTGCTGAGTCAGCTGCATTCCTCACCCCCTCCCCATAAACCAATTAACACTGGGAATACCTCAACGATAATGCTGTTGATAACCCACAACACAGGGTTATAATGTTCAATCTCCAAGTGTAGAAGAGGAGGTTAGAACATCTGGTCAGGCTGCCACTTCTACGGATTCAGCAAATGAACAGGATGAAGTTGGTAACATATATAAGACCTCACCAGAGGCAACTGCCAATGAAGGACAAAGTCCAGAGGCAGGAAGTCCCCAGAACCAAGAAAAAGGGCCACATGCATATACTGATCTACACTCAGGGCATGTACATCCTGATTTAATCAGGAGGTCAGATGATTCAGCAAAGACTGATGATGACCTGGGCTTTTTCTTTGATGTCTTAGCCCATAACACAATCCTAGAGACTGAGGTGAGCAGACTCAAAGAACTGCTAGCCAATATGTCTCAAGATAAAAGTCCATCTGCCCCAATAAACCCACAAATGGCACCTTCATTTGAAGGTTCACCAAACACACAGCCAATACACTTAACTAAGCCACCAGCCATTGCTTTTGGCACCACCTCTCAGGGACAGAACCCCTCTGAGCAGATGGTTGCAACCTTTCAAAGCTCCTTACCTCTCATCACTCCCATCATCACTGAGATAGTATATAAAGCCATTGATGAGAGGATCTCCTCAAATCTCCAAACACTCCTTGATGATGTTGTTCCCAGTCACTTTCTGCATTTCAAGCCCCTGAACCCAATGCACCCAAAAAGGGGGATACTACTAAGTCTAAGGCAGTGAAAAAAAGGAAAAGGAAGAGAGTAGAAGATGAGAAAGAACCAGAAAAATAAAAGGAGTTGGAGAAAGAACAAGAACTGATCTCAGAGAAACAGCTGATCACAGTGCAAGAGCTGAGCACAAACAAAGAGCATAAAGATCAGCTGATCACTTACAAAAGGAAGAGAAGTGCTGAGTCAAAGTCTGATGGAGAAAAGTCCTTAGAAGATCTAGTCAAAGAGCTGATGAAGCTCACAACAGATCTATGGACAAAATAATAGATCAGCTCTTCAGACAGGGTCATGACACAACCACCTTAGATGTTGAGATCAGAAGGCTAGAGATAAATGAAATTCAAGCAAGATGGGCTAGTTACAGTGTGATGGATAGGGAAAGGTTGGAGATTATGATCAGGTTTATTACCAAATATCTAGGAAGATCATTGATAGAGATGAAGTCTTGGTCCAAAGACATTATCTTGGAGATAACCAAGAAAATCTGTTTTGCTGGAAGCTACAACAAAGGGTTGATCATCGAAGCACTGGATGAAGCAGGTGCTAGGAAGAGAACTGAGATGGAAAAGCTCTCAAAAGCCAAACTCACCACTAAATTGCTAGATCAGCCTTCTCATACTCCCACTCAAAAACAACCCTCAAAGTAATCATCTCTAAAATCTGCCAATTCTATCCCTAAACCAAAACCACCCACAACTCAACCCACAAAACCAATTCCATTACCCCAAAAACCATCTCAAACCACACCCAGTGATACACCCAGAAGGAGGAGAAGGGTGTGGAGGGTAGAAGAAGAAGAAGACGAGGATGAGAATGAAGACAGTCTGCCAATCTCTGCAGTTCTCAAACATAAAACACCTGAGTCCAGAAGTCAACACATGATCACACCTGACTTGCAAATGCAAATGGTAAAGTGAAGATTGAAGAAGTAGAACAGCAGAAGCAACATGATGAGAAATTTCTCAAAATGGTTGACAAGGACTTCCCTCAGTCCTCATCCATTCAAGAAATGAAGAAACAAGCTCTGAGGCTGTACACTCTTAGGCATACATTCAAACATCAATGAGAAAGAGTGAGGATTTGGCCAGACCCCAGGGTAAGTTCCAGAATACACAAGAAGAACATACCAAGTAGATATCATGGTCAAGTGAAAAAGACTTTGAATGCTGCAATTATGTTGGCTATGGTAGTCTCACCCTGGGAGATTATAGAAGAATTCAAGAGAGCACACAACTCAAAGACAACCCCTCAATCTCTACTTGAGAACAAAATGATCAAGAAGGGGCTGTTATACAAGAGACTTGAAGATCTTCAAAAGAGTGAACTCCAGTTGTTGCTAGAAGGCTCTTATCCAGATGAATTCGCATACAGAGAGATCACAACTGTTGAGTTTAAGAATGGGAAGACAGTAAGGTATCAGTCTGAATATTATGGCCCTGAGTTCTTCTTTGAGGGAGAAGCAGAAGAACTCAGCAAGGAGAAACAAGTTGTTCTCCTGAGGCCTATGCAAGAGAGTCTTATAGACTCATCAATGGGAATTAGATTTCATGGTTGGGACAAGACTCTGTGTCCAGTTTCCCCAAGATAGAGTTCCCTTCCACACTTAGCCAATCAAAACATCAGAAACCTTTTCCCGGCCTGTGCTTACATGATTATCTCTGAAGCTGATCAATAGGGTGTTTCTGCTAAAGAATAAGTGGGATCATCAATAAACTTAGTGGTTTTGGCTGCATTGGTTCAGGGGGAGTTTGTTGGACCAAAAGAACCAATGAGCCTGATAAGAAAAATCTCTAAGTCCCACAGACATTACAGCTGCTGAAGAAGATCATAACAGCTGAAGACATCAGCTGATTACAAGGTCTGAAGACAAAATCTGAAGATAAGATCTGAAGATTTCTACTGATGACAAAGTCTGAAAGTGAAGTACTGAGGACAAAGTCTGAAGCTATTAGCTGAAGACAACGTCTGAAATAAAAGTTTGAAAAACAAAGACTGAAGAAAAAGACTGAAGACCAGAGTGATCAGTAGTTGTCACAATAGCTGAAGTTATTAACTTCAGTAGTTGTGATGGTTTTCCTTTTCAGTACTTATAATTTACCTTTCAGTAGTTTATAGTTTCAGTAGTTTTAGTTCAGTAGTTTTATGTTCTTGTACTTAGCATTCTCTGAGATGTGATCAGTTTTTGAGAATATTCTCAGTAGTTTGCATAGTTTCAGTTGTTTGTATAATTCTGTTAGATGTCACTATCAAGTGACATCAGCAGACGTCACATTCCTTATATAAGGAATGTTGACCTAATTGTAACGTGTGACTTTGAGCCACCACAAAAGCATTTGAATGAAATATTCCTTTTGCAGAATTCTCTCTCTCTCTATAACCGTGTACTATTCTATTGAATATCAATTGAGTTCTTGCTAAATTGTCTAATTCATTGTTCGAATTCCGCTGCAATCTACTCTAATTAATCAAACTTAAATCACTGATCCTAACAAGGTGTCACCTGACCCGGCACCAGACGTGCCATTTCATTGAACTTTGTGGGGTACTCTTTGTGTGTCATTGTTCCCGCCTCAAATTGCAAAAACTCCCTCTTAACCTTGTCCATTTCCCGGTGAGGACAAAACTCCTCAATCACCAACTTCTTCAGTTCGGACCATCTCATTCTTCCAATGGCCCTGTTGTCTTTAGCTTGGACAATATTGTCCCACCAGCATAGTGTAGAGTCCAAAAAAGAGTGGGTAGCGAACTTAACTTTCTGGTCCTCACAACACTCGCTGATATCAAGTAAAACCTCCATTTCCCTCACCCACCGGTGAGCAGCAGCAGCTGTGCCGTTTCCATCAAAAGTAGGGGGCTTGCATCTCATGAATACCCCGTAGTTATAGCCTCGTACTGCCTCCCGCACAGGCTCTGCTTCTTCCTCTTCTTCTTCATTATCAGACGAAACCGTCTCAGTCTCGGGCTGTCTTCTTTCGCCTGTAGGTCCACTCCTTTCCCTTCTCTCCCCCTCTCTATCTGCCTTTATTACTTCGGTCACCACAGACGGTAGGATCGTTTGCATGACTTGATGCACTTCTTCCACAACTGCCTCCTTCACTAAGGCTTTTAGATTAGCACTCTCATCTCCGCCCTCCGGATAAGGGGTTTCTGGTTCTTCATGAACCACCTTTTCGACCCTAGGCCTTCCCCTCGTAACCCGTGGTTCAGCACCACATCCACCACCACGTGAAGCTTTAGGTGATCTACCACCAAAAATCCTCTAACTCACACTGAAAGATTTAAACACTAATACAGTCATTCAAGGAAACGGCTCAGTTTAAGGCAAGTATAGTAAGTCCGTAATTACAGTGGCCAGTTGTGATTAGCCACTTACTTTACCCTTTATACCCCAAGCATTATCTGTCCTGACTACATTAGCATTTAAATCTACATACAACACATAAAACACATACCATGCGCATGTAATACCGGTTAACTTTACGGCAATACTTGATGGCACGCAGCTACTCAGATTGGCATCCCTTTCCCTTTCCGTCCCATTCTCAGTTTAAGTTAAGGTTCATTTTGAAAACTTACCAATTTCACTTAAAATTTGGCTTTGATACCAACTTGTAAGGCCCCGTTCCCGGGACGCTCACAGCTGCTAAATCATCGCACATAAAACATATACTTTACATTTAATCATTCATAAAACATTGCAGCGGAAGTCTAAAGAAATAACTTTTCATATCATTACCAATGCTTTTGCAAGTTAATACAAGCGTTCATTTCAAAACATCATTCGTTCGCATTATAATGCAAAAACATTAACAAAAGAATGCCATTCAACATGCCAAGTAGCTGCTCTATGCCATCCTCAGCAATGCTCACCTGCCAACTGGAAAATGCATAAAAGTCAGCGTTACTGAGTGAGTTCTAGTTTAATAATAAAACATACTTTTTCCTTCATTTAAAACTGTTCATTTCTATTGCATGTGATCATACATCATACATACATACAGATAATATCATTATTATCTTCATCATTCTTACTTCCAGTGACATATAAATTACCCTAAACATTGTGCATGAAGTGGGTGACTGGGCCTGAGGTCTTTCATAGATCTCGAACATTATGCACGAAGCTGACTCCAGAACCTAGGGTATGTACATTCACCATTTATCTTTTCTCTTTCACTCTGGATCAATGCCCTATGCTATACCCCGAACATTGTACACGAAGCGGGTAACTGGGCCTGAGGTCTTTCATAGACCTCAAACATTGTGCATGAAGCTGACTCTAGTACCTAGGGCAAGCGGCAAGGATCCCATTCATATGGTCAATCACAACGATTGGACCCCAATGTGCATCCTTTGGGGTAGCTAACCCGCACACCGTTGAGCTAACATCTACATAGGGTGTGCACCTCCATACATTTGCTTGCAAGCCTTTCTTACATTCGTTCATTCATTAATTGATGCATGCATTCATCATCATGTTCCTCTTTCATTATCTTTCACTTTACGTTACATAATACTTCATTCATTCATTATCATAGCACGTAAGGTCAGGGGAAAGATAATCATACATCATCAAAAGGAACATAAACATATCATTCATACATCATCATGCATGGCATCATGCACACATAACATACATCATCATGCAGGGCATCATGCAGACATAACTCCCGGGAATCTCCTAGGTCAAAGCCTACATTACTCCTTTTTCACCCAAAAAGTCAGAATTTTCTAAGTGTTCATCTGCATTGACCCTGTTACTCATCCGCATTTAATTGCTTCATCTGCATTAACCCTTATTCGGTCATCCGCATTTGATGGCCTCATCCGCATTAACCCTTAATTGTTCGTCCGCATTTGATAGCCTCATCCGCATTAACCCTTATTTGGTCATCCGTATTTGATGGCCTCATCCGCATTAACCCTTATTATTCATCCGCATTTAGTGGCCTCATCCGCATTAATCTTCCAAACACTTAGGCAGATTTAAAGTTTAACATGCGAGCCTAACAACATCATGTTCGATTTTAACTCACCATTCATCATGTTCTAAGCTTAAGTTTTACCGTCTAAGCCTTAGAAACATTATCGTACATCGGCAAACATGAACATAATCACATCATAACATCACAACATCCTTATACATGCATACTAGCATACGGGTCCAAAACCCAATTTAGCAAAAACATACATTCATGCATATCCAGTCCCAAAATCAGTTAAAAACCAGTAAAAGAGGGGTCCTAGAACTCACCTTTGCAGCTCTTGAGTATGGCTTCCTGCAAACTCATTTGCAAATTGAATTCAACCACTAAGAAACCCACTAAAAACATACCCGAACACATACAAACACACATAAGCAATAACCTGAGGTTAAGACCAGTCAACAACACCATAAAAGCATGAATTGTTAACTTGAATTCGAATTCCTTTATGTTCTTCCTTCAAAGCCGAGAATTTTTCTACTCTCTTCCTTTCTCTCACTAAAATCTGAAAGATTTGGGTGTAGAAAGGGTGATGGGCAGCCATGCCACCTTTTACACCCACTTTTCAAACATTTTGTCTTTTTGGACACTTTTTACCCCTAGACTTGGGTTTTATTTCTTTTCCTTCTTTTTCTTTACTTATTCTTTTTTCTTGTCTAAAAATAGCCGGGTGTTACATGATAGGATCCGTCAATAATATCATCTAATTTCTCATTCCCTATCGAAGAGAAATTATCAAACTCCTTCTTGAGAGCCTTAGCCTTCGGTGCCATTAACGTTGCATTTCCATCATATCTCTTTTCTAATGCCTCCCATAGCTTTTTGGCTTGCTTGTTCTCAAAAAACTAATGAAAGATGTCCTTCAGTATCAACTACATCGACAAGGCATAACTTTATTATCATCATTGAAGAGAATCTTCTGAGGTTCACTCATTCCTCCCAAGGTTAACTTGACTCCGTTTGCACTGACTAGTACCATGTAACCAGGCTCTATGGTTGTCCAAAGATTGGGATCAACTCCATTTAAGTAAATCTCAAACCACTGTTTCCACTGAGGATATTTATCTAATGTTAGCAGCTTAGGTGGTTTATTATGATTACCAATGTCATTCTCCAGAAGGAGTATTCTGGATGCGTGAGTCCTTACCGGCGGTAAACGCAACAAATTGATCTTCCATTTCTATAAACTTGGAACTTTGAGATCAGGACAGTTTCACTCGTGTGAATGGGCTATAAGTAAGGTTCACTCTTGCGGATGAAGGGTGCGAATGAATTCAATCGTGCGATTGGATAAAGTCGCGCGTATGAACAAGTCAAATGGAATCAAACGACTGGAGTTGTTCAGTCGTGCGAATGAGCAGTGCGACTAAGTTCAGTCATGCGAATGGAGTATATGAATTAGTTCAATCATACGAATGGACTAATCATGTGATTGAAGGTTGCTATTTTTGCAAACTCGAAGATTTTGACACTATGACACAAAATACGATTTTTCTAGGAACCCTAATCTGCTGTATTACGAAAAATTGAATCTTTAATGCCTGAAAATGTCAAAAAACATCCATTGAAGCAACGTGGTGACTCTTTTGATTAGAACGTAGATTTTGACACCAAACCTAATTGAATAAAACGCAAAATCAAGAGCCAAAGCTCTGTTACCACTTGTTAGGTTAGGACGGTGTAAGTACGGAGTAATAACTGATTCTACGTTTATACCAGATCAAATATTGCGGAATCCTATTTGATTGGCGGTCCAATCAGTGAGAATGATAACCTTATTGATATAAGATTGAACTAAACATTATGAACAAGTAGGAATAAATTAGGAACAAACTATGAACTTGGACAAGCTGTTTGGGACGCTCTGGTCGGCTAGGGTTTACGTGTATGCAAATTATTTCTCAAAGTGTTTTCTTTTTCCACGAATTAGGTGGTATTTATAGGTTAGTAGTTTCCATTCATGTGACTGAACCATTAGCATCGTTCAGTCGTGCGGCTGAATCATGCGATTGAGTCATACACAGGATTGAAGGTTCAGTCGTGCGACTGAGTCAATCTTATGTCTCAATCATACAACTGATCCAGTATCCTGGTTTAGTCGTGCGATTGGTCGAGAAGCATGATGTATTCATGCGTATGGTCCATCAGTATGGTCCATTAGCATGAATAATCATCCTACTAGATTAAACACATTACTCAATCATTATTGACTAAGAACTGTGTATAAGAACCTCAAACCTATATAAGAAGTTCATAAATATGAATTAAATATAAATAAACATCAAATCATATATGATATTTCATTACAATGTCACATTACATATATGTAAGACGTGAAAGACTTTTACATTTAAGCATATAAACTAGGGACATCATGTATCTACATAACTTATCTACTGGAAGGATTGGTTAACTACTTCTTTAGGAAAGTACAACTTACCTTCCACATCATCCAGCTAAAGATGAGTGTTTACGATGGCTGGAGTGATAAAGATTGTCCTCCCCTGCACTGTAGCAGACAGTGCCTTCTCCCCATCTAGAATAACCTCTTGACAGGTTTTCCAAAAATCAAGTAGATGATCCTCATAAAGAACACAATCAATGGTAAGGGAGGTGGAATAGTTAGACAAAGCCAAGAATTTGAAAACCTCTCAAAGTTATGGATCTTTCTTAGAATGTAACAGAACAACCTGATTGTGTTGCCTGTGTAACTGCATGGAGAAATCTGGGTCATTTCTTCTGTTAAGGTTGGCTATTTGATAAAGCTTAAAGGTGAAGGAAAGGAAGAACAAAGGCAATTGTAGAGAGAAAATTGGAATTTAGGTTTGGAGGAAAGATGAAGATGATATAAAGAGGGGATAACCATTGGGTTTATGTGTGAAAAGGATTAAGACAAAGTTAATGAAAGAGGATAAACTTTGAAATTCGGATATCGGTCCCACCTCTGAAAAAGTAGTTTGCTTTTTGCTCAAAAACTAGTTTTCTTGGAAGTCGAAAAGCTTCCAAAGGTATATTGTCTTTAAAAGTTTTAATGAAAAAGCTTCCGAAGCCAAAATGATTTTGGATGAAATTTCCTAAGATTTTAGAAAATTTAGCTTCAGATGAGAATTAGGACTCGAATATTTTGTTCAAAAGAACAAAGCTTCCGAGAGTTAATTTGCTTCGAAAGAAAAATGTCCTTGAAAACATATAAGTACCTAAGAGAAATTTAAGCTCGGAAGAGATTTCAGACATTTCTTCTGAAGGCAATTTACTTAGGTCGTTATTTGTTTTAAAGGCATAAGTTTCTTCCGAAGATAAAACTATATCTTCCAAAGGATATAAAAGATCAAGATTTTTCAAAAATCTAAGGAAAATTATTCTAGAAAGATTTTCATCCAGAGAATACAAGAGCTTATGAAGGTGATAAAATAGACAACTTAGACAAAATATTTTTAAGAAATAATATGAATTAGTTTTCAGAAAAAGCTACTCCAAGTTAATCATCCCAATGGCTGATATAAGATACTTAAATCTCTGCTTATCAAAGGCTTTGGTGAACAGATCAACATATTGTTCATTTGTGTTAACTTTGACTAGTTTTATTAATCCCTTTTAAAAATTATCTCTAATTAAATGATACCTGATACTGACGTGTTTTGTCCTGTAGTGCTGCACAAGATTCTCTATGATAGAAATAGCACTATTGTTGTCTATATGAATCACAATCTCCTTGAAGTTTAATCCATAGTCAAGTATCTGCTTTTGAATCCAAAGCACTTGAGCATAACTGCTTGCAGCAACAATGTATTCCGCTTCAGTAGTTGATGCAGAGACACATGATTGTTTCTTGCATTGCCACGAGACAATCCTTCCACCAAGAAACTGACATCCCCCTGATGTAGACTTTGTAGTCATATTCCAGACACCATAATCACTATCTGTATATGCATACAGATTAGAGTAAGATTTCTTGGGATACCAAAGGCCATGTGTTAAGGCACTTTTAAGGTATCTTGGAATTCTTTTGACAGTGATAAGGTCTGACATCTTGGGGTTGGCTTGATATCTTGCACAAATACATGTGGCAAACATGATATCAGGCATCCTAGCTATAAGATACATACGAGATCCAATCATAACCCTATAAAGGTATTCATCCACACACTCCCCCTCAAGATTAGGCCCAAGGGAGTGGTTTCTTGCTATGGGTGTCTTAGAAATCTTACAATCAATCATTTTGAATCTTTTGAGTCTGTCCTGAACATACTTTGACTGACTTGTGATGATGCCATCTTCAACTTGCTTCACTTGAACTCTAAAAAGAAATTGAGTTCCCCTATGGCACTCATTTCAAATCTATGCTTCATCATCTTCTCAAAGTCTTTGAAGAGCCTTGGATTAGTTGAACCAAAGATGATGTCATCTACATATACTTGAACTAGCATCAAGTCATTTCCTTGTCCTTTGATGAAGAGAGTTCCATCTATAGTACCTCTTCTTTATCTATGCTTATGAAGATACTGAGATAGAGTCTCATACCACTTCCTTGGTGGTTGGTGCAACCCATAAAGAGCTTTATCAAGCTTGCGGACGTAATCAGGATGATCCAAATCTACAAAACCGGGTGATTGTTTGACATACACCTCTTCATCAATCACCCTATACAAAAAAGCACACCTGATATCAAGTTGATAGACCTTGAAGTTCTTGGATGCAACAAATGTGTAGAATATCCTAATAGCTTCCAGTCTTGCTGCATGAGCAAAGATATTAGTGTAGTCAATTCCTTCTTCTTATGTGTACCCTTGAACAACTAGTCTAGCTTTGTTTTTTATGACAATTCCTCTATCATCTTTCTTATTCCTAATCACCCATTTGGTTCCTATAGTAGTCTTGCTATGAGGAACATGACATAGGTTCCAAACCTTTTGCCTCTTAAACTGAAGTAGCTCCTCCTGCATAGCTTCAACCTAACTTCCATCCTTCAGAGCCTCATTAATTTTCTTGGGCTCTATCTGAGATAAGAAACAAGAGTGAAGACAATCATTTGCTTCATGGGTTTGTCCTCTTGTTCTTACCCATGTGTCAACATCTCCAATGATTTGAGGTGGGATGAGACTTGTGGATCCTTAGCTAAGGGATCACATCAAGTTGTTGACAAAGATCTAATTAGAGAAATTTAGATCCAGCATTAATGCTTCTCCCACCTCATCAACACACTTATCAAGGGAGACTTGATCCTGTGAGTGTGTGACATCATTGATGTTGTCTTCTATGGAGTGGTTATCAGCATCAAGAAATTCTTGATCACTATCATCACCACCATTGTATTCTACATTTGAAGTTCTTTATCTGGATGTTTAGCCTCTGAGCTGGAATTTGAAGGCATCTCAGAGGTATCTGCTGAATTTGTCATTATTGTGCTGATACAAATTTCATTTGCAGAGCTAGTTACAACTGGAGCTGAATGTATAACTTAAAGATCTTCTCAGCTCAAATCTTAGATCAGGATCACTTATAGGTAATATATTTGTAGACCTTGAAACATGCTCACAAGATTTGTTAAAATAGTTGGTAATAAAATCAAGATCAATAAGCCAATCAGGACCAGAACCTTTCACACTAGGAGTGTGCTCATTGAAAGTCACATTGGCTGACTCTTCAACTATTATAGTTCTGAGATTGTATACTCTATAAGCCTTAGCTTGGGAAGAGTATCTAATGAAGTGTCCATCATCTGATTTCTCAACAAACATAGCAATTTGATCTTTCGTATTCAAGATAGTGCAAGGATATCCAAATGACCTGAGAAAACCAATGAAAGGTTTCCTCTTGTGCCAAAGTTCATAAGGAGTCTTACCATGAGTCTTAACCACTAAAACTCTGTTTTGCACATATCAAGTAGTGTTGACTGCCTCTACCAAGAAGGTGATGGGCAGTTTAGAGTCAGACAACATAGTTCTTGCAGTTTCAATAAGTTTCTTGCTTCTCCTCTCAACAACACCATTTTGCTCAGACGTCCTGGGAACACTATATATTCTTGTAATACCCTTTTGATCACGAAATGTATCAAGGATTTGATTCTTGAATTAGTTCCTTGATCATATCTTATGGTTTTAACCTTGTGATCACATGGATTCTCAATTTTTATGATGAAATTCTTTAGAATCTCAGGAGTCTCATCCTTAGTTCTAAGAAAGAAGACCCAAGTGAATCTTGTAAAATCATCTGTAATTACTAAATAGTAAGAGGTCCTTCCTAGACTTATTACATTGGTGGGACCAAAGAGATCCATATATAACAAGTGTAGGGGTGTAGTGATGGAGTTTCTTTCCTTGGGTTTGTGAGATACCTTGTGTTGCTTCCCTTTCAGGCATGCCACACAATGATCATCACTAGTAAACTCTTTCTTTGGCATTCCAATTACCAAATCATTCTTAATCAGTTTATTCATGTTTTTGAAGTTTACATGGCATATTCTTTTATACCAGAGGAAAGACTCATCACTATTTACTTTAGACAGAAAGCATTAAACTTCCCCTGGGTTCTCTGTTTAGGATATGCTCATGAGGAATGACCACCCCAGGCTTTAGAACAATGTACTCATGCTCAGTGAATAGCATGTTATGACTCTGATTGCAAAATTAGCATACACTCAGAAGATTGTACCCAAGCTCCTTGAAAAAAAATTACCTTTTCAATGCTGAACTTACCATTTGTGACCTAGCCCCTTCTAGAAATGTAACCACCTTCATCTCCTCTAAAAGCAACTGGTCCTTCATCAATTCTTTCAAAATTTTAGAGTAGTGACTTATTGCCTGTCATGTGCCTGGAACAGCCACTATCAATGATCTGACATTCTTGTTTGGCTTTAGCTGTTCCTACACAAAGAAAATGGTTAGTTGCATTTGGAAAGCCAAGCCTTATTGGTCTTGGGCTCATCAAAAGAAGTAAAAGATAATGAAATAGTAATAGATCCTATAGTTGTGCTTTAAGGATCTTTTGCTATTGTTGATGGAGAACTTTCAGTCTTTTGTTCTTTCTTTGTCTTCCACACCACCTTTGGAAGTTTGGACTTGACCTTCAACACTTCAGAAGCTTTTGTGACTTCAGAAGTTTTGATGATTGGACCTTTAGAAGATCCTACTAGCACTGCAGCAGACTTTAGTGCTTTGGAAATATTCGTTTATTCCGAGACCAAATTTTCTTCCGAATGCAATTTTCCACTTGCCTTGTTCTTCATTTTGGAGCTTCCGAAGGAAACAAATTTTCCTTCCGAAGCTGTTTTCTTTTTGGAACTCTTGGAAGTTTCTTTCTTGGCCATATGAAAAGTACCTCTTGGACTGTGTGGACAATCCTTAGTAAGATGAGAAGTACTCTCACACATAACACATTCCATCTTCTTCTTCCTAAGAGCCTTCTTTTGAGAACAAGGCTGACTTTGATCATTTTTCTTCTCCACCCTCATCTTTGTAGATACCGAGACAGTCCTTTTAGGGTGAGGACTATACTTGGAGTCGGATGGTTCGGGCTGTGTAGCAGTGGTACACAGCTGATCAGCCTTCTTCATGTTGTCGAGTTGATTTGAACATGAACTATAACTCTTGGTACAAGAGTTTAGGCTAATGTCTTTAGTCTTAACCACTTCAAACCCTGCATAGATAAAGACTTATTTTAGTTTAAAATCAAAACTGGCCTTGATCTCTTGAGCCTTCTTAGCTTTTCTCTTGCTTTTTCTAATCAAGTTCTTCCTCTTGGCCTTGGTCATCCCAAAAGCTTTACTCTCCTTAGACGGATGATGGCCCTTCTTAGAATGCTCTTCTTCACTCCTCTCAAAGCCATTCTTCATCATCTCCTCTTCATCTTCTTTAATCAAAGGGTCTATGAGGGGAAGCTCATCTTCACAAGTTCCATACCTAGGAGATCTTACAGACAAGACTATGTGTGGAGGAGATATCTCACAAGATCCTAGTCTCTGCTTATTTTGATAACAAACTTTTGCACGAAAGAATAAGGATATCATGTTCTTGAAGGTCTATTCTTCAAGAAAACATTTTTCTACCCTGGCTTTGCTTACCACAAGCTTAGCCTGGCATTCAGTCAACTTAGTTATGAGATCTTTGATTTGAGTTGTTGATACATATGTACCTAGTTTAGGAGCTTAATGTAAAATGTCTATCATGTCTTACATATATGTAATTGAATGGGTATGAATAAAATACAATATGTGGTTGTTGTTTATAATGTTTCATATTTCAATGAAATACAATAGTGAACTAACTATATAACTTTGTGGTTGTTGTACATAATTACTAATCAATAATAATTGAGAAAAGTGTTCAAACTTAATCGTATGAAGTCGTCATGCGAATGGACCATGCTAATGGACCATACACATGAATACTTCATGCTAATGGACCATATGCATGAATACTTCATGCTAATGGACCAGTCGAATGACTAAAACAGGAGACTGGATCAGTCGCCCGATTGAGACATAAGATTGACCCAGTCGCACGACTGAACCTTCAGTCGTGCGGATGGATGAATCGCATGATTCCGTCGATGCTAATGGTTCAGTCATACGATTGGAAGACCCTAACCTATAAATACCACCTAATTCGTGGAAAAAGGTAACAATTCGAATACCTACGCACATAATCGTACCCTAGCCGTCCAGAGACTCAAGAAAACCTGTTCCAAGTTCATAGATCGTAGTTGATCGCTTTCTAATCATTCTTAACGTTTCATTAATTGTTAGATTGATTTGAACTGTGTTCTCCCTGATTGGATTGCCAATCAAATAAGATTCCGCACTATTTGATTTGGTATATGGGTAGAATCAGTTAGTACTCCGTCATACACGGTCCTCCCTAACAAGTGGTATCAGAGCTTTGCCTCTTGATTTTGCATGTGATTCTATCAGTTTTGGTATAAAAATCACATTTTTTATTCAAAAAAAATATCTTTTTGTGTAAAAAAGTGTTTTCAATGTCTCCAGATCTAAAAGTTCACGTTTTTCGGCTTACGATGGATTAGGGTTTGTGAAAAATCGTATTTTTTTTTTCAAAGTACCAAAAACCCTTGAATTTTCAAAACCAACAGCCTTTACTCGCATGATTGACTCAATCACACGACTGAACTCACTCGCACCTCCATATGCACGATTGAACTTAGTCGCCCATCCATTCGTACGACTAAATAATCCCATTCGCATTATTCATCTGCATCTGCCTAATCACACGACTATTCATCCGCATCTGTCCAATCGCACGATTGGCTAATCCGCATTTGTTTAATCACATGATTGATTCATTCGGATCTCTCCATTCACACCACTGAATAAGTTTCAGTTTGAAGTTCAAAGTTAATAGATATGGAAGATCAATACTCAGCGTTTACTATAGTTAGAGACTCATCGATCCAGAACCTTTTATTTTTAGAAAATGAAATTGAGAATCACAATAAACCCCCTAAACTCATAACGTTAGATGATTACCCATAATGAAAGCAAAGGTTCGAGATATACCTAAATGAAGTTGATCCCAATCTGTGGGAATCAATCGAGACAGGATATAGCATGCTGGTTGGTGCTAATAGGGTTAAACTTACCTTGGGCGGCATGACTGATAGCAAGAAGGTGAAATACAATGCTGAGAAGAAGGTGTATGCTTTGTTGACTCAGTCAATTCCTAAGGATATATTCCATTGGTTTTCTGAGAACAAACAAGCCAAGAAGTTATGGGAGGCTCTGGAAAAACCGTATGATGGGAATGCTACGTTGAAGGCATTAAAGGCAAATGCTCTAAAGAAGGAGTTTGATAACTTCTCTTCGATAGGAAAAAAGAGCCCGGATGACATCATCGACCGTTTCTACCACTTGATGAGTGGGCTGCACACTCATGCGGTAACCACGTCAATGGAAGACAAGGTGTTGAGTTTTGCAGATGGCTTGCCAGAGAAGTGGGTTTCGTTTGTGTCAAATCTAAGACAGAATGATATGCTGTCAAAGTTGGATATTAATGATTTCATTCTGAAGCAGAGAGTGGAAGAATTATGGATGAAGTACAGGTCTTAGAAAGGATCATATGATCAGAACCCATCACTTTATAACTCATCTCCCACTCCAACTAGTTCAGGAGCACCACTTCAAACGGCATTCGTGTCTAGTTCAGCAGCTCTTCCCAAGCCACTACTTTAGGATCTGACACGTTAGGGTAATCTTGCACCCAATATATAGCACCTGAAGCAAATACTTCAAATTTGAAGACCGAGAATCTCGGTAATATTATTATAGAGGTAGCAAAGGAGCATATGGATCTCCTAGCAGCGGTCGTCACTCCTATGATGGCCTGGTTGTGGGGAAGATTGGAAACTGCCATCTCGCAGATGAAGACTATGAGCAGGTAGATGAAGCTGGACTCGAAAGAATGGATATCATGTGGGAGTTGGCTAGTGCTATCCGGAGGGCGAAGAAGTTTATGAAAAAGACTAGACAAAACTTCATAGCCACAAAAGACACTACCTTTGGTTTCGATAAAACCAAAGTTACCTGCTTTAACTGTGGAGAGAAAGAGCATTTTAAACGTGAATGTGTTAAGCCCAAGAAGACAGGTATTGGTAATCTATTCTCCACCTTCAATGGTCAAGAAAAACCCACAAGTGGTGGTACCTCGTCAAGCAAGGACACTAAGGCATTGACTGCACAAGACAATGAAGGGCAAGATTGGACCTTTCGTTTCGTATCTCTGGGAGAATCCAACATTACGTGTGTTGAGGGTTTGGATGACGACTCTGCAAGCGAACGTGAAATCACAGTGGAACTAGTGATGTCAAATAATGAAGATACTGCGAATGTGGTCAATCACCTTAGTGAAAATGGTCTCAGAACAACTTGTTCAGAATCACCAGCACCCGAACAGTCAAACTCTACTATAATGGCTGATTCAACCGAATCTTCACAGGTAAGTACCAAAGACCAAATTTTCGATAGTCATGCTTGTAATGAATGTAATAAATTTAGAGAAAGCATAGATTGAAGATGTCCTAGGTTATTATATCACAATGATAGCTTAGTAAATGACCTACAACTGTGCACAGAAACTAACAGCTTTTAAAACAAAATGAGCATAGTTATAAAGAGAAAAATAGATCTGTTAAATAAACAAAAAAGGGAAACCGAAGTTTTTGCTTTTAATGAAGCAAATGACATAAAGTTCTATTTAAACTCCCTGGAAGAAACTAAGAAAGAAAAAGCATTTTTGGAAGTCGAAGTAAATTCATTAAAACAAAAACGACACAGTTGGACCAGTTCTTATCACATAGTCCAGCACTTAGTGAAAGAACAAAACAACGGGGAGGGGTTGGGTTACAAAGTGGTACCACCACCACATGAGATCTTGTTGAATGCTAAATGTAGACCAATAAATAACAATCCAATCAAGGATCATGTGGTGTCCACTCCTCTAGTTAGTGATCCTTATTCCACAAGTAAATCGATGGAATCTGTCGTTAAATAGAACGAAGCCACTTTAAAATCTAAAGGTAAGATGCCTATAGTCAATTTGGATGAATAATTTGAAAAGGTTAAGGTAAATTCAGGGTCAAACATGTCTATTTCTGAGCCCAAAAAGACCAAACAAGTTAACAAACAACGTGCATCATGTCTTAGTCGAAATAAACAAAAGGGTAAAGATGTTAAAAATGTTCAAACAATGAAATTTGTTAAAGAAGCTAAAACATCTAAACAATAAGTGTCAAAACCCAAAAAGACTAAAGTCACACTTGTGTCACACACTTCCCCACAGAAACAGTTCCACCAACATGTCGAAAGTAGATCATGCTACAACTATGGAAAGTATGCACACATCGCTTCAAATTGTCCTTACTATCAGACACCAAGAAAGAAAATTGAACTTCATGATCCTAAACCAAGTTCTCCTAAAAGGAGTTCCGTCACTCCACCAAAAAAAATCAGTGAACATAAAGTTCAAACCGTAAGCTAGTCGTTTGTTTATCACAAACATGCATTACACAAAACTAGGTTATGGAAAGAAAAATCAAGTCTAGTGTCTGATAATGAGAAAAAGAAGAAGAATGATCTGTCCTCACCCTCAAATGGACAGTGGGTAGAGTTTATGATGTGTGATTCCCCTGGGTCACCCAAGCTGTTAAGGCTTGGGTCCCTAGCCTAAACTAATCACTTCCTTTGAATGTGCAAGGTGTTCGCTATAGTGCTACTACAAATACTTGGATTGTTGATAGCGGGGAATCAAGGCACATGACTGTGAACCTTTCTCTCCTTTCAAATGTCAAACAAATTAGAGGAGGACACATTTCATTTGTTAGAAATAAAGGAGGATATATCACTGCACAAAGGGAAGTGGGAAACCAGAAAGTGAAGTTTGATGAGGTAAACTATGTTCAACAACTTCAAAATAACTTACTTTCTGTCTCCCAGATATGTGACAAAGAATTCAAGGTTGTATTTGACAACAAGAAGTGCTATGTTCTCAAAAAGGACTATGTCATCCCGGAGGACCAAGTTTTAATGTCAGCTTCAATATATAACCATTTGTATGTCTTGGACCTATCAAAGGCCTCCGCAACCGATCATAATATACAATGCTTCTTGTCAAAGGCAATAGAGAAAGACTCCATCTCCTTGCATATGAGAATGGGACATTTTAATCCACAAAAGATGAATTACTTGATCAAGAATGATCTAGTGCGTGGAGTAAATGTTAAGAACATCCAATTACCGGATTTTTATGTCGCGTGTAAGAAAGGGAAACAGACAAAGAAGTCTCATAAGGAAAAGAAAGTTCACTCAATTGACCTGCCTCTTGAGCTTCTTCAAATGGATCTATTTGTCCCAGTTAGTACAAAGAGCATTGCCGATGATTTGTGCTGCTATGTAGTTACGAATGATTACTCAAGATTTTCTTGCGTGATGTTTTTGAAATCCAAATCAGAGACATTTGAATCATTCAAAGAGCTGGTAACTACATTAGAGTCACTCTCTAAATTGAAGGTAAGGCAAGTTCGCTCAGACAACTATACTGAGTTCAAGAACTAGTGGATGGTGGCATTCTACAAAAAAAGGAATGTGCACCAGTTCACATATGCGTACACTCCTCAAATGAACGGGGTTGCTGAGAGAAAGAATCGAAGCTTGATAGAGACAGCCCGGACAATGCTAGCAGACTCGAAACTGCCTATCCAATTTTGGAACAAGACTGTAGTTAACGCATGTTATACCCTCAATCGAGTCTTAGTGGTGAAACATTATTGTAAAACGTGCTATGACTTGCTCCAACGACGTAAACCAAATCTAGAGTACCTCGAACCATTTGGCGCACCATGTACGCTGCTGATGAAAACTCAGTAAGGAAAGTTCAGCGAGAAAGCCGAAGAAGGAATTTTCTTACGATACAACATACCGAATAAGAGAGTTTATAACAACTCAACGGGTCAAGTAGAAGTATGGTGTAATGTTGATGTACAGAGATTCATCACCCCCCGTGCTGGAAAAGGACCATCATTCTTTTTTGACTATGATGGATTCTTTAAGTCCTTCAACATCCTTTTCTTCCCTCCTGAGGATGGGTTATCGACCAGAATGATGTATGATGTATTAAATACACCATCACTGGACTCGACGACCTTAGCGTCACAAGGTGAGTCTTCTAGTTCTTCAAGGGGAGCACTTGAAATAAGTGACTCTTCCTCTGATGATGAAAACATGGAAAATGATCATGTGGATTAAGGAGAACAGATTCCTTTTACTGCAAGTACACAAGGATCTTATGTTGATGCCTCTGACTCTTCGAAACCTCACACTCCCACTGCCTTAGATATAGAAACTGGTGTTCAGAATCTGAATAATGAGGTAGTTGTTTTCACCACTCCTGGATCACAAATAAATGTTTATCATCCTTTGGACAATGTCATTGGAGATGTTCGATCCATAGTACATACATGAAATCAGCTATACTCAGCTGATTATGCCTTAGTAATGGAAAAGGGATATCTTCACGATGGTGCGTATCGATGTTTAGTGTCTCTGTTTGAGCCAAAATATGTTAGTGAAGCCTTAAACGACGAGGCATGGGCGAGTGCCATGCAAGAAGAACTTCTTCAATTCAAGAAGTTAGGAGTATGGACACTGGTGGATAGACCTAAAGGTGCTAAGGTCATTAACACCAAATGGGTATTGGCACCAAATGGGTCTTGAAATGCAAGAAAGATGACCAAGGGGTCATAATAAGAGACAAAGCTTGACTTGTAGTTCAAGTATTTCGACAAGTTGAGGGTATTGATTACAATGAAGTGTTTGCACCTGTGGCGAGAATGGAAGCCATCTGTATCTTCCTAGCCAATGCATCTTACATGAAAATTAAAGTTTATCAACTAGATGTAAAGAGTGCATTCCTTCATGTTGAAATCCGAGAGATAGTGTATGTCAGTCAACCCGAAGGATTTGAGGATCCATATCATCGGGACAGAGTTTACAAGCTGGATAAGGCTCTCTACGGGCTCCACCAAGCCCCAGGAGCATGGTATGAAAAACTCTCGACTCATCTTGTGAAACACAACTTTTCTAGAGGAGTGATTGACTGTACACTGTTCATCAAAGAAAAGGATGGTGACTTACTGCTAGTTCAGATCTATGTTGATGACATAATCTTCGGTTCTAAAAACAAAGCATTATGTAAAGAATTTGAAGCAGGGTTGAAAGCTAAATTTGAGATGATTGCCATGGGAGAGATGAAGTTCTTTCTCGGGTTACAGGTGGATCAGACACCAAAGGGGATATTTCTACATCACACCAAGTATGTAGGGGATATTCTCAGTCGGTTCAATATGGAGAATGCTTCGGCAGCTGGGACTCCACTGGCTACAAACCACGATGTGGCACCCGATGAAAACGGTGATCTGGTGGATGCCACCATGTATCAACGAATGATCGGAACCCTCATGTACCTCACTACCTCACGACCGGATATCATGTACGCGACGTGTCTCTGCTTCAGATATCTGGCAAAACCGAAAGTCAATCACCTCATAGGAGTCAAAAGGATATTTTGTTATCTGAAGGTTACTCCAACACTTGGGTTATGGTATCCTCATGACGATGACTTTGAGCTTACAACGTATAGCGATTTGGATTATGGCAGCTACAAAATGAACTATAAGTCAACATCTGCAGGATGTCAATTCTTTGGGAGAAGATTAGTCATGTGGTAGTGTAAGAAGCAAACATCGGTTGCTCTGTCAACTTGTGAAGCTGAATACGTTGCTACTGCAAGCTGCTGTTCGCAAATCATCTGGATTCAACAGCAAATACGGGACTATGGTTTGAAATTCTCTAACAATCCTATATTTGTTTATATTTCAGCTGCTATAGCCGTAACTAAAAATCCTGTCCAACATCTAAAAACCAAACACATCAGAATTAAATATCACTGTACGTGATTGGTTTTAAAAGAATTTAATCAATGTAGTTAAAATTAATACGGACTTTTAACGCGCTGACCTCTACACAAAAGCGTTTGATAAACCAAGATTTTTATATTTGTTAGAGGTCAACGGCATGAAAAAAAATGTAAAGTGATTCCATAAGATGACAGTACATAGTTTGACGAGTAGAGTTATTTTTTATTTTATTTTATTTTATTTTTTGCCTACTAAAATTCAAAACGCCAAAAGATTTTCGGTTTTAGAATTTTAGGGGGAGAATAGGTTAGATTAGTATTGAATTAGTAGTTCTATTTAATTACTTAAAAAAAGGAAAAAACTAGGGAAGAGGACAGCTTAGCTAAAAGGAAAGAAATCAAATATGTGATACTGATTCAAGGAATTTTGAAAAGGATAGTACACCGAGAACAGATTATTTGGGACTTCAAAAAGTTTAACTGATTAAAATGCAAAAATCAAAGTTTAAGTCTCAAAAGTCTAAGCAAAATAAAAGGAACAATGATAGCAAAACTAGTAGGCTACCAGCTAACATAGAGAAAGTAGACCTAGAGGCTGTTAGTTCATTATATGATGTGTGAGTAGATTCAACACAATAGACAAATAGACCTCATTGGTGATTTCAAGCTCAAACTAAGTTGTTCAACAAGCTGTGGGTTCCCATCTTATCCCCGATTAACACAAGCAACAAAGTTCCAATAAGGGGTGACGAGCAAAATGAATGCCACAAATGTGTGCGGATGACCATAAAATATGAGCAAAGCACATGAAAAATGAATAAAGCAATCAAGCTAATAATCTACGTTGTTGGTGCAATATGTGCAAAAAGAAAATAATTGCTCAAACAAGAAGATAGGTTGTGTGCCTCTCTGCTATGCGGTGGCACTGACCTGAGGATAAGCATAACCTAAATATTCTAGAATTCATTATTGTTTGCGCCTCTCTGCTGTGCGATGGCACTGACCTGAGGCTTAGCATCTCTTTGAAAGCTCTTAGAATAGTTTATTCTTGTAATATACCCGTAGACCGCTAAAAAATCTCCTGAGGAACGTTGATTACCATATAAGCATGGGATCCACAAATACTTTTTTAAATAATTAAACCTTAAATCATCACCATTGTGTGTCAAACATCTGTGTATGGATTTAAAAGGACAAGTATACTCACAATCATCGTGAGCTGCAGCTCTTAAAAGTCAAAATCAGTGTGTGCATCTTGTAGCTCTAGTATGATTTCCTAAAATTGCTATTGAGTATTAGTGAAAACAAAGATCAAGCATCAAAATTGTTTATTAAAATATCCCAAGTGATTCTGATATACTTGTATGATTTCAAAATGTATTGTACGAGAAATGATAAACTAGAATTCAAGCTGTGCTATCCAGGAATTAAAATCGATTAGAATTACTCTAATAGGTTTAATATCCAATCTCTAATAAAAAATACAAAAATATGTCTTGTTACTGTTGTTAATTTCAAAGTTGTTCTGTTTAATTTTAGTAAATAGTAAGGTAAGAGTCGGACTCAAGAACTCATCAAAATTTGTGAATCACTCACTCAAACGGGTCACGTCTGAGGTGATGAAAACATTCAAAAAAATACAAGTCACGTCTGAGGTGACAAATTCATTTTATGTAAAAGGATCACATCTGAGGTGATCAATAGTGTTTTCAAATTAAAAAAGGTCATGTCTGAGATGATCATCACTGATAATGTTTTATTTATTGTTAAAAAGATAAGTGTTTGAAAGAGCATAAGGTCAAATGAACAAGTCAGAGTCATTCACACGACTGGACCATGAGTATGGACCAGTCACATGAATGGAGCATGAAATTGAACCATTCGCACTATTGGATCATCAGTATGAACTCAAGTCGCACGAATGGAGCTGACCGAATGAGTCAGTTGCACGACTGAAACATAGTCGCACAACTGGCTATGACTTACTGAGCAAGTCGCATGACTAAGCCCCAGTCGCATGAATCAAGAGTGCGAATAGGTTTAGTCAGACAACCGAAGGAAACCCTAGTATAAATAGAGGGGGAGTCGGTCGCAGACACTCATCACCTTGAAATTGCACCTAAATTGCACGAAAGCAAGATTACTCTACCCAAATTTCATATCTGTGATTTAGAACCCTGTCTGTGATACTAACCGATTACGCTTTGTTTCTACAGGTAATGCGAGACTAGATTCGATCAAAATGCACAGATTAACCTAGCCTTAAAGTTCAAATCGGTTCAAAACAAAACTGAGACAAAGACTTCGAAATAAACCAGTAATCAATACTTAAACATCAAATTATTTATCACTAAGTGTTATTTTGATGGATTGCGAGTCCAATGAGACTAACCTGAATGTTTAATATCAAGTATTGATCAAGAATCGATTCTACAGTATGGAATAGAGACGTATGTGAATGGACACACCGATGAACTTCAATCGCATGATTGAAATGGGCTAATTACTTAATCGCACGAATGAACCATGCATATGAACTCAGTCGCATGACTGATTCAACCGCATAGAACAGCATATGACTCAGTTGAGTTGCAGGTTCATTCGCACGACTGAGCTCATTCGCACGATTAAGACTTAGTCGGACTGTCCATTCGCACGACAGAACAGAATGATTCAAGTTCATTAAAATTCAAGTGTCATTCTCTTACACAAACTATAACATTTATTTATCTTGTGTAACAGAAACATGGCGAGTGGATGGACTATGAGCACAAAGCATAACCTTTGTGCATATCTGGACGTCACCACCTGGAATGCCTCTAATTTTGCTTGGATTATTGCCTTCCTACGGAGATCGAGGATCTTCAAGGCTATATCTACCCCGTGCACATCTTATCGATCAATTAAGCAGGCGTTCTAGCAAAACGCGATAGTCAACAGGTTTGTTGAACCGCATCGTATCAGGAGTACTATATTTGGTCAAAAGATAGAGATTGGTGAGGAAGACTTGAGGAGGGTGTTAGAGTTAGGAGATGATAGTGACTGCCCTACCAGACTGCATCCACTAACTGTCTGAGGTTGCTTTGTTGGACCAAAAGAACCAATGAGCCAAGATCAGAAAACCTCTAAGTCCCACATGATATCACAACAACTGCTGAAGGCTTCATCAGCAGTTCGACAAGTGCTGAAGACTTCAACAGCTGAAGATCAAATACTGAAGCTCAACAGCTGAAGAACACAAGTGCTGAAGCTGAAGACCAAAATACTGAAGGTCAACAGCTGAAGAATACAAGTGCTGAAGCTGAAGACCAAAGTACTGAAGTACAACAGCTGAAGAGTCCACAAGTGCTGAAGATCAACAACTGATGTACAAAGTCTGAAGACAAAGACTAAAGACATCAGCTGATGACATCTACTGAAGTCATCAGCAGATGAAACGTCTGAAGTTCAAGTCTGAGACCAAGTACTGAAGTTTCAGTAGTTTGTCACAACAGCTGAAGAGTACTTCTTCAGTAGTTGTGATATCAGTAGTTTTATGTTTTTACTTTCAGTAGTTTTGTAAAACGACTAAAGAGCTTGTTCTTCAGTCGTTGTAGTTTCAGTAGTTGTAGTAACTGATAACACTTAGTATTTTTGTAAGAAGATGTCAGCTGTTTTGACATCTCAGTAGTTGTGTTTCATTGTTTAAATAATTCTGTTAGATGTCACTATCAAGTGACATCAGCAGACGTCACATCTCCTATATAAGGAATGTTCCACCACGACATTCCTATATAAGGGATGATTGACCTGATTGTATGTGTGAAATTTTTTCCACCACAAAAGCGTGTGATTGAATGAAATATTCTTTTTGCAGAAACTTTCTCTCTCTATAACTAATTCTGTTCATTGCAATATCTTTGGTATTCTTGCTCGAATTGTGCTAGTTGGTACTCTATTCCGCTGTTGAAATCATTCGAATCGATCAAACTAGATGTTGAGATCCTATCAAATGGTATCAGAGCAAGTTAATCATTGATCGATCTAACAATTGATCATTGAAACTGCTCATTTGCTCTAAGTTTGATCGAACTAGCAAATTCGCACGAATCTGTTATAGAGATTGAAGTTCTGTCGCTTTTGGCTATTTTAATTGAGGTTCTTTGTGGTTTTAAGCTAAATTTGTTTTGCTTATTTTGAACTTGTCTGAATTTTCTAAAATGAATACTCCTTCCAATGATCCTCACAATACTGGTTCCTCAACCAAACCTCCAATGCTGGTTAGGAGTGAGTATAACATATGGCAACGACGAATGCTCCATCACCTGTCTGTTAACAGCTTAGGTTGTTGGACATCAGTGGTACATGGTCCACACAAGCCTATGGTGAGTAACCCAGAAACCAATCAAATGGTTCCGAAAAGGAGGGAGCAATACTTAGATGAGGATAAGAAATTGTTTGAGATTGATGCAAAAGCCCATGGAATTCTGGCCATGGCACTGCCCAATGAAATCTATTCTGGGCTAATGCATTATGAAACTACCCATGACCTCTGGAATGCCTTGAAAGAACAATTTGGAGGAACAGATGAGGTCTTGGCAAATAATAGAGAAATCCTTGCCCAACAATATGAGACATTCTCTCATAGGAAGGGTGAGACACTGACTCAACAGTTTGAGCGGTTCTCTTGTTTGATCTCTGAATTAAAAATGGTCAAACATGAGTACACCAATAGCCAGATGAATAACAGATTTCTCAGATCACTGCCTGAGAGATGGGACACATATACTATTGTCCTACGCTCCAGTGCAAATTTGGACCAACTATCTCTCACCCAACTCCATGGGAAATTGCTCACATTTGAGAGAGAGATAGAACAGTAACGAAAATATCATCATCTGGAAAGCTCACTGATGACTTTGTACCAGGCAACACTGCCTTGGTTGGTCATGAGTCAGAATATGCTTCATCTGAATGCCAGTATGATGAGCATATTGATTTCTCTTCAAACACTTCTGATTCTGCATTTGTGAGTGTTGATAGTCAGTTTACTAGGTGTAATAATAACAATCTATGATTCATCATGGATGATCTCAAGGGGATTGCTGATGATGACTTAGAAGAGATGGATATTTTGAGCCAAAAGGCCTTGATAAATATCAGATCTCAGAAGTTCTACAAAAGAACTGGAAGAAAGTTCCCAGGACTCTCTGGCAAAACCAAAGTTGGTTTTGACAAGAGTAAGTTGAGGTGTCACAAATGCCATAGGCTTGGACACTTTGCTAGAGAATGTAGATAATCTGGATCTAATTCTTCTGCACCCTTTGTGACTTTCCCTGGCAATAGTCAACAACACAGAGGGGAACATCCTGTCAATTCTGGTCATCATTCTCAACCACAATCTCCTGCATATTTTGTTCCTCAGGGTCCAATGCCATATCCTTACCCTTGTTATTACATGCCACAAACCAGTCAGGTTCAAGCACCCATTGCTCAACAACCACATGCTCTTCCCGAGCCTCAACCATCTCAATCTCATCAACCTCCTCAACCTCAACAACACAGCTTCTTCACCCCTGGAGTTGTTGACTGGAGCAGTTTACCAGATGACATGTCTGGTCATGAACAACTGTTCACAGGTGCTGGTCAACATGGTGGTGACAGTCGTTTTGGGAATCTGGCACTTATGGCTCTGGAGTCTGCAGATGGATCATCCTCAAATGCCTCTTCATCACAGGTATCACAGGTATCCTCTGAGGCTAAGGCCAAATTATGTTCTAAAACATGCATAGCAGCATTTGCATCTATTAGAGAAGTAAATGTAGCTTTAATTAATAAGAACATAGAGCTAGAAAAGATCATTTCCAAAAGAAGAGCTGAGTTTGAGTCTATGCTTAAAGAGAAAAATGATGAGATTTATAAACTTAAATGCAAAATCACTGATGATAAGGCTAGGGAAGAGGTACTTTTAGAAAAGTACAAAGACCTCAAAGAAACCCTTGCAGTCACCCAAGTAGAGTGTGATCGATGGGTACAATCATGCAAAGGTTTTGAAATGTTTCTTAGTAAGCAATCAGCTTCCAATGTGAAGTTTGGCATTTGTTATAATCACACTGCTCCTCCTACATATTTTGCTTCAAGAGCAGAAGTGAAATCTGATAGAGAAAGCAATAACCAATCCACCTCATCATGTGATTCACTTTCTGATAGAGCACCATCAGAAGTTGAAGTTAGTATTATTCCCTAGTTGAACCTATCAGCTGATCTTGATGGTTCAAATAGACACTCACATGATCAAAGAGTTGATCAACTCAGGAGTTATTTCTGGAACTCCTGAAAGGACTGGAGAGCAAGATTTAACACCTAAAGTTTAAACTCCAACTACTGTCAGCACTGAAGAGAAGAAAATTGTCAGTAGAAAGGGTTTGAAGACTACTAAAGAGGAAGTCAAGAAAGCAAATAGTGCTTCCAAAGTGCTAAAGAACAAGTCTTCAGTAGCTTCATTCTCTTTAGTTGATGATCAACATAAGATGAAGAAGAAACCATGTGAAATATGTGGTTTGTTCAATCATCTTACAGATGATTGTTGGTACAAAAGAGGATCCAAACTCAAACATAAAGAGGAAATTAAAGAGAAAATGGTTAAAATGAAAACTGAGTTTGAAGCCACGTTTGTACCAGCAACATCAAATCCTGTAACCCTTAAGTCCAAAAAGAAATCCAAAAAGGAAGGGGTTAAACAGGTAACAGCTGAGATTGCTCAAAAGAAGAAGGTGCAACATAGGAACTTATCAAACTCCAATTCCAATGTGTCTGGAGAGCTGAAAGCTTTATCACAAAATCAAACACAGATGGTTATGATGGTTCAACATCTATTGGTAAGAGTTAACCAATTAGATGTTCCTATGTTGAAACCACAGAAAAGGAGGTCCAAGCCAAAGGATTCCTCTTCTTCACCATCTTCTTCCTCTCAGGCTGTTGTTTCCAACAAACCTGTTAGTTTACCATCTGTTGATGAGAACAAGCCCAAAACCAAAAAGGTTTGGGTCTCAAAATCTAACTAATTTGTTGTGTTTTGCAGGGTTCTTCAACATGCCACAGAGGCATCTGGTATGTAGACAGTGGAGGATCCATGCATATGACAGGAAACAAGTCACTTCTTAATGACTACTCTCAAGGAAGGAAGGGGTTTGTCTCATTTGGCAATGATGCAAAGGGTTACATCATCGGCAAAGGCTTTGTTTCTAGTGGGGAAATAAAGTTTGATGATGTTAACCATGTGGAAAATCTCAAGTACAACCTCTTGAGTGTCAGTCAAATGTGTGACAAAGGCCATGTTGCTCTTTTCACCAGTCAGAACTGTCGGATTCTATCATCCAAAGTTCTAAGTTTGATTGATAAGGTGTTGGATGAATACACTCTCCTGAAGGCTAACAGGACAGGAAGAGTGTATGCCTTAGATCTTTCCAAGAAAATAGATCTCAAAGGCCATCCTTGCCTATTTTCTAAGGCTTCCCCTCAAGAATCTACTCTATGGCATAGAAGGCTGAGTCATGTAAATCTCAAAATCATAAATCTGCTGATAAACCATAGTTTAGTAAGGGGACTGCCTATGAAGGAGTACAAATGTGAAGATAACTGCACTGCTTGTTTAAAAGGAAAACAGCACAAAGCTTCATTTCCCTCCATAGAAGAACCTAAGTCCACTGCCTGCTTACAGCTTCTTCACATGGATCTCTTTGGTCCTGTGAGAGTGATGAGTATGGCTAAGAAGAAATACTGTTGGTAATTGTGGATGATTACTCCAGATTTGTATGGACTTTCTTCTTGCATTCAAAGGATGAGGCAACTCAGAAGATTATCAACTTTGTGTTGTATGTTGAGAAGCAGTATTCCCTCTCAGTCAAGTGTATTAGAAGTGATAATGGAACAGAATTCAAAAACAATACACTTGATGAGTTCTACCTCTCAAAGGGAATCAAGAGGCAGTTTAGCATTCCAAGAACTCCTGAACAAAATGGAGTAGTGGAGAGAAAGAATAGGACCCTTATTGAAGCTGCAAGGTCCATGTTGGCTGATTCTGGACTGCCAATGACTTTTTGAGCTGAAGCTGTCAATACAGCTTGCTATGTACAGAATAGAGTTCTAGTAAATCAGAGGTTGATGAAGACTCCATATGAAGTTCTTCATCATTTGGCCCCTCTAATTTCATTCTTCAGAGCTTTTGGGTGTCCTTGTTTCATTCTCAACACACGGGATCAACTCCAGAAATTTGATCCTAAGGTGGATGCAGGGTACTTTGTTGGTTATTCATCAACTTGCAAAGCATACAGAGTCTTCAACTGTAGAACAAAGATGGTTGAAGAGACTCTACATGTTAAGTTTAATGAATCTCCAAAGGACAAGATTCCACAAAGCCCTGTGGAGCTATTTGATTTGGACATACTGCAATATGTTCCTTATCAAACTCCTGCTGTTGCTCCTGTCAACAGTTCACCACCTGGTGATACTACTGGTGCTGATGATGATGATGATAGCAGTACTCACCTCTTCAGGTTTAGTGACCAACTACCTGTGTCCTCTAAACCTGATGCTTTTGTAGCTTCAGTGGCTTCATCCACAACAAGTGCTGATGAGATTTCTGCATCTTCAACTTCGTTTGAGTTGCCACCATCTATATGGTTTCAAGAGTCTACATCAACATCTGCTGCTGCTGAAGGTTCTACAAACACTTGCACTGATCTCATTGTTTATCCAGAGCTGAAGAATCACCCAATGTCTCAAATCATTGGTGATATCAATGCTGGAGTTTCAACCAGAAGTCAATTGTCCAATTTTTGCTTCTATGCTCTCTTCATCAGTCAGCTAGAGCCAAAGAATTATCATGTTGCACTTAGAGACAATGGCTGGGTTGAAGCAATGCAGCTTGAGCTTCTTCAGTTCAAAAAGCAGCAACTGTGGGAGCTTGTTCCTCTTCCCCCAGGTAAGTGTGCAATAGGCACTAAATGGGTGTTTAGGAATAAAACAGATGAAAATGGGCTTATTGTTAAGAACAAGGCCAGACTGGTTGTTCAGGGGTTTGCACAAGAAGAAGGTATTGATTATGATGAAACCTTTGCCCCTGTAGCCAGACTAGAGGCAATTAGATTGTTCTTAGCCTATGCTGCACTCCACAATCTTAAAGTTTTTCAAATGGATGTTAAAAGTGCATTTTTATATGGTAAAATAAAAGAATAAGTTTATGTGTGTCAACCACCAGGTTTTGAGGATAATAAACACCCAGAATGGGTATACAAGCTTGATAAGGCTCTTTATGGGTTGAAACAAGCTCCTAGAGCCTGGTATGAGACATTATCTAACTTTCTTCTGCAAAATAATTTCACTAGAGGCTCTATAGAGAAAACTTTATTCATTAAGAAGGTGGATCAGCATAAGCTACTTGTTCAAAAATATGTTGATGATATTATATTTGCATCCTCTGATCCCCAGTTGTGTGATGATTTTACAAAATTAATGCAAATGAAGATTGAAATGAGTGCAATGGGAGAATTACAGTTCTTTCTAGGCTTGCAAATCAAACAAAAAGCTGATGGAATTTTCATTCATTAGTCTAAATATACAAAAGATCTTTTAAATAAGTTTGATTTACAAAACTGTAAGCCCTGTTGTACTCCCATGTGCAACACCACACAATTGGATATTGATCAGAAAGGTAAAGCTGTTGATGAAACGCTTTACAGATGTATGATTGGGTCCTTGATGTATTTAACAGCTTCTAGACCAGATATTATGTTTGCTACATGTGTTTATGCTAGATTTCAGGCTACACCTAAAGAGTCTCATCTGATTGCAGTCAAGAGGATCCTTAGATATTTGCAAGGTACACAATCTCTAGGTTTATGGTATTCCACTGGGCACTCTTGCAAATTAGTTGCTTTCTCTGATAGTGACTATGCAGGGTGTAAGTTGACTAGGGAATCAACTTCTGGTGGATGTCAATTCCTAGGCAACTATTTGATTTCTTGGCAGAGTAAGAAACAAATATCTGTTGCTACATCCACTACTGAAGCCGAGTACATTGTTGCTGCAAGTTGTACATCCCAAGTACTCTGGCTTCAGAATCAACTTTTGGATTATGGCATTACAGAGACTAAGACTCCATTATTAATGGATAGTGCTTCAGCTCTTTGCATTGTCAAAAATCCAGTCAACACTCTAGGACCAAACATATATAAATTAGACATCATTGTATAAGAGATTGTTTTGAAAAAGGTCTAATTAATCCTATGTTTGTGCCTAGTGCTGATGAGCTTGCAGACATTTTTACTAAGCCTTTGGATAGTTCAACTTTCCACAACCTGGTGTTAAGGCTTGGTATGCTGCAGCTAGAATAAGTGATAACTACTGATGATCTCAGTAATAAGTACTGATGATCATTGGTCACCATGTCAATATAAGTACTAATGAGTTCTTTTACCCTCAGTAGTTTTTATAACTACTGAAGGCTAAATGCCTCACAAGTACTGAAGTACTTTATCTGTTCTAAACTACTGATGTAGTTACAACTACTGAAATCAGTAAAAACAGATAAGTACTGACGTCCTATGAAACACCTGAAAAGCAGATGAAAAGTCTGATGAGTAAGTGTTGAGGACAGTATGAAACAGCTGAAAAGCAAGAATTGACGAAAACAGCTGATGAGTAATTTCTCCTCAGTTCTTTCCACAACTGTTGTTTCTAAACAAATGAAGCAAGACCACAGTCTTCAGTAGTTTCACAACTACTGATAACTAATACCAAGTCTTCAGTTGTTGTAAACAACTGATGGCAAAACCACTGTCTTCAGTAGTTTCACAACTACTGATGACAAAAACCAAGTCCTCAGTTGTTTACATCATATGAAGTCAAAACCACGACCTTCAGTAGTTTCATAACTACTGATGGTTAACACCAAGACTTCAGCTGTTTCAACGTCTGATGATCAAAACCAAGTCTTCAGTTGTTTTATAACAACTGATGACAACACCACCACTGTAGTCGTTTTAAACCTCTGAAGGTTAATACCACGTCATCAGTAGTTTCCAACAGCTGATGACCACACCAAAACCTTCAGTAGTTTTCTTTCAGCCTTTTCCTCTCCCAACCCTATATATACCTGTCTTCTTCTCAAACGGTCCATTAGCCGATCTTCTGACCTTCATACTTTCAAAAATGGCAACCATGAGTCTAAACCCGAGATAACTACGTCGCCTACCTCACGAAATCGGCCTTCTGGACAAAGTTTGATCACGCCATAGACCGAATGGCTGATTCTCAATATAATACGGCTCTGCTCTTAAACCCGACCATCTACCCAGAGTCACTCAGTCAGTTTTGGTCCAATGCCTACGTTCACACTGATGTGCCTACCGGCCAAATCTCATTGAGGTCATTGGTTAACCAAAAACAAGTAGAGGTTACACCTGATAGCATTCGTCGAGTGCTAAGTTTACAAGATGCTACTGCTGTGACTGAGTACCCGAAGGGCACAACTGATATGTCCTTCATCAACAATGGGTACGACGGAAATCTCCGAGCTGCTACCATACTGAAGAAGAACTTCCCTGATGCTGAACGACTGATATTTCATATGGTGAATGTTTGCTTAGCCTCGAAGACATCCTCATGGGATCAAATGTCTTCCCGGTGGCAACAGGTATTATATTCAATTCTAGAACACCAACCTTTAAATTTTTCACAATTGTGTTTCTAGAGATCAAAGATCTGGCACAGAAACCTGTGGGAGAAAGATGGCTATTATATCCCAGGTTTCTGATGGCCATAATTTTAAATGAATACAAACTGATGGCCTTGTTGGCCTTGGAGTCCCTGCACCAGCTGTTCTAGCTGAGGTATACTCCAGGCACAACTCCGACCAATCTCTCAAAGAAGCTGCCCATTTGCTCAAACCCAAGCAAAGGGAACCCATAGCTTCAACTGCCAGATCCAAAGTCCCCACCAGCCAAAATCCAAACCCAAACAAGCTAATCAGGGAGATGAGTCCCCTGATGATGCTCCTGTACCACCCAAGCAGGATAAACATACTTGTTCAAACCCCCCAGTAGTGTTAAAGACTCAACCAGCAACAGCCGCACAGGTATCCTCTCAAAAGGATCCTATTGCAACCATTTCAGGGGAAACCACATTGCTGAGACCTCTCTCACTTGAGGAGGTTATCATTGAAGAGCATCCCTCTCCCCGGATGCAATCAGCTTCTATACCCTCTCCCCATGCAAATGCCCCTCAAAGCCCAACCATTATAATTGCCAATGTGCTAACTCAGCTGCATGCCTCTCCTCCTCCCCTACAACCACCAACAAAGGGGAGAACAACCAATTGAGGAAGAGGATACACATGCTTCTGACAACCCACAGCACCGGGGTTTAAATGTTCTATCTCTTGGTGTGGATATGGAGACCAGAACATCTGGTGAGGCTGCCATCTCCTCTGAATCAGCATATGATCAGAATGAGGCTGGTAACATTCCTAAGACCTCACCAGAGGCAACAGCTGATGAAGGACAAAGTCCTGAGGCTGGAAGTCCCTAGTTCCAAGACAAAGGGGCACATGCTACAACTGGTCTACACCTAGTGCATGTACATCCTACTACAAGCAGGAGGTCAGGTGATTCAGCATCTGCTAATGATGACCTGGGCTTCTTTTATGATGTTCTTGCCTAGAACATAATCCTAAAGGAGGAAGTCAGTAGGTTGCAAAAACTACTTGACCAACTCTCTCAAGGAGAAAGACCATCTGCCACCACATCAACCCAACAGATGGCACCTTCCTCTGAAGGTCCCTTAAACACACAGCCACTACAAAATTCTCAGCCACCTGCCTCTGTTTCTGGCACCATTTCTCAGGCCCAAAACCCCCCTGAGCATGGATGCTATCCCTCAAAATCCCCTATCTCTCATCACACCACAGCTAACCGAATTTGTTATTAAAACTATTGATGAGAGACTTTCTTCTGTCTTACAACCCCTGGTGGAGGATGTACTGAGCCAACAACTTTCTGCTACTCAATCCCTTACAACCAATGCACCCAAAAAGGGGGAGAGTTCAGTAGTGAAAGCTAAAAGAAAGAGGATGGAGAAGGAGAGAGAGAAAGAGAAGGATAAAGAGGTGGAAAAAAGAAGGATTGTGTGTATGAGCCGAAAAAGAGAAGGAGAATGTGATTGAGAAGGGAGCTGAAATTGAAAAAGTACATGAAATCAAAAAGATTTTCATGTCACATACAAGAAAAAGAAGAGTGCTGAGAAAGAGAAGAACTTGAACGAAATGGTTAAAGAGGCTGATGCTGAACACAACAGATCAATGGACAATATCATTGACCAGCTGTTTAGGCAAGGTTTCGACACTGAAAAGCTGGATTCTGAAATAAGAAGATTAGAGATCGAAGAGATCCAACAAAGATGGGCCAGCTACAACACTATGGATAGAGAGATACTTGAGATCATGATCAGATTTATCAGCAAATATCTTGGGAGATCATTGATCGAAGTAAAATCATGGACCAGGGATACATCTTGGCCATAACCTCCAAGATCTGTTCGTGAAGCATATACTAAGGCTTAGTAGTCGAAGCTTTGAATGAAGCAGGAGCAGGAGCAGGACTGAGCTAGCCAAACACTCAAAAGCCACACTCACCTCCAAAATGTTAACTCAGCCTGTCAACATTCCCTCTCCAAAACAACCACAACCACACCCACAAAACCACTCCCTTCCCTCAAAACCAACAGCCGATGATGCACCTAAGCAGAAAAGAGAAGGGTGTTGAGGCTTGTGGAAGAAGAAGAAAATGATGATGAAGAAGATAGGCTGCCGATCTCAGCTGTTCTGCAGTTGCCTAAGGCCAAAGATCTCTCTCTTGCAATAACTCATGAGCAACAAAGAGATGCAATCAAAGTGAAATTGGAAGAAGAAGAACAACACAGATTGCACGATGAAGAGTTATTGAGGAGAGTAGATAAAGCATATGCAGTCACTTCCTCCATCATCAATATGAAAAAACAAGCTCAGAGGATTTATACTCTTAGACATACTTTTGAGTATGTGAAAGAAAGAGTAAGAATTTGGCCTGATCCTAGGGTGGCTCATAGAATACAAAAGAAAAACATCCCTCAGAGATACAATGGTCAAGTCAAAAAGATTATAGATGAAGTAATCTCCTTGGCCATTGTAGTTTCACCCTGGGAAATCCTGGAAGATTTCAAAAAGGCCTACACCTCAAACATGCCTCCACAAAAGATGCTAGAGAACAGAATGATCAAAAAGGGGCTGGTGTATAAGAGGCTGAATGAGATCAGAAAGGATGAGTTACCACTACTGTTAGAAGGGCATCATCCTGATGAATTTGCTTACAGACAGATTACAACAGTGGTACTCAAAAATGGAAAACAGGTCAAATTCCTGTCTGTGTACTATGGGCCTGAAGGATTCTTTGATGGTGAGGCAGAGGAGCTCACCATGGAGGAACAAATTGTATTTTTCGAGCCCTACACAAGGGAATCCTACAAGCTCATAGTTGGGAAGTGAGTCTCATGGATGGGGGAATAGCTCAGTGTCCAATTCCCCAATACAGAGCTCCCATCCATACATTGCCAACCAAATCATCAGAGACTCATTCCCAGGCCAATGCTACTATGGGTCATCTTCTCAACTGATCAAGAAGGAAAAAGACCAACCATTCTGCCAACAATAAGTGGGAAAATAAATCAATTAGAGGTTTTGGCTGCATTGGTTCAGGGGGAGTTTGTTGGACCAAAAGAACCAATGAGCCAAGATCAGAAAATATCTAAGTCCCACATGATATCACAACAACTGCTGAAGGCTTCATCAGCAGTTCGACAAGTGCTGAAGACTTCAACAGCTGAAGATCAAGTACTGAAGCTCAAAAGCTGAAGAACACAAGTGCTGAAGCTGAAGACCAAAGTACTGAAGGTCAACAGCTGAAGAATACAAGTGCTGAAGCTGAAGACCAAAGTACTGAAGTACAACAACTGAAGAGTCCACAAGTGCTAAAGATCAACAACTGATGTACAAAGTCTGAAGACAAAGACTGAAGACATTAGCTGATGACATCTACTGAAGTCATCAGCTGATGAAACGTCTGAAGTTCAAGTCTGAAGACCAAGTACTGAAGTTTCAGTAGTTTGTCACAATAGCTGAAGAGTACTTCTTCAGTAGTTGTGATATCAGTAGTTTTATGTTTTTACTTTCAGTAGTTTTGTAAAACGACTGAAGAGCTTGTTCATCAATTGTTGTAGTTTCAGTAGTTTCTTTTCAGTAGTTGTAGTAACTGATAACACTTAGTATTTTTGTAAGAAGATGTTAGCTGTTTTGACATCTTCAGTAGTTGTGTTTCAGTTGTTTAAATAATTCTGTTAGATGTCACTATCAAGTGACATCAGCAGACGTCACATCTCCTATATAAGGAATGTTCCACCACGACATTCCTATATAAGGGATGATTGACCTGATTGTATGTGTGACATTTTTGCCACCACGAAAGCGTGTGATTGAATGAAATATTCTTTTTGCAGAAAATTTCTCTCTTTATAACTAATTCTGTTCATTGCAATATCTTTGGTATTCTTGCTTGAATTGTGCTAGTTGGTACTCTATTCCGCTGTTGAAATCATTCGAATCGATCAAACTAGATGCTGAGATCCTATCATGCTTTCTTCAGGCTAAGTACTCAAGGGACATAAACGTAGGTGTGCTCAACAAGAGCAACATGTGCTCCCAACTCAAATATTTAGCCCATGTGTGCTAAAATGCATTGCCTCAAGGAAGGGAGGATTTGATGAGCTATGTGATCAGATCCAGAATGCCTATGTGCTCTTATACTGAATCATCGATTAAGCTTCTCATGGATGATCTTCAACTATTGGGTCGGGAACCTAGAAGCCAAGGGTAAGGAGGGCATCTGTATGTACCCACGGTTCCTCCAGATGATTATCGACCAAAAGCTACCCTCACTACCTAAATAGAGTGATGATGTGTTACACTGGAGGTCATGGATAACACCACACTAGGGAGGATGAAGGTTTACCATGGCAACCAGGTGAAGCCCTCGGTAAGGAGATTGTTTGGGCATCTGGCCCGGGATGACTACGTGGCACCAGCGACGAGGAAGTGGCGCCATGACGATAGTGATTCTGATGTTGAGCAGATAGCTCTCCCTCTGATGATTCCGACGATGATGACCACGATGTTGATCAAGGAGGTGATGATCAGGGTGGACCCAAGTCTGCTCCCATTCACCCTAATTTCCAGATGGAGGAGGAGGACTCTAATAAAGATCCTCTAGTGCGAACAGTGGGGAGCCGGGTCGTAGCCACGGAGAGAGGTCTCAGGGCGGTTGGTGGATGCCACGAGGAGTCGGGGATGCTGCTATTTTTGATACAGATCCATCTTATACCCCAGACCGCCCTGCAGCCAAGGGGGAGCAACTGTTTCTAAGGGCTCAAGAGAGAAGAGAATGGCTCACCCTTATGGCAAAAGGGGTAAGAGGCCCAGATTTACATTGACCACATCCAGTCCCATGCCACTACCACCACTACTACCCCAACCATCACCATATCCACCACAGCTACCACCATCACTACCATAACCCCCAACACCACTTGCACTCTCCCATCCAACTCTACTACAGCCAACCCTTCACCATCCACTCATATCCCACCACCCATATTCACCATAGCCACCACTACCACCACCAGCCTAGCAGGACCATCATCCCACACCACATTCATCACAGGTGTTGGACCAAAAGAACAAATGAGCCAGATCAGAAAAACCTTTAAGTCCCACAAGACATCACAACAACTGCTGAAGACTTGATCAGCTGTTTGACAAAGTCTGAAGATCAACAGCTGAAGACTAAAGTACTAAAGACTTCAACAGCTGAAGACCAAAATCTGAAGATGAACAGCTGAAGACTAAAGTACTGAAGATCAACAGCTGAAGTACAAAGACTGAAGACATCAGCTAAAGACATCAGCTGATGACAACAACTTAAGTTCAAGAAGTCCAAGTACTGAAGCCGTCAGAGTTTGCCACAACAGCTGAAGAAGCATTCTTCAGTTGTTGTGATGGTTTCCTTTCAGTAGTTTTATTTTATATTTCAGTACTTGTAAAACGACTGAAGAGCATGTTCTTCTGTCGTTGTTTCAGTAGTTTCTTTTCAGTAGTTGTAGTGATAGTTAACACTTGGTATTTTTGTAAGAAGATGTCAGCTGTTTGACATCTTCAGTAGTTGTGTTAACTTTCAGTAGTTTGAATAATTCTGTTAGATGTTACTATCAAGTGACATCAGCAGACGTCACATCTTCTATATAAGAGATGTTGACCTAATTGTACGTGTGACATTTTGCCACCACGAAAGCATATGAATGAAATATTCTATTTGTAGAATTCTCTCCCTCTATAACCGTTTACTCTTACATTGAATATCAATTGTGTTCGTGTGAATTGTCTAATTCATTATTCGAATTCCGCTGCAATACTCTCTAATCAATCAAACTTAGATCACTGATCCTAACAAATGGTATTAGAGCTGGTTAATCATGATCGATCTAACAATTGATCATTGAAACTGCTATTCGATATCTATGTTTGATTGAATTAGCATATTTGCAAGAATTGGTTATAGATAATTGAATCTCTGCTGCTTTTGTTATTTGCTTTGAGTTATCTCTTGGTTCAATTTGGTTTGTTGTGTTTTGTTCTAAATCTGTTAAAACTTAATTGAATTTGGTTGAATCTGAGAATGACTACTCCTTCTAATGACCCTCACAATACCGGTTCCTCAACCAAGCCTCCGATGCTGGTTAGGACTGAGTATAACATATGGCAACGAAGAATGCTTCATCACCTGTCTGTTAAAAGTTCAGGTTGTTGGACATCTGTGGTACATGGTCCACACAAGCCTATGGTGAACAATCCGGAAACCAATCAAATGGTTTCGAAGAAGAAGGAACAATACTCAGATGAGGATCGGAAACTATTTGAGATTGATGCTAAAGCGCATGGTATTCTGGCCATGGCTCTGCCTAATGAAATTTATTCAGGGCTTATGCATCATGAAACTGCTCATGACCTCTGGTATGAATTGAAGGAACAATTCGATGGAACTGATGAGGTCTTAGCAAACAACAGAGAAAACCTTGCCCAACAATAGAGACATTCTCTCATAGGAAGGGTGAGACACTGACTCAATAGTTTGAGCGTTTTTCCTGTTTGATCTTTGAGCTGAAAATGGTCAAACATGAATACACCAATAGCCAAATGAACAACAGATTCCTCATATCACTGCCTGAGAGATGGGACACATACACCATTGTCCTACGCTCCAGTGCAAATCTGGATAGCTTATCTCTCACCCAACTCCATGGGAAACTTCTTACATTTGAAAGAGAGATAGAGCAGAAAAGGAAACTGGCATCATCAGGAAAGCTCACTGATGAATTTGTACCAGGGAACACTGCCTTGGTTGGTCATGAGTCAGAATATGCTGCATCTGAAAGTAATTATGATGAGCATATAGATTTCTCTTCAAACAGTTCTGATCATGCATTTGTTGGTGTTGATAGTCAGTCTAGCTATAATAGTGACAATTTGTGCTTCATCATGGATGATCTGAAGGGTATTGCTGATGATGACTTATAAGAGATGGATATTCTAAGCCAAATGGCCTTGGTTAATATCAGATCTCAAAAATTCTACAAGAGAACTGGTAAGAAATTCCCTGGACTCTGGCAAAACCAAGTTGGTTTTGACAAGAGTAAGTTGAGGTGTCACAAATGCCACAGGCTTGGGCACTTTGCAAGAGAGTGTAGATCATCTGGATCTAACTCCTCAGCATCCTTTGTGACATTTCCATGTAATATTCAACAAAACAGAGGGCAACATCCTGCTAGTTCTGGTCATCATTCACAACCTATATCTCCTGCATATTTTTGTCCCTTAGGGTCTAATGTCATATCCATATCCCTGCTATTACATGCCTCAGCCAATCCAGTTCAAGCTCCTATTGCACAACAACCACAAGCATTTCCTGAGCCTCTACCATCTCAATCATCTCAATCACAACCTCATCATAGCTTCTTCACCCCTGTCATTGTTGACTGGAGCAGTTTACCAGATGATCTCTCTGGTAATGAGCATTTATTGCTGGTGATGGTCAACATGGTGGTGAACATCCTTTGGGAATTCAGCTCTCATGGCCCTGGAATCTACTGAGAGTTCATGCTCCAATGCATCTTCTTCACAGGTAACCCAGGTATCCTCTGAGGCTAAGGCCAAGCTTTGTTCTGAATCTTGCATAGATGAATTTATCTCTATTAGAGAGGCAAATGTAGCTTTAATAAATCAAAATTAGAACTTGAGCAAAACCTTTCCAAAAGAAAAGCTGAATATGAGTCTGTTATTAAGGATAAAGATGATGAGATTTATAAGCTTAAATGCCAATTAAATGATGAAAAGGCTAAGCTAGAGGTCATTCTTGAGGACCATAGAGAACTCAAAGAAAAACTTGCAGTTACCCAAGTTGAGTGTGACCGCTGGGTGTCATCATGCAAGGGATTTGAAATGCTGCTCAGCAAGCAATCTGCTTCGAATGTGACTTTGGAATTGGTTACAACCACATTGCACCACCAACAGATTTTACTCCAAAACCAATAGTAAAATCTAAACGTGAAAGCAATTTCCAAACCACATCATCATATGCATCATCCTCAAGTGATCTCCCAAAATCACAAGATGAAATCAATGTTGATACCTCAGCAAATCAATTAGCTAATGAGTTAACTACTGCTAAGCAGATGAAGCTGAGTACTTCAGATGTTGTCCCTCAAAGTACCTCAAGTACTGAAGGGCAAGTTACAACAACTGAAAAGCATTTCAAATCAGCTGAAATAAAAGGATTAACAACTGGTGATAAAGAACAGCTGAAGAACAAGTATTCGGTTGTTACAGATCCTTCAGTACTAAACAAAAGTACTGAAAGGAGGAAAGTACTAAAGAGCACACCTTCAGTAGTTTCCACATCAGCAGTTGATCAATCCAAGATGAATAATAAGCCATGTGAAATATGTGGTAAATTCAATCATCTTTCTGATGAATGTTGGTACAGAAAGGGTTCCAAATTCACAGAGATAAGCTCATTAAAATACAGATGGATGAAATGAAAATTGAGTTTGAAACCAAGTTTGTACCACAATCATCCCTATGTGATAAACCCAAGACTTCAACTAAATCCAAAAAGAAGGATAGGGTTCATCACAAAACAACTGATAGTGCTCCTAATGATAAACATCAGACTAAGTCTGTGAATTTTAAGGAGGAAATGGTGGGTCACAAGAACTCATCAAACACAAGTCTAATATGTCACAAGAGCTGAAAGCTTTGGCTACAAATCAGACACAACTTGTTATGATGGTTCAGCATTTGTTGGGGAGAGTTAACCAACTAGATGCACCTGTGACCAAACCACTGAAAAGGCATTCCAAGCCCAAATCCAAGGAATGCATTTCAGTACCATCTCCTTCTTCATCACTGTTAATCATAAGAAACAAGTTATGGTTACATCTGTTGATGAAAACAGACCCAAAACCAAAAGGTTTGGGTCTTAAACCTAACTAGTTACTTTTGATGAATGCAGGGTTCTTCAGCATGCCAAAGGAGCATCTGGTATGTGTACAGTGGAGGATCTATGCATATGACTGGGAGCAGTTCTCTTCTTAATGACTACTCTCAAGGAAAGAAGGGATTTGTTTCATTTGGAAATGATGCCAAGGTTACATCATTGGGAAAGGATTTATGTCTAATGGACAAATCCGGTTTGATGATGTTAACCATGTGGAGAATCTCGTATAATCTGCTGAGTGTCAGTCAGATGTGTGATAAGGGCATGTTGCACTTTTCACAAGCCAGAACTGCAGGATTCTGTCTTCCCAAGTTCTGAGGCCGATTGACAAAGTACTAGATAAACATACTATCCTAAGGCCAACAGGATGGAAGAGTATATGCCTTGGATTTGTCAAAGAAGATTGATTTGAAGGGTCATCCATGCCTGTTCTCCAAAGCTCTCCTGGGAATCTAAACTGTGGCATAGAAGGCTTGGTCATGTAATCTCAAAACATGAATCAACTCATCCATAATAGTTTAGTGAGAGTCTACCAATAAGGAGTTCCATTGTGATGAAACCTGCACTGCTTGTTTAAAAGAAAACAACACAAAGTCTCATTCTCTCCTATTGAAGAACCAAGTCCACTGCCTGCTTGCAGTTACTGCACATGGATCTATTTGGTCCTGTGAGAGTGATGAGCATGGCAAAGAAGAATATTGTCTGGTAACTGTTGATGATTACTCCAGATTTGTATGGACTTTCTTTCTACATTCAAAGGATGAGGTTGCTCAGAAGATTAAACTTTGTGTTGTATGTTGAGAAGCAGTATTCCCTATTGTCAAGTGTATAAGGAGTGACAATGGAAAGAATTCAGAAACCATACACTTGATGATTTTTATCTCTCAAAGGGAATCAAGAGGCAGTTTAGCATCCCAAGGACTCCAGAACAAAATGGAGTAGTGGAGAGAAAGAACAGGACCTTAATTGAAGCTGCAAGGTCTATGTTGGCTGACTCTGGTTTGCCATTGACCTTTTGGGCTGAAGCTGTCAATACAGCTTGCTATGTGCAAAATAAGTGTTAGTAAATCAGAGGTTGATGAAGACTCCATATAAGTTCTACATCATTTGGCTCCTTTGATTTCATTCTTCAAAGCCTTTGGGTGTCCTTGTTTCATTCTCAACACAAAGGATCAGCTCCACAAATTTGATCCTAAGGTGGATGCAGGGTATTTTGTAGGTTATTCATCCACTTGCAAGGCTTACAGAGTCTTCAACTGCCGAAAAAGATCTTGAGGAAACCTTGCATGTGAAATTCAATGAATCTCCTAAGGATAAAATTCCACAAAACCCTATGGAGTTGTTTGATCTGGACATACTGCAATATGTTCCTTATCAACCTCCAGCTGTTGCAGATCATGTGGATAAATCATCTTCTGCAGCATGTCTTCCACCTGGTGGTACTGAGATGATGATGATATCAGTACTCACCTTTTCATGTTTAGTGACCACTGCCTGAGTCTGCTAAACTTGATGTTCCTGTAGCTTCAGTAGCTCCATCCACAACAAATGCTGATGAGATTTATGATTCCTCTACATCATTTGACTTGCCATCTAATACTTGGTTTCAAGAATCTGGATCAACATCTGCTGCTGTTGACCCTGCTACAAACACTTGCACTGATCTCATAGTGTACCAAGAGCTGAAGAATCACCCCATGTCTCAAATCATTGGTGATATCAATGTTGGTGTCTCAACCAGAAGTCAATTGTCTAACTTCTACTTCTATGCTCTCTTCATCAGTCAGCTAGAGCCAATAACTATCATGTTGCTTTGAGAGACAATGGATGGGTTGAAGCCATGCCGCTTGAGCTACTTCAGTTCAAAAAGCAGCAAGTGTGGAAACTGGTTCCTCTACCCCCAGGTAAGTGTGGAATAGGCACTAAATGGGTGTTTAGGAACAAAACTGATGAAAATGAGCTTATTGTCAAGAACAAGGCTAGACTGGTTGTACAAGGGTTTTCTCAAGAAGAAGGGGTTGATTATGATGAGACCTTTGCCCCTATAGCCAGACTAGAGGCAATTAGATTGTTCTTAGCCTATGCTGCATTCCACAATCTTAAAGTTTTTCAAATAGATGTTAAAAGTGCATTTTTATATGGTAAAATAAAAGAAGAGGTTTATGTGTGTCAACCGCTAGGTTTTGAGGATAATAAACATCCAGATTGGGTATACAAGCTTGATAAGGCTCTTTATGGGTTGAAACAAGCTCCTAGAGCTTGGTATGAGACATTATCAAATTTTCTTCTTCAAAATAATTTCACTAGAGGCTCCATAGATAAAACATTGTTCATTAAGAAGGTGGATCAACATAAGCTACTTGTTCAAATTTATGTTGATGATAGTATTTTTGCATCCTCTGATCCCCAGTTGTGTGATGATTTTACAAGTTTAATGAAACAAAAGTTTGAAATGAGTGCAATGGGAGAATTACAGTTCTTTCTACGCTTGCAAATCAAACAAAAGGCTGATGGAACATTTATTCATCAGTCAAAATATACAAAAGATCTTTTGAATAAGTTTGATTTACAATATTGTAAGCCCTGTTCTACTCCTTGTGCAACACCACACAAGTGGATGCAGATCAGAAAGGTAAAGCTATTGATGAAACACTTTACAGAGGTATGATTGGGTCCTTGATGTACTTAACAGCTTCTAGACCAGATATCATGTTTGCAACATGTGTTTGTGCTAGATTTCAGGCTGCTCCTAAAGAGTCTCATTTGATTGCAGTCAAGAGGATCTTTGGATATCTGCAAGGTACACAATCTCTAGGTTTATGGTATTCCACTGGACACTCTTGCAAATTAGTTGCTTTTTCCGATAGTGACTATGCAGGGTGTAAGTTAAAACCAAGTCTTTAGTTGTTTTCATAACAACTGATGACAACACCAATACTTTCAGTCGTTTCCTTTTCAGCCTTTTCTACACCTATAAATACCTGTACTTGTAGCCAAACGTTTCATTAGCCGTTTTCAAATCTCTCTCTCAACAATGGCGACCATGAAACTCAAACCCCGACACAACTGTGTTGCCTACCTTACAAAATCGGCCTTCTGGAACAAGTTTGACACTGCCATTGATCTTATGGTGGATTCCCCGTACCGAACAGCCTTTCTTCTGAATCCTACCATATATCCTGACTCTTTATCCCAGTTCTGGACCAATGTTTCTGTAATCACTGATGAGAATGATAACCAAATCACTCTACAGTCGTTGGTAAACTAGAAACATGTGCTCATCACTACAGACATCATTGGCAAGACCCTAAATTTGCATGATGGCACCTATCCTAAAGAATACCAAAAGGCACCACTGATATGTCTTTCATTAATAATGGGTATGAAGGCGACATAAGTGCTACAACCATACTGAAGAAGCACTTCCATGATGCTGAACGACTTATTTTTCACATGGTGAATGTCTGCCTAGCTTCCAAGACATCTTCTTGGGATCAGATGTCTTCCCGAGGGCAACAGGTATTGTATTCTATCCTTGAGCAACAAAATCTAAATTTTTCTGAGATAGTTTTTATGGAATTAAAGGATCTGGCTCAGAAACCTGTGGCAAATAGATGGCTACCTTTTCCCAGGTTTCTGATGACCATTATTTTAAACCAACTTAAATCTGATGGACTTGTTGGTCTTGGAGTCCCTGCTCCAGCTGTTTTAGCTGAGGTATACTCCCGACATAACACAGACCCTACTCTCAAAGGGCTGCCCTGATGCTAAAACCCGAGCAGAGGGAACCCACAGCCTGCACTTCCAGATCCAAAGTCCCCACCAAACCCAAAACCCAAAAACCCAAAAAGGCTACTTAGGGAGATGAGTCCCCTAAGGATGTCCCTGTACCACCAACACAGGATATACATACTGGTTCTAACCCCCCAGTTATGTCAAAGACTCAACCTGCTAAAGCCGCATAGGTATCCTCTCAACAGGATCCTGTTGCAACCAATATTGGGGATCCTACATTGGTGGAACCTATCTCAATTGAGAGGGTTACCATTGAAGAGCACCTCTCACCCTAGGTGCAATCTGCTCGGATCACTCTCCACATGCAACCGCCCCTCAAAGCCCAACACTTATTGTTGCAAAAGTGTTGAGTCAGTTGCACTCCTCACCTCCTCCCCAGAATCCAATTACAACTGGGAATACCTCAACCATTGAGGGGGAGGACCAAAGTGCCTCTGATAACCCACAGCACAGGGGTTACAATGTTCAATCTCCAAGTGTAGAAAAGAAGATTCGAACTTCTGGTAAGGCTGCCGCTTCTACTGATTCAGCAAATGATCAAGATGAAGTTGGTACCATCCATAAGCTCTCACCAGAGGCAACTACCAATGAAGGACAGTCCTGAGGTAGGAAGTCCCCAGTACCAAGAACAAGGGGCACATGCTACTACTGATCTACACTCAGAGCATGTACATCCTGATTCAATCAGGAGGTCAGGTGATTCAGCACAGACTGATGATGACCTGGGCTTTTTCTACGATGTTCTAGCCCACAATACCATCCTAGAGAATGAGGTGAGCAGACTCAAAGAGCTGTTGGCCAAAATGTCTTAGGATCAAAGACCATCTACCCCACAAACCCCACAGATGGCACCTTCAATTGAAGGTTTCTCAAACACTGAGCCTACACACATAACTAAGCCACCAGCCTCCGCTTTTGGCACCACCTCTCAGGGACAAAACCCCTCTGAGGAGATGGTTGCTATCTTTCAAAACTCCTTACCTCTCATCACTCCCATCATCACTGACATAGTACATAAAGCCATTGATGAGAGGATTCCCTCAAATCTACAAACCCTTAGTGATGATGATGTCATAAATCTCTTTCTGTCTTCAAAATCCCTGATTCCAATGCAACCAAAAAGGGGGAGACGACAAAGTCTAAGGCATTGAAAGACAAGAAAAGAAAGAGAGTTGATGCTGAGAAAGAGCCTGAAAAAGAGAAAGAGCCTGAGAAAGAGAAGGAGGTTGAGAAAGAACTGATCTCAGAACAGTTGATCACCTATAAAAGAAAGAAAAGTGCAGAGTCAAGAGCTGATGAAGAAAAATCATTAGAAGACCTTGTTAAAGATGCTTATGAAGCTCATAGCAGATCAATGGATAAAATTATAGATCAGCTATTTAGACATGGTCATGACACAGCCACACTAGACTCTGAGATCAAAAGGCTGGAAATTGAAGAGATACAATCCAGATGGGCTGGTTATAGTGTGCTGGAAAGGGAAAGATTGGAGATAATGATCAGATTCATTGCTAAATACCTTGGAAGATCATTGATAGAAATCAAATCCTGGTCTAGAGACAGCATCTTAGAGATAACTAAGAAGATCTGCTCTGCTGGAGGGTACAATAAAGGGTTGATTATAGAAGCACTTGATGAAGCTGGTGCAGGGAAAAGAATTAAAATGGCAAAGCTTTCCAAGCCAAACTCACCACCAAAATGCTGAGTCAATCTTCTCAAACTCCTACTCAAACACAACCCTTATCTCTAAAATCTCCCAAATCTATCCCTACACCAAAACCACCACAACCACAACCCACTAAACCAATTCCCTTACCCACAAAACCAATAGCCGATGATGTACCCCAGAAGAGGAAGAGAAGGGTACTGAGGCTAGAAGAGGAAGAAGAAGATAATGATGAAGATGAAGATAGGCTGCCAATCTCAGTTGTTATACAGTTGCCTAAGGCCATAAATCACCCTCCAACAATTACTCCTGAATCTCAAAGGAAAATTGTGAAAGTGAAGTTAGAAGAAGAAGAGCTTCACAAACAACATGATGAGGAATTGTTGAGAAGAGTCGACAAAGCATATGCTGTCACATCTTCAATCATCAATATGAAGAAACATGTTCAAAGATTATACACTCTCAGACACACCTTTCAATATCAAAAAGAGAGAGTGAGGATTTGGCTTGATCCCAGGGTGTCTCATAGGATTCAAAAGAAAAATATTCCATAGAGATACATTGGCCAAGTAAAGAAGATTGTAGATGAAGTGATTTCTCTGGCCTTTGTAGTATCACCTTGGGAGATCCTAGATGACTTCAAGAAAGCCTATAAAGCTAAACTGACCCCATAAAAGATGCTGGAGAATAAAGTGGTGAAAAAGGGGTTAGTGTATAGGAGGCTTGAGGAAGTTAGAAAGAATGAGCTCTAGTTGTTCTTAGAGGGTATTCACCCAGATGAATTCGCATATAGAATCATAACAACTATGGAGCTAAAAAATGGGAAGCAGGTCAAATACCTCTCTGAGTACTATGGGCCAGAGTCACTCTTTGAAGGAGAAGCAAAAGAGCTTACCATGGAGGAACAAGTAACCTTCATCGAGGCCTATACAAGGGAGTCTTACAGACTCATATTTGGGAAGTAGATCTCATGGATGAGGTAAAAGCTCTGTGTCCAGTTCCCCAAGACAGAGTTCCCATCCATCCTTTGCCAAACAGATCATTGAGACTTCTTCCCAGGCCTGTGCTTACAAGGGTCACTTCTGAGCTGATCTAGAAGACAAAAAGACCAATCTTCTGCCATAATAAGTGGGACATCTTCAATAAGCTTAAAGGTTTTGGCTGCATTGGTTCAGGGGGAGTTTGTTGAACCAAAAGAACCAATGAGCTAGATCAGAAAAACCTTTAAGTCCCACAAGACATCACAACAACTGCTGAAGACTTGATCAGCTGTTTGACAAAGTCTGAAGATCAACAGCTGAAAACTAAAGTACTGAAGACTTTAACAGCTGAAGACCAAAGTCTGAAGATGAACAGCTAAAGACTAAAGTACAGAAGATCAACAGCTGAAGTACAAAGACTGAAGACATCAGCTGAAGTACAAAGACTAAAGACATCAGCTGATGACAACAACTGAAGTTCAAGAAGTCCAAGTACTGAAGCCTGTAGAGTTTGTCACAACAGATGAAGAAGCATTCTTCAGTTGTTGTGATGGTTACCTTTCAGAAGTTTTATTTTATATTTCAGTACTTGTAAAACGACTAAAGAGCATGTTCTTCAGTCGTTGTTTTAGTAGTTTCTTTTCAGTAGTTGTAGTGATAGTTAACACTTGGTATTTTTGTAAGAAAATGTCAGCTGTTTGACATCTTCAGTAGTTGTGTTAACTTTTAGTAGTTTGAATAATTCTGTTAGATGTCACTATCAAGTGACATCAGCAGACGTCACATCTCCTATATAAGAGATGTTGACCTAATTGTACGTGTGACATTTTTCCACCACGAAAGCATATGAATGAAATATTCTATTTGTAGAATTCTCTCTCTCTGTAACCATTTACTCTTACATTGAATATCAATTGTGTTCTTGTGAATTGTCTAATTCATTGTTCGAATTCCACTGCAATACTCTCTAATCAATCAAACTTAGATCACTGATCCTAACAACAAGACCCACTCTACCCCCCATCGCAGTGGAGGAATAGCCGGCTACACTTAACCACATGGTGCTGAAGCTGCTAGCTGCTAACGAAGAAATAGCTGCTCAACTAAGTCAACTTATGGAGCTAAATGCTACCCAAGCATAGCATATTTCCTGGCAAGCACAGAAGATTTCCCAACTTCAGGAGCGAAATGACCAATTAGTGAGGAGAATAGAGGAGTTGGAGGCCTCTAATAGGATGATCATGCTCAAATTAAAGGGATCGAAAGATGAGCCTCTGAAGATTAGAGAGGGTGATGATGATGATGATGATGATGAAGATGATGATGATAGTGATGATGATGAGACTAGTGAAGATGAAGGGCCAAGAGGAAAGCAGGATGATGAAAATGATGAAGAAGGAGATGCAGCTGCATCTGCCTCAGCTCAGGGTCAAGAGAGAAGGTCAAAGAGAAATCCAGACCAAGTAGCCTCATCCTTTGCCCCACCTGCTGAGAAGCCTGCCATTCAAGACAAAAGTAATGCTTAGATGTTTATGTATTTGAAACCTTTTGTACTAGAATCCTGTATTAACATTTTGTAACTAATGTTTATATATCTTTATTAGATGTTTGAATGTCTTGATTAATTACTAATAATTGATGTATTTTTAAATGTATAAATCAAGCAGATTAAACATCTCAGCAAGATGATATGATGTTGCTCCCCTACAGCAAATCAAGTCTCAACTCATAATGATTCTTGATTTGCAAGGGATAGTCAGAAGGTCGGTGAGCTATACTCCTGAAGAAGGAGAAATCATATATGACCTGGCTGATGAGCAACTTAGATGTTTAGGCTAAACCCAGACGAGATTGGCAAGGATGCGCCTACTTTTGATGTGTCAAGTGATGATGAGCTCAACGACGTAGATGAAATAGAGACTGAGGATGTCACCGCTAAGCACTATCCAGAGTACACTCACCGAGATGGCAATGTGGTTCCCAACTATGGTGATACTCTCGGCAGTGATACATTTGAAAAGCTGGATCAGATGGAGAAAGAGACTGAGAATAATAAGAGTCAAGCCTAAGCCTCAGAAGCTGATGTTGACATCAAGAAGGCTGAATGGGCGGCATGTTTTGCTGAGATCTGAGCCCTATGCACTGCACAAAAGCCAAATGCCTACAGCAAGCTATACAAAGTTAAGAAACACCGAAAGGTGTCGTGAAAGATCATTACTAGCATATATTGAGGATTTCAATGTGTTTGCAGTCAAGAGAGAAAAGGGAATAGAGTACTTCAGATTCCCACATGATCTGAACACTCTTCCTGGTTTTGAGCTCAACCAGCTGGCATGCCTAAAGTTGTTATATGTTGATTCGAGGAAAATGTCAGGCTGGTTTGAGGCTGCACTAAGGAATGAATACCACACTAGGTGGGTAACTTCAGACCTCAACAACCGAAGAGGTACATCAGAAGGTCTGAAGTGGATCACATTTCTAGAAAGCCTAAGGTAGTGCTGAAGTGGATTCCTCCACATACAATATCAAAAATCCCTCTAAAGGAAATGCCACAGGACTTCACTCCACACTTCAAGTGGTGGTATTATGATAGGGGAACATGTGAAGCAGTCATAGTCTTACAAAAGGAGAGCATAATGAATACTATCCAGATGTTTGACCCTATGTGGCTGACCAACTTATCTGCAAATGATGTCTATACCTTTTACAAGTAGCCACTATTCTATGACTCGCAGGATATTGTACAAGCCCTCCAGTTTTAGAACGTGATAAGAATCTGTTTTGCATTAGAGATACATGCCGAAGTGACAAGATAGGAAAAGTACAAGAAATTTGAAGAGCTAATGAAGAATGTTAGACAATGAGGCAAACTAGGTCCAAAGGGGATTTTGTTGATACATATGTACCTAGTTTAGGAGCTTAATGTAAAATGTCTATCATGTCTTACATATATGTAATTGAATGGGTATGAATGAAATAAAATATGTGGTTGATGATTGTAACATTTAATATTTCATTGTTTATTGTGTGATAATTAATAGTGAACTAACTATATAGGTTTGTGGTTGTTGTACATAATTCTTAGTCAATAATGATTGACAAAAGTGTTCAAACTAAATCGTATGAAGTCCTCGTGTGAATGGACCATGCTAATGGACCTTACGCATGAATACTTCATGCTAATGGACCAGTCGCATGACTGAACCAGGAGACTAGATCAGTCACCCGATTGAGACATAAGATTGACTCAGTCGCACGTCTGAACCTTCAGTCAGGTGGATGGATGAATCGCAAGATTCAGTCGCACGACTGAACCATGCTAATGGTTCAGTCGTACAATTGGAAGACCCTAACCTATAAATACCATCTACTTCGTGGAAAAAGGTAACAATTCAAATACCTACGCACATAATCCTACCCTAGCCATCCAGAGACTCAAGAAAACCTGTTCCAAGTTCATAGATCATAGTTGATCGCTTTCTAATCATTCTTAACATTTCATTAATTGTTAAATTGATCTAAACTACGTTCTCCCTGATTGGATCGCCAATCAAATAGGATTCCGCACTATTTGATTTGGTATACGCGTAGAATCAGTTAGTACTCCGTCGTACACGGTCCTCCCTAACACGAGTCCTATAATTGGTGTGCCCATGTTTAAGAATTGAAATGGTTTTCTCTAAGTCTTCTATCTTTACCTTATAATCATTTTAGCTTTTTCAAAATCAATTTTAAGATATTCAAGGACTCAAGATTAGATCTCATCTCTAAGTTGCAGGACCTGTATCTATTAACATTAGCAATACATTCAGGAGTGTAAACATGTTCCAATACCTTGGCTTCATCGTGGTCAGCCATGAGTGCTTGATTTGGAGATGCATCTTCCACTTAAAAGCTCAAATCAAAGCATCCTTCTTCAATATTAACTGTAGCTTGCTGCTTTGGCTTCTCATTCTGGTGAGCTCTCTTAGTGTAGTTTGGTTTGGCTTGAGTGTAGCTTTCTCTTGGACCTGAATCTATTAACTTTACCTTGCTTTTATCCAGCCTAAACTTTCCACTGGCTGCATTACTAGGAAACTTCCTCCCTGTCCTCTTGTAGAACTTCTTGGCTCTGTGACTGAGAAGAGCCATCCGCTTAACTATCTCCATATACTCCAGATCATATGGATGGATACAGTCCAAATCTTCAAGGGTGAAGAGAAAGTTACCTATGGATTCATCAGTAGAAACAAAGGCATAAGAAGAGCTTGTCTCTTGGAAAGGACTTCCTTGAGTGTAGCTTTCTCTTGGAGTCTCTAGAAGGTGATGAATGGACCCTTTTGTGAGTTGTCAGGGTATCATATGAGATGATATTGAGGTTCTATGCTATCCCTTTCAGCCACATGAAGGGTCAAACTCACTTGATTGCTAGAGTTACTAGATGAGTTTTGCATGTTCATCTCCATCTAGTATCCACTAAGAATACTATACAACTCAGTCAAAGTGAGAGTCTTAAGGTTCTCAGTCCTCTTGATAACAACACAGTAATGTGTCCATTTCCTAGGAAGAGAGGACATGAACTTTCTTACAATGTCCCTGTTTTCAAGAGTCACTCCAACATCCACTAGAGTGTCCATAATCTTAACATACCTGACGTATTGTTCAGTCATGGTCTTACCAGTCTTGAAGGTGAAATTTTCAAACTGCAGCTTGAGGAGATCCTTCTTGTTCTCCTTGGCTTTAATAGAACCCTCATACATAAGCTTCAGTGCTTCCTAAAGTTTCTTTGCAGTCTTGCACTTCTTGAAGCCTCTATAGATGGAGTTTCGAAGATCAGTTTGAAGGGTTGTCATGGATTTTTGATCAATCTCTATTCTCTTCCTGTCTTCATCAGTGAAATCAGCCACAACCTTTGGAATCATACCCACATCCTAGACTCTTAAGACTTGATAAAGCCTTCCATTCTTTGACACCAAGTGTCAAAGTCTTCAGGAGTGATTAGTGGAGACTTTGTCATAGTTCTAGTTTCCAAATCATCCTTGGTAATAGCTACCATTTGAGTTGTTAAGTGTTTTGTGTGTGTGTGGGATCTTAAGATCGTGAGATCTTATATCAAGAGCTTTTCTGGCTCTAATACCAAATGCAGGACCATTCGAAGGGGATGATGGACTTTCACAACACAACAACACAACTGAGGAGAGTTCGTTAGAACACTTAACATATCAAATAGGAAACTGGTTAACTATTATAAGAGATGCTAAGAACACAAGTAAAAGAGAGACAAAACATGATAGAAACACAAATACTTTGGTTTTCATGAATGCAATATATTGCTTCTCAAGTTCTATTACAAAGTGTTACAAATGCATAGTGAAAAGTTACAAGTACTTGAGATACATATACTACATCCTATAGCCGACCATACTTTGAAAGCCAGCTGGATACATAAGACTAGACAACAAAATCAAATGTAGACTCAAAAGGCAAATTGCCTTTTGACTTGTGACTATAATATGCCATAGCTCACATCCTAATATATTACAAAAAGGATAAACGTACATAAAGTAGAAAGTAACAGACTCAAGACCTCAATATACAGTTTACTAAAAACATGGACCTTTGCACCAAGTTGTGAAGTTGGTGAGTCAAATAGAGTTGCAGCAGAAAGGTTGTCTAGCTTTATAAAAAAGTAAATCAGATAATAGCATGTACATAAAAGTCTTTGGAAGAAATCTGTCTTCTTAAACTTGGTTTCAGAAGACTTTGTCTCTGAAGCTTCGATAGACTTCATATTTGGCTTCGTAAGATAATGGTCTTGGCTTCGGAAGATTGTGCACTTAGAGTATTTCTGGTGTTAGGTGTAAGACTTCCAAAGCATTTCTACTTCAATGCCTTAGTGCATGCATGTAGAGAGACTTTGTATGCTCTGAATGTTTTGACTGAATCAGACTTATTGGAATCCTTACAAGGGTCCGCATTGAGATCTTGTAGGGTCATTTAAGGCATGTGACAGGTTATGAGAACCAAGTTTTTCATACCTTAGTAGAATACGAATACTATTTTAGGTTAGTCTCGGCTTTACTTATTTCAAAGAGACACAAGCCAAGCTAAGTGTAGAGTTGATTGTGTAACATCACGAGAGATAACAAAATGGTTTTAAAACTAACCTTTGAAAATATTCAAAAATTACATTTTAAACGAGCTGAAAACTTTGTTTTTGTATACAATTATATTTTGAAACTTAACTTGAAACTCACCATCTTTTTACTTGACCCAAGTTTCTTTTGAGCATGTTTTTAGGTGTGATAGGTTCAAATGGATTGATCAGTGTTGATATTATGATGCAATTAAGATATGAACAAAGTAATCAACTAATGCATATATAACAAAAATTCTTAGAAGTTATATTGATAGTTGTAAAGGATTACAATGTACAATTGAGAGAGTTCTAAGTTTTCTCTAAATGTCTATTTGCACAAAGATACATAAAATCCTATTTATACTAGTCAAAGAAACTAAGAAACATATATTTACAAATAAGTCCCAACACTATGACAAAAACATTATCTAAAGACAAAATGCTAATCTTCAAGGGCTCCAACAACACTCCCCCAGAGATTGGCATATTATCTTTAGTCAAAATAGTCTTTTGTCTCATCTTTGATCTTGAACATGGGCTTCTCATTGTACAACTCTAGTTCTCTCAATTCTATCTTTAGCGCCGACTTAAACTTTCCGGCCAAAATCCATTGCTCGGGCTTTGATTCATTCGTCTTGATTTCCTGGCATCCATCACTAATAGAGTTTCCTTCGACATACTAGCTATGTCATATAAGCATAAAACTCATTTGGACTCGGTGGATCTTTCACATGTACTTCCAACACAACCTTGCTCAATATTCTTATGAATTTTATGTTTTGAATGTCCTTCTTGATGATTTTAGCATAAGCCATAGCTTTCTTTAAGGAAATTCACTCCATGGTTTCATTCATCACCTTTACAATCGTCATGAAGTATTTCCTATCATTTTCAACATCCTCTGAAGCAACTTGCTCAAATCTCTGATTAGGCAAAAATGATATTGAGCTTCGATGCAGAATTTTCAGTTCCAATACTCCAAATAGACGTATCACGTACTTGTCCCAATCATCGTTATTCCTCACAAGATTAAGGTGGAATGTGTTTGAATGATATAACCATCGCATGATTGGTTTGGAAGTTTAAGTTCACTCTATAACTTTCAATCTTGGATTCGTCACCTTCTCAAAATATCTATCTCCAAATGCTTCCAAGTAATCTACATCCATTGATGAACTGGATTCTCCTTTGTCTTTTCTCATCAACTTTTGAAAGTACATCTTATCCTCCTCATCACATCTAGTTTTAAGGAAAGATGGCATTCTTGATATACATCAGTCAAGAAGGTTAACAAAGTTTTCTCCTCTCGATGCCTTAGAAGGATTGATTAGAGGCAACTTATGTAATTCTTTAAGATCTTGGACTGGAAGAGGTACGATACTAGAGTAAAAGTGATATACATCACATATTGCAGTCACTCTTTTTATCAAATAGGCATTAAACACATCATCATACTCCCACACTATATTCTTTACTTCTTTAGATTTGTCAAAGACAATCATAACATTTAATAGCTCTAAAATTTATTGCCCTGTTTGAAGTACATTTCTCACTAAGTCATTTGCTCACCTAGCTTTATTCCATAATTGTTTCTGATCCAAAGCATCTTTCTAAGCTTGTTTTTCTGAATTAGAGAACATCTTTATCAGCTTAGTCCTATTTTCATAACTCCTCTGTACTAACTCCATTATGGTTTCAATAGTTTAGTCCTCTTAGTCATCTCTGGGTACTATGGGTTTCCCATATCCAATATAATCATCTTATTATATGTCTTTTCATTTTCTTGGAAACTTTGTACCAATCATCTAAAAGATTCAATTTGAAGTCTATTCAGCTTTTTCCTTGGATAGTTCCTGGATTGTAACCAAGTCCTTAGAGAATGAATACTTATCTCCTTGGATTAGGATGGTGAAGTTCAGTCACATGAATATCATCTATGTTTAAGCTTTCACTCATAGGTGTCCACTCACCATGCTCTAAGATTATCTAATTATGATCAAACATCTTAAAAAAAATTCAATCACTAAAACTTGTGATTCTTCTTTAGTATCTTTTTCAGTCATAATCACTTCAGTGACTTTTTCTCTCTCTTGTACACTTTCTTTAAAGTTTTCTAACTCGTCATTCAATTTTTTGACTTTTTCTTCAAGATCAGTTATCATTAAATCTTTCTTTTCATTATGAGCTTCTAACAAATCGTTCTCATCTTGTAATATTTTTATCAACTCATCTTGATCAATAATCATTGCATTGATTGTCTCTTCGTCATTATCATACTCAGTTTGAACACAAACATCATGAGTTTGTTTATTTACTATCTCATTCACTATCACAATCTGATCCTTTTGTGCTTGAGATGGTACAACAAAATTTACATTCTGGATAATTGGCTAAGATACAATAAGATCAATATAATCAAAGTCAAAAGTTTGATTCTGATCTAAGTTAGCATCAACATTCTCTTCATCATCTCTCTCCTGATAATTCATCTCAGCTTTAACTTCACCTTTAACATTACCAATAGTCTCATCTCTGTGGTTAGATACAGTTTCTTCACTATCCATATCTTGGTTAGTTTCTTCTATATTTCCTTCAACATCACCACCTCGATTATCACCTCCATCATCATCATCTTAATCTTTACCATCATCATTGTTATCACTTGAAGCACTATCATCATCAACATGTTCTTCTTCATCCTCATCATCATCATCTTCTTCTTCCACAATCACTTCTTCAAATATATCATCAATCAAATCATTTGGATCCACAGGCTCATCTTCAATCAAATGAAAGTGTTATTGATTAATATCAACCTCATCCCTAGCAACACCTATCATGTAATCAAACATAGGGACATTTTGGAGCTCTAGTAATAACTACTAATCTTTTGTAGAAAATCTCAGACATGTGTTCTAGATCAAGTGTATCACCTTCTACATCATAGAAATATGAATCTACATGCTCTTGATTAATGATCAATTGAAAGAATCTAGGATACATCTAATACTTATTCCTTTTTACTTTCTCCAAGTTAAAAATGAATCCATTCATGATCCATTTGGCCATGTTAAATCTTCAATTTGTGGCCAACGCTACAATAGGATAAGCTATGTCCACTGGAAATGAATTCCATCCTACACTTCTTTTGGACATGCAATGTTGGAAGATATAGTATAAAAGCTTCCAATGGTTATACACCCTAGCTATGAAGAACTATTTCTTCGGGAAGGTATTCGGGTGACCCATCATCATGAATACTTTTCTACACTCATAAATAGTAAATTCAAATAAGTCTTGGGGTTCATTGTCACCCAGTCTAAAAGCAACTCTAATAGACTGCTCAAAAATCACTATTATTCTGTATCCAGTTACAAACCTTCTTAAGACTTTCCTTCCTTCATCTATCTCAACCACAGCTGTTCTCCAAAATCTCTTTATCAGTCTTGCATATATGGCTAGACGAGCACACATAGCATATACATATCTTGTCCTTAGAATGAATCTAATCATGACCTGATATCCAACAGCTTCTCTCACATCCTCATCCAAAAATGCAGCTACATTATGCTTTGGCTCAAACTTGGAAGAATTTTTTCTTCAAGAAGTTATCCGAGTGACCCATCATCATGAATACTTCTCTACACTCATTAGTAGTAAACACAGATATGTCTTGGGGTTCATTGTCACCCAGTCTAAGAGCAACTTGGATAGACTACTTAGAAATCTATATCATTCTGTCTCTTGTTGCAAACCCTCTTAAGACTTTCCTTCCTTCATTATCTCTCTCAACCTCACTTGTTCTCTAATATCTCTTTATTAGTCTTGCATATATGGCTGGACGAGCACACATAGCATATACATATCTTGTCCTCAGAATGAATCTAATAATCTCCTCATATCTAGCAGCTTCTCTCACGTCCTCATCCAAAAATGCAGCTACATTATGCTTTGGCTCAAACTTTAGCTCAACCATCTGTCATTCACAAAGAAACAAACATAAGTATGAAAGGATTACATTAATGTATGTCTCATAATGTTTTATCAACTTTATATTCAATAACACTTAAAAAGTTTTCGAAGTGTTTTACACACTTAATTTCTCAAATTATTGGATAAAAATGAATTATTATTGTGAGATTAAAATCATGTAACAATTTATGAATACTTCATTAATTTTTCAATTAAGTAACTTGTTTCTTGTTAGATTATGAAAATTATGTGAAATTTGATTATTAACAAGTGAAAATTTATTTGAAACTATCATTGTCGATTCATTTTTAATACTAATTTATTATTGTTATTATTTTTAACTGAAGAACACTTACATCATCAAGAAATTTTGTGATGAAATTAAGTTTTGATGATGTTAATGTTGTCGAAATCATGTATTAACAATAATTTCATATTCAATTTTGAACATTTAATCACATTTGATCATGAAATTTCAAATCTGTCAATATTCCTAGGGTTCGAACGCCCGAATAGGGTTCAAATGCCCGATTGAATATGACGTCAATGAACTGTGATATGATGATACGCACTCAACAAGTTGTTTACAATCACTGATATACCTTAATATCACAATAATCTTAGTAAACTAGAGTAAAAGTATAATGATCGTCGAGTACACAAGAATATGAACAAAGTGTTTAGAGTGTGTGAATGATCGAATGAAATGAAATTCTATCAAGTATTGAATTTATATAAGTATGAAAAACCCTTGGATGCATGACCACTATGTAGGCGCATGACCACTGTTGAGACGCATGAGGTTTAGGTGCATTGGCACTGTACAAATGTATTAGTCCTGTTTAGTGCGTGAGACCTAGATGCATGAACTAACTTGGTCAAATTTTATCAAAGGACTTAGGCGCATTGGCACTATTCAGGTGCATGAGCACTGTTCAGGCACATGACCTAGCTTGAACGCTTAACACTTGGACATGTTCATGAACCCTCAATTCGTATGAGAACTGTTTAGGCGCATGGGCATTCAAGGAGTCCACACTTGGTTTATTTTCAACATGGAATGTCTGGTATTGTTTAGGTGCATGTGCTTGGATAAAACACCCAACACTTAACCAAATTTTCAGACTTATGACACTGTTTAGGCCCATGAGTTGGAATCAAAATGCCCAACACTTTAATCATAAACAATGAAACTTCGTCATACTCCTAAACTAAACTTATGGTCACAGTTTAGGCATATGAGGACCTTTCCATACCTCTAACACTTGGAATTTTTTCATCAAATCATCCAAACCCTAGTTTTGAAATTTGTCATTGTTCTTCATAAAATTTTCAACCCTTGGTTAAAGTTTGAGTTTTTGACTTCATAATAACTTTGGATTTTTTACTTTAATATTTAAAAATTCTATTTTTCACTCAAAATTTTACCTTTTATATTTAAATTAATTCCCGGTCATTTTAGTCTAATTTTTTTAATTCAAAATTTAAAAACAAGCACAAATGTTTTATTGCAAGAAGCTTTCCTACATTTCAAATCAAAATCAATTTGAAAAATTTTCAGGTTCATTTTTGTATCATATCAAACACACACATACTTGTAAACTTTTGGCATCATCCTTTTCATCAAGACATTTATTTTGATTTCTCTTTTTCAATCTTTACTCCCTCTAAACTTTTAAGTTCACAAACTTAGAAGTTTATATATGTTGAAAATTGAAAAAAAACCAATCATTATGAACGTGGCTACACACATAAAATCATGCAAAAATCATAATAAAGAAAAATAAAACTCTACTATATATATAATGAATCCTATGCTTGCAGTGAGATCATATCAGATAATAATCAACACATTAAAATAAAATAATTTGTGGATAGTCATAGAAAATGATTAAATCCTAATCAGGTGTTTTCAGGTCAGTGTTACCGCAACAAAGGAGACACTAGATCTAAGGACAGACAATGAGTACTTTGGCAAAAGTATCATCATACTTACTTTTTCAATTTTTGGATTGATTAAGGTTCAATTAGTTGTGACATTATGTGACCCACACTTAGACTTAGCGAGTCCAACGATCATCAAGGTATGTAAGCAAGCACTTTTACTCAACTTAAAAACCTAACATATATATATATATATATATATATATATATTATATATATATATATATATATATATATATATATATATATATATATATATATAATATATATATATATATATATATATATATAACGAAATCTCATGTTAAGATCAATGGGAGAATCATCATGGTAAAACCGTTTGATAATCTCTGAGAAAACAACCATGAACAAACCATTAGGTAATCCCCAAATTCGTTTCATAAAGATTTGGATAGAGATGATTCATAAGAATCATAGGACATCCATTTTGGACAATTGAAAGGATTGGGCACATTGCCATCTTTTGCATCAGGTGAGAATATCCAGGTCTATAATGATTTACAATAGAGGATACCTTTAGGTCTATAATGACTCATAACAAAGAAGTGAGCACATGAAGTAAACAGATCTCATGATTCTTCACATCACCAGCAGGTGTGAAATTGTGACTTTACAAACAATCAATTTGATAAGTCAACACCACTCATAAGAACTAAGATGGATACATACCAATGCATAATGATTATGTTAAATCACAAGAATATACTCTTTCAGTATAATTACATGAGATTACCTGCATATCATATCTAATCATGTGAGACTTTATGAACCGGTGAAATATGCAACTAATTAAAATTGACGTACTACTATTTCTCACATATTGCAAATGCAAATTCAATCCTAAAATAAGAAATGAACAACTAAACTATATTTTTGTATTTTCATTTTCTATTTTTCTATTTTGATTTTGCAAATTTTAATTTTGTATTTGCCTTTTCTTTTAGCACACACACAATATATACAATCAGGTAGTCCACTTTGACAGTTTCTCTTTTAATTGCTTATGAAAAGGAGGGAGGGTTCTTATCATTTTCATAAAACAAAATAAATTTCAAACATGATTAATAAGATCAATAGACTCAACCAAATACTCGAACCTTCCTCATAAAAAGACTTTTGTAAATAGGCCAACCAATAGTTTTTCAGTTGATATTTAAATCAAAATGATTAAACCTTTATGAGGGTTATCTCTGAGAAAATGATATCGAATTTTGATATGCTTTGTTTTTTGAATGTTGGACATGATTAGCTGTTATAAACATAACACGGTGTTATCAATGTAAATAGGAGTTTTAAGAAAATTGAACCCATAATCCGGAAGTTGGTTTTGTAACCAAAGGATTTCAGAACATCCTACTGATGTAGCTATGTACACAGCTTCTACAGTTGAGGCTAAGACATTTGCTTGTTTTTGACACTGCCATGAGACTAATCTGGGAACTAAAAACTGAGAACCACCGGTAGTAGATTTGCAATCTTGACAACATCCCCCATAATCACTTTCATTATATCCATGTAACTCGAAGTTTCCTTCATAATGATACCATAACCCTAAAGTCGGTTTTCCTTTGAGATATCTGAATATGCGTTTAAATGTGATTAGGTGAGATTCCTTCATATCTGATTGATACCTAGCATAGACACAAACAACATACATTATGTTAGGTCTAGATGTAGTAAGATACATCAAAGATCCAATCATAGATCTGTATAATGTTTGGTCAATACATTTTCCTTTCAGATCAGGATCAATCTTGGAATTAATGTTAGTTGGATTTTTGACAGCTAGACAATCTTGCAGTTTGAACTTTTTCAAGAGCTTGTCAACAAATTTCTCTTGATTGATAAAAATACCATCTGCAGACCATTTCACTTGCAATCCAAGGAAAAAAATTATCTCTCCTATAGAACTCATCTGGAAATGAGATTTCATGATCTCTTCAAATTCGGAGCACAACTTCTAACTTGTAATACCAAATATGATATCGTCCATATACACTTCAACACACAAGAGTTCATTTGTATCCTTCTTTATGAATAAAATTGGATCAATTTTCCATCTTCTGTATCCATGTTGGATCAAATGCTAGGATGATGTCTCATACCAGATTCTAGGATTTGATGTAGACCATATAAAGCTTTGCTCAACTTGTACACAGGATGAGGAAATTCAACATCTTAAAAATATTAAGGTTGCTTGACATACACATCATTTGTTATAGGTCCATACAAAAAGGCACCTTTGACATCCATTTGGTACACCTTGAATTTCATATAAGAAACAAATGCCAGGATGACACGAATTGCTTCAAGTCTTGCAACTAGAGAAAACACTTTATCATAATCAATTCCTTCTTCCTAGGTGTAACCATGTGCTACTAGCCTTGGTTTGTTGTGAACAACTATTCCTTGATCATCTGATTTGTTTCTAAACAATCATTTTGTGCCAATGGCATTTTATCCTCGAGGAAAATCCATAAAGCTTCCACACTTCCTATTTACGGAACTGTAGAAACTCTTCTTGCATAGCTTCAATCCAATTTTTGTCCTATAATGCTTGAGTGATGTTTCTAGGAACAATTTGAGATAAAATACATGAGTACATGCAAATGTTTGCTAGTTTTGAATGACTTTGTTCTCTCATTCAAAGGACTAAAAATCTAAGATAAAGGGTGTTACCGGTGGATACGAGACGTTGGAATCTGATCTTCTAAAACATTGACATCAAGATTGGTTTGGTTTAAGTCGGAGAGCTAATGCAGAAGGTTTGAAGAATATGTAGTGAAATTCAGAACTTGAGTTAGCAAGTTGATGAAATAATCAAGCTTGACATTGACATCTACAGCTCCAGTTACAGATGAAGTTCTAAACTTAGGTTGTTGAATTTCTGGTCCATCATTAGGAACTGGTTGAGAAACATTTGAATTTTCAGGAATAGGATGATATTCTTGATCTAGTTGATTATGAGATTCTGAATTGTATATAGGATCTCTAACAAATGAGAAAAATGGATAGTCCAGTCTTGAATCATCCATATCATAAGATTTTGAATCATCACTAAGGTTCCAAGATCTCCTACATGTTTCCTGTTAACACAAGAAGATTCAAACATATTAGAGTTTAATGAATTTGACAATGAATCTAAATCAAATAACCAGGCTGGACCATATGTAATTGATGGAAATGAATTTTCAATGAATTTAACATTGAATGTTTCAATAATTGTATTCGTCTTAGAGTTATAAACTATAAATGCTTTAGAAATAGATGGATATCCAGGAAAGAATCCATCATTAGATTTTGCATCAAATTTGCTGAGCTGATTATTTGAGTTTAGAATCAAAACCCGACAACTAAAAGATTTAAGAAAATGTAAGGCCCCGTACCCGAGACACTTACAACTAGTCAATTATCGCACATAAAACGTCAAATATTCATTTACAATTACTAAAACATTACAGCGGAATATTTTAAAACCATTTCATATAATTATGATTGCTTTCGCAAAATAATACATCATTGTGAAGTTACAAAATAGCATTTGTTGCATTACATCACAACAACATTAGCGTAATATAAAATGGATGCCATCCAAAACAAGCCAACTAGTTGTCGCGGCCATCCTTAGCAACATTACCTGCCAACAGGAAACACATAAAAGTCAGCGTTGCTGAGTGAGTTCTAGTTTTATAAAATGAAATACTTTACATTTCTTTAAAACTGTTCATTTACTTTCACATGTGATCATACATCGTACGTACAAATAGATAATAATTATTTTCTTTCATCCTCGTCTGTTATCTTTCATTCAATGCACGATAACATCGTTTTGTAAGGCCTCGTTCCCCGAACGCTTAAAGTTGGATTCTCATCGCTCATAAAACATATATTTACATTCGTATATCACAAAATCACAGCGGAACACTAAAATAATCTTTCATTTCCATGTAAATGCTTTTGCAAGTTAATACAACATTCATTAGAAAACAGCTTGTTCGCATTACAATGCAAAAACATTAATGAAAAGAATGCCATCACAAAAGAGCCGAGTAGTCGCCCGTGCCATCCACAGCAATCATTACCTGCCAACTGGAAACACATCAAAGTCAGCGTTGCTGAGTGAGTTCTAGTTTTATAAATAAAACATACTTATCACTTGTTAAAAACCATTCTTTACGTTCATGCGATCATACATCATACATATTCAAATAACATCATTAGTATCTTCATCATTCATTCTTTAGCTTTCATTCGTTCGTACATTCTTACTTTCATTCGTTCATTCATTACTTCCACTGACATGTACATTACCCCAAACATTGTGCACGAAGCGGGTAACTGGGCCAGAGGCCTTTCATAGACCTCGAACATTGGGCACGGAGTTGGCTCCAGTACCTAGGGCAAGTACATTCACCATTTATCTTTTCTCCTTCGTTTCGGATCAATGCCTTATGCTATGCCCCGAACATTATGCACAAAGTGGGTAACTGAGCGTGAGGTCTTTCATAGACCTCAAACATTATGCACGAAGCTGACTCTAGCACCTAGGGCAAGCGGCAAGGATCCCATTCATATGGTCAATCACAAAGATTGGACCCCAGTGTGCATCCTTCGGGGTAGCTAAACCGCACATTGTTGAGCTAACACCTTCATCGGGTGTGCACCTCCATACGTTTTCTTACAAGCCTTCTTACATTCATTTGTTCATTAATGCATGCATTCATTCATCATGTTCCTCTTTCATTATCTTTTGCTTTACGTTACATAATGTTAGGACTCTAGAAAGATTAACATGTTGTTTTATGTGTCTTTTTGATATTTGTAATAGTATAGGGACTATTTTTGTAATTGTTAGTTCTTTTGTGTATCATTATAAATAGCTTAGACTGTTAGTTAGTAAGAGAGTTTAAGAGAGTGAACAAACTACTGCTCATTACTTGTAATTGTCTTTGCTTGATATTAATGAAACTGTGAATTTGTTAATATCTTGTTTGAATTCGATTACTTTGTATGTGTTTTCTTTGAATTGTGTTCATATATCATCACAGATTAGCTCAATTAATCCTATCAATTGGTATCATAGCTGTTGGTAGCTGTTAATTGAGTAATTTTGAAGTTTATCGAACTTTGAAACTCAAAAAGCTTACTGAATATGTGATTGATAGAAAATTAAAATGAAAACTTATGGATTTCAGATGTGTTTCATCATTAGAAATATGATTTGAACCACAATTAGCAGTTGAATTCATCAAATTTAAGTTAATTTGGTGAATTTGTGTTCGTAAAGTTCACTGTTTTTTCAAACTAAAAATTGCAAATTAATTGATTTGTTGTTGATATCAATAGAAATTGATTTCAGAAGAATGATTATCGGCATAAAACTCATCTAATTGAAAAGTTTCAATCAATTTCATCAACTTTTGAAGATTTTCAGAAGATTCGAGTCTGTTATATTCATATGAAGATGATGAATGCGACGCATTAGGGTTGAATTTTGCTGAAAAATTGTCCGAGTGTTAGGCGTTTGACTATTGTTTAGTCGCACCAACACTGTGTAGACGTTTTCAGTTCAGACGTTTGACCACTATTCGAGTGTCCAGACGTATCATTGTTGAGAAGTATTTGAACTGTTTAGACGTTTAACAACTACGTAGGCGCATCAAAACTGTGTAGGCGCATGATAACTGTTCAGACGTTTCACTACTATTCAGACGCATCAATTTTAGGCGTTTTGGAAAAATTTTCTAAGGCATTCTCTTAGACAACTCTCAATTTAGACGCATCAACTGTTGAGGCGTTTGAATACTGTTCAGGCGTTTCAACCTCGATACTTAGAATTTTATTTTAAGAAAATTCTTTGAAAACTTTCATTTTTACTAATTCAAAATATAAGAAAACAACAAAAATATAAGAATGGTGAAATCAGAAGATTCTGAAAATAGAGTTCCAAAACTTAAAAACAGGGCTAATTTTAAAAATTGGTCACTTAGGTTGAAACATCACTTAAATTCCATTGATACTGATCTTTGGAAATCCATAGAAAAAGGACCATTCATTCCAATAATCACTGATGGACCTGACAGAGGGTTGGTATACACTAAAGACTCTCAGGAACCCTATCGTGAAGATGGTCTTCAAGTAGATGACTTGAGAAGAGTAAAAAATGATGTCAGAGCATACTCCTTGATCTGTAAAGGACTACCTCTGGATGTTCTTGCAAGGCTTGATGGATATCAAACTAGAGGAAATGAGATTCAAAATCTTAAGAAACAAAAGTTAAAAAGGCAATTGGATTCAACAATTATCTGGAGAAACTATAAACCAGATGATGAAGAGATTTGTTCAATTTACTACTAAGATGTCAACAGTTGGTATTAAGCCTGATCTTGAAGATCTAAATCTTAGACTACTCAATGCTTTACCATCATCATGGAAAAAAATAGTAACCTTACTAAAGCATAGTGAGAAGTTCCCTATCGATTTAGATATACTTAATGCCACGATTGAGTCGGTAGAAATTGATGAAATCTCAAGGAACAATGATAGAGCACTATCAATGTCTCAGTATCAGTTTATTGCTTCTCCAGCAAACACAATTGAAAATGCTTTCATGGCAAAAAGTGAGAAACTTAAAGAAGAAGAAGGATATTTATTTATCGGAGCAGGATTTTTCACTGACTCATCATTTACTAGGGCCCCTGCTTACACAACACAATCTCATTCTCAATCTCCTCCTAAATCTCAGTCTCAAACATCAAATGTTCAATCAGAGACTTCTTCATCTAACTCTACTAAATCTAGCAAAGTTAAAGATGTGATAAACGTCCTATTAGAGGATGAAGAATCAAAAACTGCATTTACTGCATTTATGGCTAGTTCAAGCATATCAAGGTAGCCATTTAACTCAATTAGATCTTGTTTTGCAGGATTTATTTGAAATGGATCCTGAAGATGTGGAAGAAATGGACTTAAATTGGCAAATGGTGATGATTGCTTACAAGACACAAAAACACTCATATGTCAACAGGAAGTACAAGCCAAGTGCTAACAAGACTGTTGGATTTGACAAGTCAAAATCTAGGTGTTTTAACTGTAATAGCTATGGTCATTTCTCAAGAGAATGCAAAGCTCCAAGAAATAATGGAGGAAGTGCTCAATCAAGCAATCAAAGGTTTCAACAAGCTCAGAAGACTTTTCAAAGTCTTCCTATGCCTGAGCTTAAAGATGAAACAAAATCATCTGATGAAATTGTAGTCAATATTAAAGATGGTTATGATTGGAGTGCATATGCTCAACAATTTACTAATGATTTAACATCTAGTTTATCTCTTATTGCAGAAATTCAGGAAGAAGATTGGTCAGAAAACAAAGATCCAAAGGTGGAAGGTGAAAATGATGAAGATGACTATGATTGGAGTGACAAATTAGATCCTAAGGAGGATAATGATGAAGTAGCTCTAATGGCACAGTCTGATCAACCAAAGGTTGACACTTCATCTTTAAAATCTGAAACCTCATCTCCAAAATTTCCTGAAATACCATCTGAAGTGAGAGAAAAGCTATGCACAAAATCATGCTTTGAACATGTTGAATACTATAGAACATACTCATATAAAATTTGTGAGAAACTCAAACAAGAAGAATCAATGCATAACAAATTAAAAGTTGATCATAAAACAACAGAACAAAAGATTATCTCTCTTCAAACTTCATGGAACAAAAATCTAAAAGAATTAGAAAACGTTTCTAAACAATTGGAAGAGATGATTAAAAATCTTGAATAGGAGAAGATAGCACATGCTGCTACTCAAATGGATCTTGCTAAAGTTAAGAGTTCAAAAATGATTGTAGAAAAACTGGTAAGTGAGAGGAAAGATAAACAGAAAACAGGATTAGGCTTCACTCATGAACCTATGCCTGAATCTATCACAAACACTTTACCAGAGAACTTCAATACACATGATCATTCGCCTGAAAACAAAGCTAAACTTAAAGCTTTTCAGGTCAAAAATAAGAATTATGAAGAAGAAAAAGAAAACATAAAAGTGTTTGTTGAAAATGATCAAGAAAAGATTAAAAATAGTCATCCTATCAAAATAAAATCATATGAACCTAAAAAATCAAAACAAAACACTTATGATCAAATTAATTCTGTTTTAGAAGTGAAAGTTCAAAGCAAAGACAAACAACAGGTAGGAATATTAGAAGATTCAAACACTATTAATCTTAAATAATTTCAATCTGAAAAGGAATCTTCTTCTCATGATATTCAATCTGAAAGTAAACCAAGTTCTTCTAAATCAAAGAATCAAAGGAGAAGAAAGAAATCTTCTTATCTACATGTAAGGCCCGTTCCCGGAATGCTTATAGCAAGACAATCATCGCACATAAAAAATATATTTTTATTTACTTAAGGAAAACATTGCAGCGGAAATATTAAAAACGACATTTCCTTTCATCATAACAGCTTTTGCGAAATAATACATCGTTGTCAAATTATGAAACACTTTTTACATTACATCACAAAAGCATTATAAAAATGGATGCCATCCAAAAAGAGCCAAGTAGCCACCGCGTGCCAACCTCAGCAATGCTCACCTACCAACTGGAAAATGCATAAAAAGTTAGCGTTGCTGAGTGAGTTCAAGTATTAAAATAGAACATACTTTACTTTTGTTTAAAGCATTCTTTACAATCACATGTGATCATGCACTGTACATATACATAGATAACATCATTATTATCTTTATTATTCGTTCATTCCATCCGTTCATTTGTCATTAAATCTTTACTTTCATTCGGACCAATGCCATATGCTTCACCCCACTGTCATGCATAAAGCGGGTACTGGGCCTATGGTCTTTCATAGACCACGAACATTGTGCATGAAGTTGACTCTAGTACCTAGGGTAAGCAGCAAGGGGCCTATACATATGGTTAATCACAAGGATTGAACCCCATTGTGCATCCTTCTAGGGTAATTATCCCGCACACAATTGAGCTAACAACCTTCATTGGGTGTGAACCTCCATACATTTGCTTAATCCTACGGATCAAGCCCCAGTCTGCATCTTTCGGGGGTAGCTAACCCGCACACGGTTGAGCTAAAACCCTTCACTGGGTGTGAACCTCCATACATTTGCTTGCAAGCCTTCCTTACTTTCATTCATTCATTATTGCATGCATTCTTTCATTTTGTTCCTCTTTTCATTATCTTCCACTTTACGTTACATAATACTTTTCATTTCATTCATTAACATTCAACATAAAGCCACTCGAAAATAATCATACATAACAGGAACATAAACATAAACATACAACATCACCAAACAAGGCACCATCATACATGCATAACATACTTCATACATACTATGCCCATCACATCATCTTTGACTTCAACAAGTCAACTTACTATACCCCCGGGAACCTCCCAAGTCAAAGCCTTCATTTCACTTTTTCCCTAAAAAGTCAGAAAATATTCTAAGTCTTTAGGCGCATGAGCACTATGCACGTGCATGACCTCTTAGACGCATGAGGAACACTTAGGCGCATAGGCCATTTTCAGGCGCATCAGCACTATTGGGGCGCATGAGCAACACATAGCCTATTCTAGGCAATTCTAGGCGCATGAGCGCTATGCAGGCGCATGAGTTCTTAGGCGCATGAGCAATCTTGGGCACATGAACACTTAGTCAAATTCAGCCTAATTCTAGGCACATGAGTACTATTTGGGAGCATATGGTTTCAAGCATATGAGGACACTTAGGCAGATTTCCATACTAGGCGCATGAACCCTATTTGGGTGCATGAGCATCCTATTTCATACTTAAACTTCATAATTGAGTCCCTAATCATGCTCAAACTTATTCTAAGCTTTAATCATGCATTCTAAGTCTTAGAAACACATTCATAACAACATCAAACATAAACATAGCCCAAATTCACGCCCCACTCGCAACATACACACATACATACATACGGGTACAAAACTCAATGTTATAAAAATGTTCATACATGCATTTCCAGCCCCAAAGTAGTTTAAAACAAGTAAAAATGGATCCTAGAACTCACCTTTGCATCTCTTTGGGTAAGACTTCTTCAAACCCATTTGCAAATTGAGTCCAAACACCTAAAACCCACCAAACACACACACCAACAACATATACACGTATGAGCATATAACCGAGGCCTAAACCGGTTAAGAACACCTTAAAACCAAAAATTCTTACCTGAATTCAACTCTTCTTCTTGCTCTTCTTCAAACCTGAGAGCTTTCTGCCCTTTTCTTTCTCTCTCTCAAATATCCAAACAATTTGGGTGAAGAAAGGGTGATTGGCGGCCATCACCTTTATTCACTAACTTTTTTGAATATTTTTTCCTTTTTACACTTTCTACCCCTTAACTTGGGTATTATATCTTTTCTTTCTTTTCCTCCACTTTTATTCTTTCTTCCACGAATACAAAAATAACCGGGTGTTACATTGTTCCTATCTGGTTTGTTAAAGAAGGAACAGTTATCGAATCATCAAGCAATCAGAATCCTATAATCAAAGCCGACATAATTGGAGATGTCAATCAAGATCCATTGGAGAAAGACCTGTGTATACGAGATTGGATAAGCTCAGATGATGAATCAATCATAGAGGAGCGTGTTGGTTCCTCACAAATCAAGATATCTCCTGACATTGTTAAGTTTCAAAAGCTTTCCAAAGCTGAATCAAGACCAATACGAGTCTCTTCTCCAACTGCAAAGCAACCCAGTCAATCAGTGAACATCTCATTCCCTGTTCAGCATAGCAAACACCCAAACAAGCAAGAATCTGCAACAACCTCAAAGCAATCTGCAATTCCAAATGCTTCACACGAGTCAGTCAAGCATCAAAAGCCCTTCAAGGCTTGTTTTGAGTGTGGAAAAGAAGGTCATGTGGTAAAGAAGTGCCCTTAAAGACTTGCTTCGAATGGTAAAGGCAAAACGAATTGCTTCTCCCAATGTAAGTCTACAAAGAATGTTCCAGATGGTAAAGGCAACACGGGTTACTTCTTTGGATCAAGAGGTAAAAAGCATACATCTTTGAATGGTTGCATGTAAAACCCTCCATCCAAACCTTTTCATGTTAAGCCGGTTTCGCATGAGTCAAAGTTGAAAATGACCAAAGATTCAAAGCCAAATTCTTTTCCTTCCGGTTTTAAATAGAAAATGATTTCCAAATAAAAAAGAAGGATATAGATCTCCCCGAGTGTTTAAATGGTTATGTGAAAAAGCAGGTTACTTATATTGATGAAAAAGGAACTTCTAGGACTACGATGGTCGGGTTCCTCTTTCAAACTAATCTGTTTATGAGTGTAGGGATAATTCCGGAGGACTATTAGTAATCTGGTTTACTGATATAGATTGTTCCTAATTCAAATTTGAGGTGAAACAAACAGGTTAAGGTTACGGTATTTTATTTACAACCTGGATTTGTATCTACACAATCACCTTTCTCACTTCACAATCACTGCATATTTCATGAGAATTCATTTCTTCTATTCATATCAGTGTAGTTTGGAAGACCTTCTTTGATAAATTTCTATTTTTGTACAGTTTTTTAAATACATAAAAAGATATTAAAAAAATAAAGAATAATAATAATTAGGTTTGCAAAAATAAAAATTTACGGGAGAGTATAGTAAATAAAAATGAAATGAGAACTAGGAACTTGATTCGAGATGATTGAGAAATGATTGTTTCTCTTGAAATGCTTGTTTTTACATGACTTGCATTTATAAAATAAAAAATGATAGTAACTGATGTTGTTATCTTATTCACATCTTATTTTTAATTGCAAGTAAAAGAAATAAAAGCGGATTCTTTAATGATATGCTTGGTAGCTCAGCTTGAAGAATAAAGTAGACAACAACAAAATGATTTAAATTAAAATATATGCTTAAGGATGTGTGGATTTATGCAATCATTTTGGCCTGCACAAAAATTGAGTCCTGACAAAACTTGGATTGAGAATTGATCTTTCACACACCATGATACAAATCATATAAGCCATATATTTGATTGATGTTTGGTGTATTTATGTGTCTTGTGTTTGTGCTAATCTCCTCTCTGTACGGAAGTACTGACCTGGAGTGATTATCTTCTTTGTTGTATGATAGTACTGACCCGGAGCTCTCATTGGCACATGATTAAATGGTCATCTCCTTTATTATACGTGAGTATAGACTTGGAGCTCTCACCATTTTGGTCTAAGTAGTGTCAAATCATCTAACGATAAATTCATCACATAATGCAATATTCTGTTCATAATCACTGGCACACTAATGCACAAACCTTGCTCTATAAAGATCATAAAAAAATCAAAAAATCCTGAGGTTGGGTGAGGGTTTTTGCCAAATGATTGTGGGGTCCTAGCATTATAAAGTATTTAATCAAACCTTAACAAATCATCTACTGCTTGTTGAAAAAGATAGGACATGGGTTTAAGTGCACAAATATATCAGCAACCGTTATTGATCTGTTTGAGAAATTTAAAATCATTCAAAGACTGTGATTAGATTTAGTTATAAGTGTGATCTTATTGCTTGTCGATGATTAATTTCATCTTTGTGCTAAAGTATATTTTGAGGATGTGATCTTATGATCGATTCAGCTCTCGGTTATAACAAAAGTTAATAGATAAAAAAATGTTTTAAAAATTGTATATAATAAAAATAAAAATTATAATAAATTTTCATTTCAAAATTTCTTTTAGGTCTTCCATATTATGTTTCATTTCAAAATTTTATCATTTTTCATGCATTTCACATAAATTGCATACATCGGAACATGGGTTCGCTTGTTTTCAAACATAAATAAACACGGGTTTATTTTGTTAAAATGAAATGATCTAATGTCGAGATTGTGTTTGTGAATGTGTTTCAGATATTTTCTATAAGTGATGGTCGATCATCAGTTGAGCAGTGTACCTGATCAAAGAACCTGTTCCTCAAGTTTGTAGAAGATACCGAGCTAGGAATCCTCCTCCTACATCTTCTGAAGCACTCAAGATTAGAGATTTGGGAAAGATGTTCCAATATCTTTACAAATGATGCACTTGAAAAAGGAGAGCATATAAATAAGGGAACTTTCGAGATGACTATTCATTCTCATCAAATTCAGAAAGATTCAAATTGAAGATCTTTCTAATGTTGCCTTCTCGATGCTGATTTTGTTTGAAAACGTTAATAATGATAGACTAAGGGGGAGTATTGTTGGAGATATACAAGATAGTCTATATTATCAACACAATCAAAGTCAACAAAAGTTAACATCACGGTCAAAGTCAACAAAAGTCAAACCTGACACGTTCAAGACAAAGAACCGAGACAAGAAGTTGAAGATTTAGATGACTACGAGTTTTATTGTAATTCATATATTTGTGTGAACAAAATATATTTTACTTTGTTTGAGTCATGTTTTAGTCTAGTTATATAGTGTAGGGGTTATGCGTAAATAGGGAAACTCATACTACACTATAAATAGCCTAATTGTAATTAAAATTAAGGTAATGGTGGTATGACCAATAGATTGTGGGATTACTTGTAAACACATTATTAGCAATCTAATTAAAGATCAAAGGGGCTTTGATTTTGATTATCATATTTTGATCTATAATCTTCATGATTTGATTCAAGTGTGATCAAGCTGGGTTCACAGTTGGGAAACAATTCTAAGTCAAAAATATGATTAGGGCCATTCCCCCTAACACAAGGAGTGTGCTCATTTACAACGATGTTAGATGATTCCTTGAAATGCCGATTTTTAATGTTGTATACTCTATAAGCAATAGGATTGGAGGAATATCCAAAAAAGATAGCATCATCCGACTTTTCAACAAATTTTTTTAAATTGTCCTTTGTGTTAAGTATGGCGCACCTGCTGCCAAAGGACCTTAGAAAGCCAATGAACGGTGGCCTCTTGTTCCTAGCCCATAAGGTGTTTTTCCACATGGCTTAACTACAAGAATCTTGTTCTGCATATAACATGCAGTGTTGATTGCCTCTACCCAGAATGTTAGAGGTAGCTTTGAATCAGCTAACATGGTCCGAGCAGCCTCAATCAGTGTCTTGTTCCTTCTCTCAGCCACAACGTTTTGTTAAGGAGTTCTAGCAACAATGTATTGTCTGATAATCCTTTTTGAGTTTGAGAACGAGTCAAGAACTTGACTCTTAAAATCAGTCCCTTGATCACTTCTGATTTTCTTAACCTCATGATCAATTTGATTTTCAATTTTAAGAATAAAAGATTTTAATGTTTCGGTAGTTTCATCCTTAGTTATTAAAAAGAATACCCATGTAAATCTTGTAAAATCATCAATGATCACAAGGCAGTATGTTTTTATCCAATGATCATTATACTTGTGGGATCAAAAAGATCCATGTGCAATAAGTGTAATGGAGCGGTGATAGATTTAACAACTTTGGATTATGAGATACTTTGTCCACATACTCCATATCATCTAGGTTAAAGCACTCTAATTCATCAAAGCAATACTGATAATCGCTAGAGTATCCACCTCCTAGAACAAAGGCACAACTATCCTGAAAAGAACCTTTTTGTGCATGTTTAGATCCTGGAGTCTCATGGAGTATGATGTATGGTCCTGAGGAACAGGATGGCTACTGAGAGTATGTTAGGCACTACTAACGTTGGGTGGACCCCGAGCCTTCAGCAACTATTAAAGTGTTGCTAGTAGGAAGGCTTGAAGGTCTGCTCATCTAATGGCCTTTATTGTTGTCTATCTATGCACGGTATCCATAAAGGATGCCATATAATTCAGTCATGGTGAGGGAGTTCAGATTTTTTATCCTCTTGATAGAGACACAGTAGAACGTTCACACATTTAGGAGTGCACTCATGAATTTTCGAGTGAGATATCTCAATCCAAGGGAAATTCCTATAGACTAAAGGGAAGATATAAGATCCATGTACCTGAAGAATTGTTGGCTAAGGGTCTCTCCAACAATGTAAGTGAAGTTCTCAAACTGCTACTTCAGTGAATCTTTCTTTGTGTCATTTGAGCTAGAGTACATTTAAGATAATGCATCAAACTATTCTTTAGCTGACCTGCAGTGCTCAAACTCCATCATAATAGAGTTTGGTATAGCGGTCATAAGAATAGTCATGGCATTACTGTCAATGTCCATCCTTTTTCAGTCTTCATCAGAGTAGTCCTCAACGACTTTCTCTATCATGGCTCCATTTCCTCCTGGGGCAGCAACCTTTGGCTTGTAGGGTCCATTAACAATAGATTGTCACATTTTTCAATCTTCATACCTCATGAAGCCTTCTATGTGTCTACTCCATGATCTAAAGCTTTCATGGGTGATGATGGGTGCTTTAGTCATCGTCCCCATCTTAACTTTAGACTTTTGGTTGACGGGCATTTTAGAGTGTGGTGAAAGGAGGAATGAAAAACATGTTGATTTGGATGGTATGATCTCACAATCAAGAGCCTAAAAAGCGATGATACTAATTCTAGGATCGGTTTTGGGTCACTTAGCACTTAGTCGTTCTCTCAAACTCACTTAATCACACACACTAGCTTAGATTAAGCAGAATCTATTCCAAGAGTTTATAATAATATATTTAGTAACAAAGAACACAAGAAAATGATTTTCAATGTACTAGTATAAAGTACTTCTCAACTCAAAGTTTTACAAGACTTTACAAGCATACTACATGAGTAACAATGAGAAAACTATATGTACTATCACCTATAACTGGATATACTTTGATACCTGTTAGAATCCTATAACTAAAGCAAATACTACAAAGCTATAGTTAAGGTATCCTACATAATGTCTTATGTACGATTTTGTAGTCATGATATGTCCATGACTTACCTTTTGTCACCAACTAAAGTTGGCAATTGTATTACGAGATAAAGGTGAACAGTGTAGTAAAGTATGGTCAACTACAGGGGTTTTAAGAAAACGTCATGCAGTATATCAGAGGTCTGTAGCGGAGTTTCTGATAGACCATACTCATGTCCACCGGTTCATAGTTAATGCTTTCGAAGGTTAACTAGCTTCTGAAGAATTTGTTCTTCCGAAGCCACTTATACTTTGGAAGTAGCTACTCCTACGAGGCTTCCTTGGGACTTCATACTTAGGAAGTTGTAGTCTTCATTTCTCCTAACTGTTGAAACTTCATAAGAGTGGAGACTTTGTCTTTGGAAGTTGGAGTTTTCCTTCGGAAGTTGATCTTGCAGTTGTCTTCGAAAGAACTCCATTTCTCTTCGGAAGTTCCATAATTAGCTTCAGAAGTCCTTTATTTGTTGCACTAAAATAGTCTAAGTGTTTGGTTTTGGTTGCACTAGCCTTTCTAGATCCAGCATAGGTTAATCATATCCACTGGTTCTTGTGTTCCTGGATGAACTCCTCTTAAAGGCCTCACATCTAGTTTCTCCTTAAGATATGAGATCTGAAGTTGCTAATCATTAACTCGCATTATTAAGGTAGTCACCTGAGATTCCTGGTGACTAACCTTAGAGACTAAATGGGAGCATGTTTGTGACAATTTCTACACCTTTAATCTCATGTTCCCCTCATCTTCATCATGAGAATCATGGAGGGATGAGAGAATTAGACCAAAGTCTTCTCTCTCACCACCAGCATGGTGTTCTTGGCTGTTGGAATTCCCCTGCTCATTGACAACTTCATGTGAAGTGTCAATTGGCTAAGTTGCCATGGTTGAGGTCTTAATGATGTAATCACTTGCAAAAGTGAGAGCGTCTTCCATATGGACCTCCTGAACAGGTTCAGGGAGATCCACCTTAGGGATGGGTGAATGATGTGGGCTAGATATAGGAGAGGCAGGAGCACTCATCTCATTTTGAGTAGAGGAAATGTAGACAGACTCATGGTACTCACTCAATCCAATATCGACGTCATCATAGAATTCTAGGTTGGGAATTGGTTGGTTTAGATCAAGAAGCTTGGATGGTAACTTTCCCCTAAATGTTGTTCACTAGAGTTTTGAGACTTTGAGTGAAGGCTGAGCATGAGGAACCTTAGCATTGATTGTAATTAAGATGGAAGTGATTTGCTCCTTAGAAGAAATAGGAGCTCAAGTGTCCACTTCTTCCTATATAGGTGATGATATAGGGGTCTACACAAGCTCAAAAGCTTGAGCAGGGATTCCTTTGGATTTTCTTTTCTAGGTGAGGAAGATGTGTGGTTGTTTATGAGGTTGAGAAGTAGAAGGAGTGAGTTTAAGACTAGCTTGTGTTGCTAGGTTGTCACCTAGGGCAATGAGCTCTAACATTTTTGGGACAAGGTCTGTTTCTACTCTAGAGAAGCCAATAGTTGGCTTCTTCATAGTCTTAAATATTATGGGCTTCATCAGTCCTACTTTAAGAATATTACATGTTCCTCTCAACTTTGAGTATAGTTCATAATTGAGAATGTGTTGAACATATTTAGGGAATATATAATACTCTAAGGAGTCCATATTTGAAAGTAAATTTGTATAAAAAAATTGTGATTACCTAACTCTGACCCTCTAGATCATTCCATGGATTATAAAGGATAGATCTTCAGGAACCTGTTCCCATCCCCCATGCTTGTTGGATAAACTCTGTATGACCACATGAAGTAGGTACTTCCACTGGGACGAGAACTTCCTTTTCTTGAAGGTCTTACAGAGAAATCCCCCGCACATCCTATCTAGTCAAAGGAATGATTTATAGCTTCCTTTGGGAAAGACAACTCACCTTCTTCATCATCCAGCTGAAGATGGGTATTGATGATGGCTGGAGTGATAAAGATTGTCCTGCCCTGCATTGTGGCAGACAGTGTCTTCTCCCCATCCATAATGACTTATTTTCCGGCCTTCCAAAATTCTAAAATCCGATCCTTGTAGAGAGGTGGATCAGTGGTAAGGGAGGTGAAGTAGTTAGACAAAGAAAGGAAATGACAGACCTCTGAGAAACATGGATCTTTCTCAGGGTCCAACAGAGCAACCTGATTATGTTGCATTTGGAGTTGCATGGAAAAATTAGGGTTGTTTTTGCGGTTGAGGTTGGCCATTTGAGAAAGGTTAGTAGTGAAGGAAGATAAGAACAAAGGTGGTTTGTGGGTGAAATTAGGTTTTGAAATAGTTTAGATAAAGAAGAGCATGGAAGAGGGGGGAAACGTTGGGTGTATATATGAAATGGATCTAAGACAAACTAATGAAAGAGGATAAGTTTTGAAATCCGGATGTCTGTCCCACCTCTGAAAAAGTGCTTAAAAAGGTAGTTTTCTTGGAAGTCTAAAATCTTCCGAAGGTAGTATTACTACGGAAGATTTGATTAAAAGTTTCCAAAGCCAAAAATGACTTCGGAAGATATTTCAAAGAGTTTAGAAAATTCTGCTTCGAAAGAAATTAATACTTAGAGAATTTTATTCTAAGAAGAATAAAACTTCCGAGTCCAAATTACTTTCAGAAGAAAATTATTCTTAAAAATCATACACATACTCACGAGAAATTTAAGCTTAGGAAGATATTTCAAAATTTTCATCTGAAGGTAAATCTACTAAAGTAGTTATTTGTTTTTGAAGAAATAAGTTTCTTTCAGAGGTAAAAACATATCATTTGAAGAACAAAATGATCGAAATTTTCAAAAATCTAAGGAATGTCTTTTAAAAAGATTTATTTTCCAAAGTAAACAAGGGTTTATGAAGGTGATAAAATAGACAACTTAGGACACACATGTTGTAGAAATAATATGATTTAGTTCTAAGCAAAGCTAATCAAAGGTAATAATCATAATAGCTTATACATGGTACTTAAATCTCTGCTCATTAGAAGCTTTGGTTAGTAAATCAGCATATTGTTCATTTGTGTTGACTTGGACTAGTTTGACTAATCCCTTTTCAAAGTTATATCTAATCAAATGATACCTGAATTGATGTGTTTAGTCCTTGATGTTACATAGGATTCTCTATAATAAAGATAGCACTATTGTTTTCTATGTGGATGGGAGTCTCCTTGAAGTTAAATCCATAGTCAAACATCTAATTTTGAATCCAAAGCACTTGAGCACAGCAGCTTGCAGCAGAAATGTATTCAGCTTTAGCAGTTGATGCAGACACACAGGATTGTTTCTTGCATTGCAAAGACGCTAATTTTCCACCAAGTAATTGACACCCCTCTTATGTAAACTTTGTAGTCATGTTGCAGACACCATAGTTACTATCTGTATATGCACACAGATGGAAGTCAGAATTCATTGCATACCAAAGGACAATTGTTCGAGCAATTTGAGATGTCTTAGAATTTTAGTAGTAACTAGGTGTGACATCTTGCGGTTGGCTTGATATTTTGCACAAATACATATGGAAAAGATGATATTAGGCTGCTAGCAGTGAGGTACATAAGAGACCCCTATCATTGCCCTATAAAGATGTTCATCTACACACTCCTCCTCAAGATCAGGTCCAAGGGAGTTATTTTTGACAATAGGTGTCTTAGAAACCTTCAAATCAGTCATGTTAAATCTTATAAGTATGTGTTGTAAATAATTTGACTAACTTATGAAGATGCCACTGTTAACTTGCTTCACTTGAATTCCTAGAAAGAAATTGAATTCCCCCATGGCACTCATTTTAAATCTATTCTTCATCAAGTTCTCAAAGACTTTGCAGGGCTTTGGATTAGTTGACCCGAAGATAATGTAATCTACACATACTTGAACTAGTATTAAGTCATTTATTGTTCATTTGATGAATGGATTTCCATCTATAGAACCCCTTTTGTAGCCATGTTGATAGAGATAATGAGTTAGATTCTCATACCACTTCCTTGGTGTTTGGTGCAGTCCATAAATAACTTTATTGTTAAGACTGTTTCGGTACAGAGTACTAACTGATTTACGTGTATACCAAACCAAATAGTGCAGAATCCTATTTGATTGGCGATCCGATCAGTGAGAATGCAAGTATAATCAATCTAAGAATGAAACTAAATGTTAAGAACGATTGTAGAATGATTTACTGAGATCTATGAACTTTGAACAGGTGTTCTAGGGTCTCAGGATGGCCAGGGTACGATTTAGTACGTAGGGATTCGAATTGTCACGTTTTTCCATGAATTAAGTGGTATTTGTAGGTTAGGGTTTTCCATTCATTTGATTGAACCATTCGCATGGTTCAGTCGTGCGATTGAAGTATACGGTTGATCCATCTACATGACTGAAGATTCAGTCGTGCGACTGAGTCAATCTCAGGTTACAATCGTGCGACTGATCCAGTCTCCTGCTTCAGTCGTGCGACTGATCCAGTCTCCTGGTTCAGTCGTGCGACTGGTTAATTAGCATAAAGTATTCATGTGTATGGTCCGTTAACATTTTCCATTCGGATGAGAACTTCACACGATTAAGTTTAAGCACGTTTCTCAATCATTATTGACTAAGAACTATGTAAACAACCACAAACCTGTATAGTTAGTTCAATATGTGTTATCACACAATAATCAATGAAATATTAAACATTATAAGAATCACAAACACATTACACATTCATACCCATTGTGTTACATATATGTAAGACCTGAAAGACATTTTACATTTGAGCTCCTAAACTAAGTACACATGTATCTACAAACTCCCCCTTGGACCTAGTTTACTCTATTGTCTAACATTATTCATCACCTCTTCAAACTTCTTGTACTTCTCCTCCTTTGTAACTCCTGCATGTATTTCAAATGCAAAGAAGAGTCTTATCATGTTTTGGAACTGGAGGGCTTGTACAATGTCTTGTGTGTCATAGAACAGTGGCCACTTGTATAAAGTGTAGACATCATCAGAAGACAAGTTAGTTGGGTCAAATACCCTGATAGTTTCTATATTTCCATCTCTATTGAGAACTATGACCGCCTCACCTGTTCTCCGGTCATAGTACCACTACTTGAAGTATGGAGTGAAGTCCTGAGGCATTTCCATTAGAGGGATTCTTGACATCGTGCGCGGAGGACTCCACTTCAGCACTATCTTTGGCTTTCTAGTAATGGCATCAACTTTAGATCACCTGATATACCTCGTCGGTTGTTGAGGTTTGAAGTTGACCCACCTGTTATGGTACTCTTTCTGTAATGCAGCCTCAAATCAGCCTGACATCTTTCTTTGGTCAGCATATAATAGCTTCAGTGTTGCCAGCTGGTTGAGCTCAAAACCAGGGAGAGTCCAGATCAAGTGGGAATCTGAAGTACTCGATTCTCTTCTCCCTCTTGACAACATATACATTTAGATCTTCAAAATAGGCCCACGCGATAATCTTGCCTGACACCTTTAGATGCTTTTTCACTTTGTAGAGCCTGGTGTAGGCACTCGGCTTGAGAGCAATGCGTTGGGCTCGGATCTCTGCAAAACATGTCACCCATTCAGCTTTTCGATGTTGACATCGGCGTCCAAAGCTTGGGCTTGATCCGAATTCTTCTCGGACTCTTGCTCCGTCTGATCTAGTTTCTCGAACGTATCACTGAAAAGAGTGTCACCCAGATTGGGGACTACATTACCCTCTTTATCAGCATACTCTGGATAGTGCTGGGTTGTGACGTTTTCAATCTCTATCTCGTGCACATCATTAGCTCTTTGTCACTAGCCACGTAAACAGTAGGGGCATCTATGACTATTTCATCCAGATTCAGCCAGAACATCTCCGCCAGTTGCTCATCAGTAAGATCATGAATTATTTCTCCTTCTTTAGGAGTATAACTCACAAACCTCCTGAAAATCCCTTGCAAATCAAGTATTATAGTGAATTGAGACTTGATTTGCTGTAAGGGAGCAACATCGTGCTGGTCTTGCTGAGATGGTTGATCTGCTTGATTTAAACATTTAACACATCAATCATTTGTCAGTAATCAAGACTGTTAAATAGCAAATATATATAAACATTAAGTACATAAGTTTAATACATGATTCAAGTACAAAAGTTTTCAAATACATAAACATCTAGTCATTCCTTTTGTCTTGATCTGTAGTCTTTTCAGCTTCAGCCAGATTTGTACATCACACAATCTTCTATCTGTTCCTTAAAGGATACTTGTGTTGGGGTTTGTTAGAACAAGATACAAAGTTTAACCTATTAAACATTCTGAAAAACGCAGCGGAAACATGTATTGTAACTTAGTTAATGAACCAAAAAAACGAGTTTCATCTTGTTTTAACAAAGCAATGATCAAACCCCTGAACATACTATCTTTATATGTGAATAGAAGCTAGCTATGTTAACATAAAGCAAACAATATGGACAGCCATGTTGAGGCTGCCATAGACTACCTTCCAGGAATCAAAGAAACGAAATGGAGGATGATATGGATCAAATCGAATGACCAAGGCACCAAGAGAGGTCCTCTCAAGCTTGTATACCCCAAGCTTGATAGCACAACACTTTCTTGTTAGGAAGAAACACCACCAAAAACCCGAAATTCCCTTTCTTTTCTGCTGCTAATCCGAGAGCTGTAGAGAGAGAGAGAGAGAGAGAAGTTCTTGTTTTGATTTTTGCATGTATTGTGTGAGATGAACATTGAGTGTTAGACTTGTTTTATTGTGTGTGTGTTTTCAAGGGAGAAAGGGGCCAATCCCCTTTCTTTGGGCGGCCAAAAATCTAGTTCAAAAGGGGGTTTCCCTCTTAAATAAAACACACACACATAATACTAAACTAGTCACTAAATAATTTATACAATTAACCATTTAGTTGTATAAGTTATACACCCTTTTATTATTTGATGTTATCTAACCTACTTAGATAACATTACAAATAATATTCTTGAACAAAATATCCTAATAAGTTGTTCCATCTTATATGCAATTTATTTAGAAAACCTATTTTTTAAATTTGGTGTGTTTATTTAATTGCATGATCATATCGTCAATTAAATAATTGTTTGTGTTTGCAAAGCTTGTTATTGGGTATAACCCGACTTGGATCATAACGTACTAACCGCATCAATATTCTACGTGTCTTGGGCATATAGAATCCTGCAATCTCCTACTTGCATAAGATTCATAGAAGATTGATGCAAGTAGTAAATACCGCCTAACAACGGTTTACTACCCTTAATACGCATGACTTATAGCCATTCAATAGCATCATCCCATTCAAGTAACCTACTTGAAATGATTTAGGTGAATTAATCATCTATCCTTTTGTTTCAGATGTCATGTCAAATCCAAGGACACAGAGTGATCATTCCTTGTTGATTTAACTTATCCAGGCCTTAGACATCTAACTCTCAACGAATAAGAGGAACAAATCCCATCTTGACTACATACGTTTCTCACAATCACCTTGTGTCATATCTGAACATAGTCTCATATACTGTCCATTATTTCAGAATAACGAATAACCAGATCAAGGTATGACACTTGGTGAATATCAAAACCCAATATGTATCTCAGGTCTAAGGATACCAAATGATATTCTCCTTTACTCAAATTTACTTATGATCAATCAATAAGATTCCATGTAGTAAAATTTGAGATGTGGGTTGGTCCAATATTTGTATCCCACAAATAACTATGAACCTTGGTAGCAACCCATTGCTCTATATTCATCCTTATGAATATCAACCAATCCAAGTTCATAATAATCTTACCCTCACACTTGTTCCCACAAGTCTGAACGACTATGGACATTTAGAGTAAACAATTTACTCATGGATTAAACATGCTAAATTGGAATATTAATTGAAACATTATAGCCAAATAATTTTATTCAAATAATAAAGAGTTCCACATATCCAAATACAAACTATACAGATCAATTCCAATCACTAGAATATCAAAGTCCCATGGCACAAGTATGACTTTCATGCTTTACCTTTTCAAGGAGCTTCGTGAGAGGATCTGCAATGTTTTGATCCGTGTGAACTTTGCGAATACATATCTTTCCCTTTTCAACTTCATCTCGTATGTAGTTGAATCTCCGCTTAATGTGCCTAGTCTTTTGATAAGCACAAGGTTCCTTGATTTGAGCAATCGTACCCTCGTTATCACAAAAGATCTCTAGGGGGTCCTGAATGGAAGGGATAACCCCTAGATCAGCAATGAATTTCTTCAACCATGCAGCTTCTTGAGTTGCCAATGAGGCGGCGACGTATTCTGATTCTGTAGTTGATAGAGCCACCACTTCCTATTTGGAGCTCTTCCAAGAGACCGCTCCTCCATTCAAAATGAAAATGTATCCCGACTGTGACCATGAATCATCACGATCTGTTTGGAAACTCGCATCCGTGTAACCTTTTACACCGACTTCCTCATCACCAGATCCATAGTTTAGGAACATATCTTTTGTCCTTCTTAGGTACTTAAGTATGTTCTTAACAGCCATCCAATGACTGTTTCCAGGATTTTGCTGGTATCGGCTTGTGATGCTTAAGGCGCATGACACATCCGGTTGAGTGCATATCATTGCATACATGATGGATCCAATAGCAGATGCGTATGGGATTGCCTTCATTTTGTCTTGCTCGTCCTTTGAGCTAGGACATTGGGTCGTACTCAATATCGTCCTCTTTGAATAGGTACCGTACCTTTCTTAGAGTTCTCCATCTTGAACCTTTTCAAGATCTTATCAATGTATGCACTTTGATTTAAACCAATCAGCCGCCTTGATCTATCCCTACAGATCTTTATTCCCAGAATATAGGCAGCCTCACCAAGATCCTTGATGGAAAAACAACTTCCAAGCCAGGTTTTTACACCTTCCATGGTTGGAATGTCATTTCCAAATAGTAGTATGTCATCAACATATAATACTAGGAAGGTGACGATGCTCCCAGTAGCTTTCTTATATACACAAGCTTCATCAGCGTTCTTGATGAATCCGAATTTAATTATTTCTTCATCAAAATGGTGATTCCAACTTCTCGATGCTTGTTTCAATCCATAGATTGATTTCTTTAACTTGCATACTTTATTAGGATGTTTTGGATTGACAAAACTTTCAGGCTGAACCATATAGGCATCTTCCTCAAGATATCCATTTAGGAAAGTTGTTTTGACATCCATTTGCCAAATCTCATAATCATAATGAGCAGCTATAGCAAACAATATCCTTATAGACTTTAGCATCGCAACAGGTCAGAAGGTTTCATCATAATCAACTCCTTGAGTTTGAGTGAAACCCTTTGCTACAAGTCTAGCCTTATAAGTATCCAAGTTTCCATGCATATCAGTTTTCTTCTTGAAAACCCACTTGCTTCCAACTACTTTGGAGTTAAGAGGTGGTACAACCAAGTCCCATACTTGATTGTCATGCATGGATTGCATCTCAATGCTCATGGCCTCGAGCCATTTGTCACAATCCAAATTGGACAATGCATCATGGTATGTGGTTGGTTCATCTGAATCTACCACATAGCATCCATCCATGAAAAATCCGTATCTTTCAGGTGGATTACTAGTTCTACCACTACTGCGAACGTTTTGTGTGTATTGATCAACCACTTGACCATCTTCAACATCCTCATGTTGAGTGCTAGTTTCAACAAAACGTGCATCGGGTTGTGGTTCTTGATCCTCCTCAAGATCCATCATTCTACTGCTAGTTCCTTCCATAAGGAACTTTGCTTCTAGGAGCTCACCCTTTCTGGAAACAAACACCTTTTGTTCCAGTGGATCATAGAAATAATATCCCATAGAATCTCTACGGTATCCAACAAAAATACACTTGTTGGATCGGACTTCCAATTTGTTTGGGGTGGGAGTCTTAACATAAGCCTGACAACCCCAGGCCCTTAAGTATGATAAGGATGGAACTCTTCCATGCCATATCTCAAAAGGTGTCCTTTCCACTTTTTTGGTTGGGGCCATATTTAGAATACGGGCCGCGGAGAGCAAAGCGAAACCCCAAAATGATAGAGGTAATATGCTTCTAGCCATCATAGATCGGACCATATCCAATAAGGTTCGATTTCTCCTCTCAGACACACCATTATATTGTGGTGTTCCAGGTGGAGTGAGTTGTGAGACAATCCCAAAACTGCTAAGATGATCTTGAAAAGCATCACTGAGGTATTCACCTCCTCTATCGGTTCGGAGAACTTTAATCGACTTGTTGAGTTGATTTTGTACTTCATTTTGAAAGATCTTGAACATTTCAAAACTTTCATCTTTGTGTCTTAACAGGTACACATACCCATAGCGACTAAAATCATCGGTAAAGGTAATGAAGTGTCTTTCACCATTCCTAGTCATTGGCTTAAAAGGACCACATACATCCGAATGTATGATTCCTAATAAATCTTTTGCCCTTTCGTTAGTTCCACTAAAGGGCGCCTTAGTCATTTTTCCTTGTAAACAAGATTCACATACATCAAATGAATCACATTCATTTGTTTTTAAAAGACCATTCTTTTGAAGTGTTTGTATACGTTTCTTGTTTATATGACCAAGACAACAATGCCAAAGATAGGTATCACTCAATTCCAACTTGAGTTTCTTGGTGATAGTTTGGTACAATGAACTATTTAAAGTATTTTCATGAACCAATTCATAAATGCCATTAATGGGAATAGCTTTAAAGTAGAACATATTATTTAAAGAAACATGAATATCTTTTTCAACAAATGATAATACATATCCAATTGTTTTAATAGGGCTACAAAAATAATATTCCTAGTCAAACTAGGAGCATACAAAACACTGTTCAAAATTACTTCCAAACCATTTGGAAGTTTCAAGATGTAGTCACCACAGGCTTCAACTTGAACTTTAGCCCCATTGCCCATGTAGAGGCTAACGTCCCCTTTCTTGAAGTCACTACTTCTTCTAAACCCTTGCAACAAATTGCAAATGTGAGTTCCACATCCGGTATCTAATACCCATGTGTTATAGGATATCATGTTTAAATCAATATGGATCATGTATATTTTACCTGAGATTTGCCCAGCATCCCTCTTTGCTTTCAACTCTTGGAGATGAACGGGACAATTTCTTGCCCAATGTCCAATCTCCCCACACTTAAAGCATGGGTCATTGGAAGCAACATTTTGCTTCTTCTCTTGTGGTTTAGGTGGCACCCTTACCACCCCCTTCCCTTTTCCCCATACAGGTCCCTTGCCCTTGGCAACCTTTGCCTTGGGTGTGGGATGAGGCCTTTTCCTGTTCCCACCTTCATTGATGGTGAGAACGGGTAAAACCCTTTTATCCATGGCCGCCTCGGCCGTTTTGAGCATTGAGTGAAGTTCAACAATGCTTTTGTCCAAGCATTCATCTTCTAGTTCAACACGAATGTCTCAAACTTCTTGGTAAGGCCATTGAGGATCAAATCCGTGGCCAATTCCTTTGAGACATGACAGTTAAGCCTTTCGAGGCGGTCAATGTGACTTTTCATCTTAAGTACATAAGATGAAACCGATTGGTTATCGTCCATACGACATGCATGGAGTGCTCGAACCGTTTCGAAACGCCCAACCCTCCCTTGCTGTTGGAACATTTCCTTCAGCTGGGTTATCATGTCATAAGCTCCGTGATGTTCATACTCCTTTTGGAGATCCGGAGTCATGCTCACCAGCATGAGACAAGACACTTGGACGGAGTCCTCAATGTACTTAAGCTAATCATTATAGGCCTCCTCATCATCCTCAAAAGGTTGATCAGGGATAAGGTCGTCTAAAATATATGATCGTCTCTCTTGCTTGAGAATGATTCTCAAGTTTCGATACCAATCAATGAAATTATTATGATTTAGACGTTCCTTTTGGAGAATCGCTTGCAATGATTGGGTGGACGCGGATGAAATATCATGATTATCATTATTGGTGGCCATCTACGAAATTTAACAAAGATCTATTTTAGTATTTTCGATATTGTTGTTTTAATAATTATTACCTTTTAAGGTGGTTAGCATATTAAAATCTAGAACCCAACATTACATTTAAATAGTGGTTAGGTGACCTTTATCCCACGATTTAAATTAATAAAGTGGTCAACGTTTGACGATTGCAACCATTTTCAACTTCTAGAGGTATGGGATCGACTTGAAACATCATATGTAAAGTCAGCATGTTAATCCCATCAACACCATTTGGAAACCATATTGTAGGTGATCCATTTAACATGGTTTGCAAATCAAGTTACCCTACTTGCACACACATGTGAGTTTACCAACATAAGTGGTTAGGTGACCTTTATCCCCCCACAAATATGGTATCCCTATCTTAAGTCACAAGTTCCCTCTAAATGGTTAGGTGACCTTTATCCTATTAAAAGTTTCCAAATGACTCAAGTGTTGTGCAAAAGGATGGTGTTAAACATGTTTGAAAATATTTTGAGATTTCATAATACTAGTTTAGAAAACTCTATGTACTTGTACTTGCATGCTTTCAAATACAAGATACCCTATGATCCTTTGATAAAACCCATTTTAATCTTTAAAATCCTTAAATAATTTTAGTAACCTTTTATTACCTTATAATGATTAAAGCCTATTTAGATAGTGTGTGGTGATCATGGAAAGGATAGTTAAAGCAAACATCACATGTAAAGACATCAACCACAATACCATAATCAAACAAAAGAAAGTGCATAACCATAGCATCTAAAGTGGTCACACTTGTTTGCCATCACAAGTGTGGACCATAGGACATTCCTAAGGGTCAAACACATCAAAAAAGTTCCAAGAACCTCCCACTAGAAACCGCATCCAAATGCTCCATGTTTCTTGTGTCTTCTCTTTGTGCTTTTATCACGTACATCTTCATATTACAAGACATAATGTCCTAATACAAGATTTCTAGAAATATGAAAAGTAACTAATCTATTTATTACACCCCAATAATAAATAAATTACACTTGAAACAAAACACAAACAATATATTATACAACCCAATTGAATGAATGAATACAACCATAACAAACATCCAAACAACACAAGGTCAATGGCTAGGTTATGCACTAAAAGGAACAATGAACATATCAACCAAACCAACAATGAAACCCCACTAAGAACCACGAAATTTCAGCCAACATAAACTGAAATTTCAGGTTATATAATGCCCAAACAAACAACAAAAATAACATACATGTCTTTCAAAGTTTAATCACAAGCATGTGTGATATAACATTGAAAGTAGGGGATTCATAAAACATGAACATAGCAGCCCCTAAAAGGGGTTTCAAAGTCCCAAAATAAACCGAAATAACAAAGACAAAACAAGCTAGCTATCCACATAACCGGCTCTAGATGCCAATGTTGGGGTTTGTTAGAACAAGATACAAAGTTTAACCTATTAAACATTCTGAAAAACGCAGCGGAAACATGTATTGTAACTTAGTTAATGTACCCAAAAAAACGAGTTTCATCTTGTTTTAACAAAGCAATGATCAAACCCATGAACATAGTATCTTTATATGTGAATAGAAGCTAGCTATGTTAACATAAAGCAAACAATATGGACAGCCATGTTGAGGCTGCCATAGACTACCTTCCAGGAGTCAAAAAAACGAAATGGAGGATGATATGGATCAAATCGAATGACCAAGGCACCAAGAGAGGTCCTCTCAAGCTTGTATACCCCAAGCTTGATAGCACAACACTTTCTTGTTAGGAAGAAACACCACCAAAAACCCAAAATTCCCTTTCTTTTCTGCTGCTAATCCGAGAGCTGTAGAGAGAGAGAGAGAGAAGTTCTTGTTTTGATTTTTGCATGTATTGTGTGAGGTGAACATTGAGTGTTAGACTTGTTATATTGTTTGTGTGTTTTCAAGGGAGAAACGGGCCAATCCCCTTTCTTTGGGCGGCCGAAAATCTAGTTCAAAAGGGGGTTTCCCTCTTAAACAAAACACACACACATAATACTAAACAAGTCACTAAATAATTTATACAATTAACCATTTTGTTGTATAAGTTATACACCCTTTTATTATTTGATGTTATCTAACCTACTTAGATAACATTACAAATAATATTCTTCAACAAAATATCCTAATAAGTTGTTCCATCTCATATACAATTTATTTAGAAAACCTATTTTCTAAATTTGGTGTGTATATTTAATTGCATGATCATATCGTCAATTAAATAATTGTTTGTGTTTGCAAAGCTTGTTATTGGGTATAAACCGACTTGGATCATAACGTACTAACCGCATCAATATTCTACATGTCTTGGGCATATAGAATCCTACAACTTGATCGAGCTGAAATTAACACACGGCAGTTGCACTAGAAGCTTAGTTTCAACTTCACGGTCATCACCTTCTTCTAGGATCTTTAGTACTTCTTTAGTAATCTTTTGGCTCTGTTGTGGAACAATCTGTTGTTCATAAGTCTGAGAGATCTTACACTAGATCCACTTAGCATCAACGTCTTGTAGATTAAGTGACATAACCTCGTTAGCTTCTTCAGAATCTTCATCATCCATACCGCCACCCATTTGCATAGCATTATTCCCATCTCTATCCAGAACATTATCTTCTTCCTTTCCATCAAGTAGGAGAAGCTTATATGAGAGCACTGGACTAGGTGGTTTATCATGAGTGCTACGTATGCATTCTTGATTTGGTCGGACATCTCATCCAATCCTCCACACTTGGAGGCTATGCACTTTAGGATAACACGAGATTGGTACTTGAACTGGGGGCACATGTTGCTTTTGTTTAGTATGCCGGCATTGATGTCTCTGGCATACTTATCCTCAGAAAGAAATCTACATCTGCACACATATTGTGCTTGGTGTTAATTATCCATAGATCAGCCATGTAGCTGCAACACAAGAAGTATATACGTTTGATTTGTTGCTAGACCTAACAGGTGAATTTTGAATAATTTTGTTCTGCTGACTCAATCACGCGACTGAATATTGTGACTGAGCTCAGTCGTACGATTGTGTTCAGTCATACGATTGAGTTCAGTCATACGATTATGCCAGCAGCTGAGTTTAGTTGTGCGATTAAGCCTGCAACTGAGCTTAGACATATGCTACATTATGCGATTGAGTCAGTAGTGCGACTGAACTCATACGCATGATTGATACATGTGATTGATTCATTTGCTAAAACTTCATGAGCGTGTCCATTCGTATATCTCACTGTTGAACACCTAAGATTTGAATCTTTGTCGAAAACAGGACATTACACTTCATGTTTAGATACATTTGGACAGCTGCGACTCAAATTAGCACTTAGATTCATTTAAGCCAACATGTGTGACCACTTAAGTAGTCTATTCTTAAGAATAGTCTAGGTTCTAGATTTTAGCGTCTTCAACCCTTAAAGATGCACTTAACACATTCATTTTGACCAAGTTCAGTTGCAGTGTACCTGTAGATTAGTAGAGTAACTATTAGAGACACTTATCACCCAGAGATCACATGCAGATGAAGTTTGAGCAAAGATTTCATGCTAATTTCAGGGAACTTGAAGGGTGGTAAGGGTTATGACCGTCTGACCCCCGTATTTATACTCTCCCAAATTTCAGTTATACAACAGGACCCATTCGCACACTTCAATCGTGCGAATGGGCCTCAGTCGTATGACTGGCTCAGTCAGTCACATCCATTCATGCGTTTGGTTCAAACTTGTGATCCAATCGTGTGAGATTACTCATGCTGAAGGTCCAATCACATGTTTGGGTCATGCGTGTGGTTTAGTCGTACAATTAGGCTAATACAGATGGTCCAATCGTACGGTTGGTCCATACTCATGGTCCAGTCATGTGAATAGGCTCATACAGATGGTCCAATCATACGGTTGGTCCATACTCAAGGTCCAGTCGTCTGAATGGGCTCATAGGGATGGTCCAATCATACGGCTGGTCCATACTCATGGTCCAGTCGTGTGAATGGCCTCATACTTATGATTTTGACTTTATGATCATTTGACACTTAACCCTTTTAACTATGGATAAAACATTTCGAGCATTCTATCATCACAAACATGACCATTTGAACTTTGAGAACTCTTGATCACCTCAGACGTGATCCTTTTAACATTAGAAAACCCCTTTGGTCACCTCATACATAACCTTTTTTAGTGGTTAAAAAAAGAAACAACTAGACAGAATTCCAATGCATAGTCCGACGTTTAACAACTAAAATGACAAAATTAAACAAAAGAAACAACTAGAAATAAAAGACAAAATTAAAACACATTTTTATAAAATTTTGTGTGAGGTGGAAATCCTAAGATAGATATCTAATAGATTTATTTCTCAAACAGACAGCTTCAAGTTATTTTGACCATAAGTGGAACTATTTATTATGGAATCATACATGTAAATCAAATCATTCGGAACATGTCATCAAAACCTTTTGATGCTCGATTCTTGTTTTCATCGAGATTCATTTGCAAGTCTATGAAATCATACTACTACCACAAGATGCACACAGTGGTGTTGACTTTTAAGAGTTGCAGCCACGATGATAGTCAGTATACTTATCCTCTTAAATCCATACACTGACTTTTGACATAGATTGGCAATGATTTAAGGTTTAATTATTTCAACAAGCATTTGTGGATCCCACGCTTATATGGTAATCATTATTCCTCGAGAGATTTTTGAGCGGTCTACAGGTAATATTCAAGAAGAAACTATTCTAGAGATTTCAAAGAGTTGCAAAGCCTCAGGTCAGTGCCACCGCATAGCAGAGAGGCGCTAACACCAATTAATTGTAGAATATTTAGGTTATGCTTATCCTCAAGTCAATGCCACCGCACAGCAGAGAGGCACACAACCTATCTTCTTGTTTGAGCAATTTTATTCTTTTTGCATATATCACACCAACAACATAGGTTATTAGATTGATTGCTTTTTGCATTTTTCATCATGTGCTTTGCTCATTTTATGGTCATCCGCACACATTTGTGGCGTTTATTTTGCTCGTCACCCCTTATTGGAACTTTGTTAATTGTGTTCACCAGGGATAAGATGATAACCCACAGCTTATTGAACAACTTAGTTTGAACTTGACATCACCAACGACGTCTACTTATCTATTGTGTTGAATCTACTGACACACCATCAAATGGTCTAGCAACCTCTAGGTCTACTTTTTCCGTGTTACCTTAGTAGTAGCTTGTTTTACTATCATTTTTCCTTTTATTGTTGCATAGACTGCTTAGACTTATACTTCGAATTTTGCATTTTAAAAAATTTCTTCTTTTAAAGTCCAAACTATTTGTTCCTGTGTACTATCATTTTCCATAATCATGTAATCAGTATCACAGATACGATCTCATTTCTCTCAGCTTGCCTGTCCTCCTCCCTCGTTTTTTTATTTTATGTACTGAAATTAAAACAACTAAATTTAATTCTAACTTAACCTATTCTCCCCCAAAAATTCTAAAACTGAAAAAGTCTTGCGTTTAGAATTTTAATACACGAAGAAATAAAATAAAATAAAATAAAACATAAAAGTAACAACGAATTCTACTTGTCGGACTTAGTACTGTCATCGTCGAAAATCACATCACTTTTCTTTTTAAGGCCGTTGACCTCGAACAGATATAGAAAACGTGGTTTATCAAAAGCCTTTGTGTAGAGGTCAGCGCGTTGGAAATCCGTATTAATTTTAACAACATCGATTAAATTCTTTTCAAAACAATCACGTATAAAGTGATATTTAATGCTGAGGTGTTTGGTCATAGGATGTTGGACCGGATTTTTGGTTACAGCTATAGCAACACAATTATCAACAAATATAGGAGTGTTAGAGAATTTCAAACCGTAGTCCCGCATTTCCTGTTGAATCCACATGATTTGAGAACAGCTGCTTGCCGCATCAACTTATTCAGCTTCACAAATTGACAGTCCAACTGATGTCTACTTCTTACACTGCCACGTGACAAATCTTCTCCCAAAGAATTGACATCCTACTGATGTTAACTTGTAGTTCATTTTGCAACCGTCATAATCCGAGTCACTATACATTGTATGTTCGAAATCATCATCATGAGGATACCACAACCCAAGTGTTGGGGTACCCTTCACATAACAAAATATTCTTTTCACTCCGATGAGATGGTTGACTTTCGGTTTCACCTGATATCTTGAGCAGAGACACACATGATGTCCGGTCGTGAGGCAGTGAGATACATGAGAGATCTAATCATTCCTCGGTACATGGTAGCATCCACCAGAACACCATTCTCGTCGGGTGCTACATCATGGTTTGTTACAAGTGGAGTCCCGGCTGCGGAAGCATTCTCCATATCAAACCGACTGAGAATATCTCCTACATACTTTGTTTGATGTAGAAATATCCCCTGTGGTGTCTGATCCACCTGTAACCCGAGAAAGAATTTTATCTCTACCATGGCACTCATCTCAATTTCAGCCTTCATTACTACTTCAAATTCTTTACATAAGTCTTCATTCTTGGAACCGAAGAGTATGTCATCAACATAGATCTATACAAGCAGTAAGTCACCATCCTTCTTTTTGATAAACAATGTACAATCAATCACTCCTCTTCAAAACCCATGTTTCACAAGATGAGTCGAGAGTTTCTCATACCAGCGCTAGGGGCTTGATGAAGCCCGTATAGAGCCTCGTCCAGCTTGTAGACTCTGTCCCGATGATACGGATCCTCAAATCCCTCGCGTTGACTGACGTACGCTGTTTCTCGGATTTCACCATGAAGGAATGCACTTTTCACATCAAGCTGATAGACTTTAATCTTCATATCGATCCCCTCGACTTGTGGAAATCCTTGAATTACAAGTCGAGCCTTGTTTCTGATAATGACCCCTTGGTCATCTTTCTTGCATTTTAAAACCCATTTAGTGCCAATGACCTTAGCACCTTTAGGTCTATCCACCAGAGTCCACACACCTAACTTCTTGAATTAAAGAAGTTCTTCTTGCATGGCACTCACCCAAGCCTCATCGTTTAAGTCATCACTTACATATTTTGGCTCAAATTGAGACACAAAACATTGATAAGCATCGTCGTGAAGGTAGCCTTTTTTCCATGACTGAGGCATAATTAGCTGAATATAGCTGATTTCTTGTATGTACTCCCGATTGTACATCCCTTATGGCGTTGTCCGGTGGATGATAAACATTTAGACGAGATTTAGGAGCGGTGGGTACCACTACCTTATTATCCAGATTGTGAACCAGAGGTTCAGTATCTGAGGTAGTGGGAGTATGGGGTTTCAAAGTGTCAGAGGCATCAACATCTGATGCATGTGTACTTGTAGTAGTTACAACCTGTTCCTCCCGATCCACCTGAACATTTTCCACTTCTTCATCGTCAGAAGAGGAGTCACTTACCTCCAGTGCTCTCCCTGAGTTACTAGAAAAATGGCCTTGGGGGCCGGATGTTGTTGAGGCTAAGGGCGGTGTGTTTAAGACCTCATACATCATCTTGGTAGCTAACTCATCTTTAGATGTGGAGAGAGGGATGTTGAAGGACTTAAAGAATCCATCATAATCGAAACAGAATGCGGGACCTGTTCCAGCTGGGGGTGGTGTATCTTTGAACGTCCATGTTACACCACACTTCTACTTGACCCGTTGAGTTGTTGTAAACTCTCTTATTCAGTATGTTGTATCCTAGGAAAATTCCTTCTTTAGCCTTCTCGCTGAACTTGCCTTCCTGAGTTTTCTTCAAAAGGGTGCAAGGTGCGCCAAATGGTTCGAGGTACTCTAGATTTGGCTTACGTCGTTGAAGTAGCTCGTAACACGTCTTACCATGATGTTTTACCACCAGGACTCGATTTAAAGTGTAACATTCATTTGCAACTGCCTCATTCCAAAATTGAATGGGTAGTTCGAGTCTGCTAGCATTGTCCTTGCTATCTCTATCAAGCTGTGATTCTTTCTTTCATAACTCCATTCATTTGTGGAGTGTAGAAAGAAGTGATCTGGTGCACAATTCCCTTTTCTTTGAAGAAGCCTCCATCCACTGATTCTTGAACTCGGTACCATTGTCTGAGGGTACTTGTCTTACCTTCAGCTTGTAGAGAGACTCTAAAGTAGTTAGTAACTCTTTGAATGACTCAATGTTTTAGATTTGGATTTCAGAAACATTACCCAAGAGAATCTTGAGTAGTCATTTGTAACGACATAACAGTATAAGTCGCCGGCGATGCTCCTTGTACTGACTGGACCAAATAGATCCATGTGAAGAATCTCAAGAGGCAGCTCGATTGAATTAACTTTCTTTTCCTTATGAGAGTTCTTAGTCTGTTTGCCTTTCTTGCATACGACACAAAAATCCGGTAATTCGAAGTATTTGACGTTTACTCCTCGCACTAGATTATTCTGGATCAAGTGATTCATCTTCCGTGGATTGATGTGACCCATTATCCTATGCCAGGAGATCGAATCCTTCCTTGTAGCCTTTGACATGAAGCACTGATCTTGATGATCCATTGTGGATGCCTTTGATAGATCCAAGACATAAAAATCGTTATATCTTGAAGCTGTCATTAAGACTTGGTCCTCCGGGATCACATAGTCCTTATTCAGAACATAGCATTTCTTGTTGTCAAATATTACTTTAAATCCTTTGTCACAGATTTGGGAGACAGAAAGCAAATTATTTTGAAGTTGATGAACATAGTTTACCTTGTCAAACTTCACTTTCTGATTCCCCACTTCCCCTTGAGCCGTGATGTAACCTCCTTTGTTTCCAGCAAATGAAACATGACCTCCTTTAATTTGTTTGACATTTGACAGGAGTGTCAGGTTTCCAGTCATGTGCCTAGATTCTCCGCTATCTACAATACAGGTATTTGTGGCAGCACTATAGTGAACCCCTGCACATTCATAGGAAATCATTAGTTAAGGTTAGGGACCCAAGCCTTAACTGGCTTGGGTGACCCCGAGGCATCACACATCATAAATTCCACCCATTGTCCATTTGAAGGTGAGGGAAGATCACTCGTCTTCTTGTTCTTATTATCAGACATTGAACTAGATTTTTCTTTCCATAAGCCAGTTTTGTGTAAGGCCTGCTTGTGATAAACTGACGATTTACTAATCGTTTGAAGTTTATGTTCACTAACTCTTCTTGGTAGGGTTATAGAACTCCTTTTAGGCAAGCTGGGTTTAGGATCATGATGTTCAACTTTCTTCCTAGGTGTCTAATAGTAAGGATAGTTAGACGCAATGTGTCCATACTTTCCATAGTTGTAGCATGATCAACGTTCGACATGTTGGTATGACTGTTTCTGTGGAGAAGTGTGTGACACTCGTGTGACTTTAATTTGTTGGGTTTTGAAACTTCTTGTTTAGATGTTTTATCTTGTTTAACAAAATTAATTGTTTGAACCTTTTTAACATCTTTACTATTTTGTTTTTCTAGCCTTAGACATGATGTTGGTTAACTTGTTTAGTCCTTTTGGGTTCTGAATTAAACGTATTTGAACCAGATTTGGCCTTAACCTTCTCAACTTGTTCATCCAGATTCATGATAGGAATTTTTCCTTTTTGACTTTAAAGTGGTCTCCTTTTGTTTAGTGACATATTCAATGGAATTACTTATGGAATCTGGATCACTTACAAGAGGAGTGGACACCACATGCTTCTTGATTGGGTTGTTATTTATTGGTTTGCATTTAGCATTCAACAAGGTCTCATGTGGTGGTGGAACCACTTTATAACCCAAACCCTCACCGTTGTTGCGTTCTCTCACTAAGTGCTGGACTATGTGAGAAGAACTAGTCCAACTGTGCAGTTTTTGTTCTAATGATGTTACTTCGACTTTCAAAACTGCTTTTTGTTTCTTGATTTCTACTAGGGAATTTAAATATAACTTAATGTCATTTGCTTGGTTAAAGGCCACAACTTCAGTTTCCCTAAGTTGTTATTCAATAGTTCTATTTTTTCTTTATAATTGTACTCATTTTGTTTCAAAATCTTGTTTGCTTTTGTGCATAGTTGTAAATCATTTACTAAGCTATCTTTGTGATCTAATAACTTAGCAAATTTTAAGTTTATGCTTTCTCTAAATTTACTACAGTCAATGGAAGCATGACTATCAAACAATTGGTCTTTGGTACATACCTGAGCAGATTCGGTTGAATCAACTATCATAGTAGAGCCTGACTCTTCTGGTGCTAGTGATTCTGAACATTTTAGTCTTGAACCTTCTTCATTCAGGGGATCAACCACATTTGCAGGCTTTTCATTATTTGACATCGCGAGTTCAGCTGCTATATCATCCTCGCCTGCAGAGTCGTCATCCAAACCCTCAACAAACACAATATTGGATTCTCCCCGAGATACAAATCGAAAGGTCCAATCTTGCCCTTCATCATCTTGAGCAGTCAAGGCCTTAGGATCCTTGCTTGAGATGTAGGACTACTTGTGGGTTTATCTTGATGATTGAAGGATGAGAATGGATTACCATTACCTATCTTCTTGGGCTTAACACATTCATGTTTCAAGTGCCCCTTTTCTCCATAATTAAAACAAGTAACTTTGGTTTTGTCAAAACCAAGGTTGTATCCTTTGTGGCAATCATGTTATGTCCTGTCTTCTTAATAAACTTCTTTGCCCTCCGGACAGCACTTGCCAATGCCCACATGATATCCATTCTTTCTAGCTCAGACTCGTCTACTTGCTCATAGTCTTCATCTGCCAGATGGCGGTTTCCAATCTTCCCTACAACTAGTCCGTCATAGGAGTGATCGACAACTGCTAAGAGATCCATATGCTCCTTTGCTACCTCTACAGTCACGTTACCGAGATTCTCGGTCTTCAATTTTGTAGCATTCGCTTTAGGTGCTATATATTGGGTGCAAGACGACCCTGACGTGTCAGGTCCTGAAGTAGTGGCTTGAGACGGAGCGGCTGAACTCGACACAAATGTTGTTTGAAGTGGTGCTCCAAACGTTTTTGCTTGAGGAGTTGAGTTGTAAAGTGATGGGTTCTGATCATATAACGACTTTTGAGACCAATACTTCATCCTCAACTCTTCCTCTCTCAGAATTAGAATGAAATCGTTGATATCTAACTTCGCCAACATATCATTCTATCTGAGGTTTGACACAAATGAAACCCACTTTTCGGGCAATCCATCTATGAAATTCGACACCTTATCTTCCATGGACGTAACAACCCCATGAGTGTGCAGCTCACTCATTAAGTGGAAGAAGCGGTCTATAACATATCCAGACTCTCCTTACCCGTTGAAGAGAAGTTATCAAACTCCTTCTTCAAAGCTTTAGCCTTTAGAGCTTTTACCGATGCATTCCCGTCATACCGCTTTTCCAGAGCATCCCATAGCTTCTTTGCTTGCTTGTTCTCAGAAAACCGATGGAATATATCCTTAGGAATAGACTGAGTTAACAGAGCATACACCTTCTTCTCTACATTGTACTTTACCTTTTGCCCATCAGTCATGCCCGCTAAGGTAAGTTAACTCCATCGGCTCCAACTAGCATACTATACCTTGTCTCAATTGATTCCCACAGATTAGGATCTACCCCATTTAGGTATATCTCGAACATTTGCTTCCATTGTTGGTAATCATCTAACTTTATGAGCTTACGAGGCTTATTGTGATTCCCCACTTCATTTTCCATAAGCAATAGATTCTGGATCCGTGAATCTCTACTTGCGGTGAATGTTGAATACTGATCTTCCATTGCTATTTACTTTTGATTTTAGAAGAAACTGTTGTACTTGTGCGAATGAAAGAATGCGATTGGGCTATTCATGCAATTGAACAATGCGGATGGTTCCATCATCTGATTGGACAGGTGCGGATAAACAATGTGAACAAAAGTCTTCAGTCGTACGAATGGATGGACGACTGAGCCAATCGTGCGTATGAGTGGTGCGAATGGGTTCAGTCATGCAATTGAGTCAATCGTGCGACTGAAGGCTGCTATTTTTGCAAAAAGAAAGGTTTTGAACACTTTGACGCAAAAACAGGAATTTCTTACTCACCCTAATTGCCGTATGCCGGAAAAACGTTAACTTTTTGACCTGGAGACATTGAAAACACTGTTTGACACAAAAAGATTAAGTTCTTGAGTGAAAAACGTGATTTTTATATCAAAATCGATTGAATCACACACAAACAAGAGCCAAAGCCCAGATACCACTTGTTAGGACCGTTTCGGTACGAAGTACAAACTGATTTACGTGTATACCAAACCAAATAGTGTGGAATCCTATTTGATTGGCGATCCAGTCAGTGAGAACGCAAGTATAATCAATCTAAGAATGAAACTAAACGTTAAGAACAATTGTAGGATGATTTACTGCGATCTATGAACTTCGAACAGGTGGTCTAGGGTCTCAGGATGGCTAGGGTATGATTTAGTGCATAGGGATTCGATTTGTCATGTTTTTCCATGAATTAAGTGATATTTATAGGTTAGGGTTTTCCATTTGTGCGACTGAACCATTCGCATGGTTCAGTCATGCGATTGAAGTATGCGGTTGATCCATCCGCACGACTGAAGATTCAGTCGTGCGACTGAGCCAATCTCATGTTAAAATCGTGCGACTGATATAGTCTCCTGGTTCATTAGCATGAAGTATTCATGCGTATGGTCCATTAGCATGGTCCATTCGCATGAGAACTTCACACGATTAAGTTTAAGCATGTTTCTCAATCATTATTGACTAAGAACTATGTAAGCAACCACAAACCTATATAATAAGTTAAATATGTTATCACACAATAATCAATGATATGTTAAACATTATAAGCATCACAAACACATTACATTTCATTCATACCCATTCTTTTACAAATATGTAAGACATGAAAGACATTTTACATTTGAATTCCTAAACTAGGTACACATGTATCTACATTTATCAAGCCTGCAGATATAATCAGGATGATCAGGATCTACAAAGCCAGGTGATTGTTTGACATACACCTCTTCATCAATACCCCATAAAGAAAAGCACACTTGACATCAAGACGGTAGACCTTGAAATCCAAGGATGCAGCAAAAGCTGAGAATATTCTAACAACTTCAAGTATTGCTACATGAGCAAAGACATCTATGTAGTTAGTTCCTTGTTCTTGTGTGTATCCTTGGAAAACTAGTCTTGGCTTATTCTTAATGAAAAGTCATTTATCATCTTTCTTATTTATGTACACCTATTTGGTTCCTATGGTAGTCTTCCCTTGAGAAAGAGGACATAGGTTCCAAACCTTTTACCTGTTGAACTGAAGCAACTCCTCTCGCATAGCTTCAACCCAACTACCATGCTTTAAAGCCTCATAAACTTTCTTTGGCTCTATTTGGGATAAGAAACAAGAGTGAAGACAAACATTTGCATCATGGGTTTCTCCTCTTGTTCTCTCCTGCGTCAACATCTCCAATAATGTTTGTGGTGGGGTAAGACTTGTGGATCCTTAGTTGCGGGATCACAACAAGTTTCTTGGAGAGATCTAAATTATAGAAATTTAGATATGGCAATTGTGATTCACCCACCACATCAACACACTTATTAAGAGAAACTTGATCCAATAAATGTGTGACATCATTGATGTTTTCTTCAATGGAGTGGTTGTTAGCATCATGAAATTCTTGATCACTTTCACCACCATAATGATCTCCTACATTCTAAGTTCATTGTTGTGTTGGACGGAACTTCATTTGCAAGGTCAGTTACAACTGCAGCTGAAGTAGTTTAAATTGATAGTCTTCTTAGCTCAAATTTTGGGTCAGGATCACCTGCTAATAGTATATCTGTAGATCATGAAACATGTTGATGTGCTTCAAATTATACAAATTCAGATGTGTCAGCTAAATTTGTTATTGTTGTGCTGAAGGGAACTCCATTTGAAAGGTTAGTTACAACTGGAGCTGAAGTAGTGTAACTTGATAGTCTTCTTAGCTCAAATATTGGGTCAAGATCACCTGCTGTATATCTATAGATCCTGAGACATGTTGATGTGCTTCAAATTATACATGTAAAACATATAAATTGCACATCAATTTTTCAAGAAACTCTTACCGAAATTGATGATTTCATACTTAAATTGTTCATATTGTGTTTTTCGGCTTGGAAAAGACCAAGATGAATAAAAAGAGCTTAATTAAGAAGAAAATGAAGAATACCAATCTTTGGAATTCAAGCATGCGGTCGTGCTTCATGAGGCCCACCCCATGCCCAGCTTGAAACACACCCCATGCTAAAATCAACACACCCCCGTTTTTCAGTTTGACAGGACAAAAAGTATGCTTCTGTGACCCGAGGCACAAGGGCGCGCCCTAGGAGGCAAAAGTCGTGCCCCACCACAAACACAGGGTCATGCCCCATTGAACATGGGGACATTGTACATTGAACATGCCCGACAACATCTGAGTGTATGAGCCGACAAAATTTTACGTACATTGTACTAGCACGGGGTCGTGCTTAAACACTCTAGAAAGCCTATAAATACTTTCGGGAACCTAGCCTTTGGAGGGGCTTAAAAGGTTTTAGAGGTTCATTCAACACTTAGAAGAAGTTAGGGATCATTTAACATCATCCATAGTGGATCACCAATTTGATTATTCTAAGTTAATGATGGTTTCATTATAATCTTTTATCTTTGTTTTATGTCCAAGTACATTATAAGCTAAACTTCATTTTTTATCCAAATTTAGTGAAACTTTATGTAACTTGTGATTTACTAATGGTGTGATTTATATTATGTCAATGTTATGGTGGTCTTGGGAAAACTTTTGATGTGTAGCATCTACATTTGAACATGAAGTTATGACATTATGATTTCTAATTATGATTGTCATACATGATTGAAAAACATATGATCAACTTTTATTCATGAAACTGATCTTTGTAATAAATCCATGGCTAATTAAATAGAGTTTATTCTTAGAAATCTTATCACCTCACTTTCTGATCATTTGTAGGTTCCCCTTTATTAGTCTAAGAAATCTACAATAATTATTATGGTTTTGTAAAATTAATGGTATGTTTTCAAAAATCATATGATGAAAAGGCCACAAAAGATTTACCTACATAACTAGGGTTTTGCTCTAAGCAGTAAAACTAACCTGACATGATGATAGTCACTACGGAGCAGATAGATGAGAAATCATGTCAGCTCATCTTTATAAGCAGTAAAATAATTACATTAATCAATATTTTTAATTATACCACCAATTCATCACTATTACATAAGTGTAATCTAAATTAGGATAATAGCCTTCACTAAAAGTATCACCAAAAGTCTTAATCTATCTTTCTCTATCTTTATTTATCATTATTTTGTATAACTTATCATTTTCTAAAACATAAAACTACTAGTTATTTATGAGGGTTGTTGAGTAGGCTTAGTGTATCCATGAATGATACTCAGTTCTTACCAACCCTATATTACCACATGACAGGTACACTTGCCTTTTGTGTGTGTGGTTTAGTATTAGTAATAACCAACTAAAACTGAATCTGTGCGAAAATTCTTCATCAACATATATATACTATCCGCACACATCAAGTTTTTGGGGCTGTTACTGGGGACACATGTTAGTTTGAAAGATGATCCAAATTTTTTACTATTTTGTTTTATTAAAAAATCGACATATAAAAAACAATGAAGAATATGTCTATCCATATAATGATATCAAGGTTGAAAAAAATGAGGGACTAAACTTCAAAGTCAATGTTAATCGGTTAATGGCCAAATCGATGTACCAACTAAGATTTTCTCGGTGGTGATAAACCTCCAGCTCTTTAAGATCTAAGTGTGGGAAAGGTTCTAGCCAAGGACCCGTAACCAAAACAGGGCTCTATGTTACTTTCATTCTATTTACTTTTAATTTGTTTTGTGTGATTATGATTTTAACTTTCTACTTTATATAAAATGGTGATGTTTTAGATTAACCTGATTTATTCTTTTAAGCTCATTCAAGATGGCTATGGAAAAACAATAGCACACATTTGACTCATCATTTTAGGGGAGTTTTCATTTGCCTTTCTCTACTAATATTTATTTTGAATCATATTAAGGACAACGAGAAGTTTAAGTGTGGGGAAGGGTATACATGCTTAATTATTTGCTAATAAATAGATCCAAGTTATAATTAAATATTTTGCAAAAAGTCATTCTGATTTTAATGTTTGTGGCAACAACACCGGAGCATAAAACGATAAAAAAAATGTAAATATATGTTTTCGAGAAATAAATAAGCAAATAAAGGAAACCCATATAATTTTTAAAATGTTTTTTGTGATATCTTGAAAAGTAGAAAGAGTTGGTGAAAATATTCAAACACGTAAAATTAAACACTTATACCTAATTCCATCCGATGTGGGAGCTTATTTTTAAACCTCAAACAAGCTATGCTTTTAGCAATTTTGCTTTCATTATGGATATATTGAGGGTGCTTTATGTGTATGTGGATTAGAACTTGTTTTGGGTAAGTATTTCAAAACATTGTAAGTGTTTCTTGCGTAAAAAGAATTTAGGCAATTAAGAAAACCCGACATTTGAGCCTCTATCAAAATTTTCTTACCCAAACATTATCCCTAATTAGCCCCTTGAGCTTAAACGTTTTTAATTTTAATTATCTGAATCATGAAGTCACTAAAACCAAAAAAACCTTCAATAAAGCCCATTTTCGCTAATGACATGTTTTGGCTTATTTCAAAAAACAGAAACAAAAGGAAAAAAAAGAAGGAAGAAGAAAAGTAATCCTATCGTTTTGTGGTATTTTGAAATAAGTGTTCAAGAAAGGAAAAATGACATGAAAAATGCCAAACTTGTGGGGAATTAGTTTCATGAAGAAAAATGCAACAAAAATGTTGGACCAAAAGAACCAATGAGCCTGATCAGAAAAACCACCAAGTCCCACAGACACTACAACTGCTGAAGAAGATCACAACAGCTGAAGACATCAGTTGATTACAAGGTCTGAAGACAAAGTCTAAAGACAAGATCTGAAGATTTCTACTGAAGACAAAGTCTGAAGACAAGATCTGAAGATTTCTACTGAAGACAAAGTCTGAAAGTAAAGTACTGAAGACAACGTCTAAGGTAAAAGTCTGAAGAACAAAGACTGAAGACAAAGACTGAAGACCAGAGTGATCAGTAGTTGTCACAACAGCTGAAGTTATTAACTTTAGTAGTTGTGATGGTTTTCTTTTTCAGTACTTGTAATTTACCTTTCATTAGTTTATAGTTTTAGTAGTTTTAGTTGAGTAGTTTTATGTTCTTGTACTTAGCATTCTCTGAGATGTGATCAGTTGTTGAGAACATTCTTAGTAGTTTGCATAGTTTCAGTTGTTTGTATAATTCTGTTAGATGTCACTATCAATTGACATCAGCAGACGTCACATTCCTTATATAAGGAATGTTGACCTAATTGTAAGTGTGACTTTTAACCATCACGAAAGCATTTGAATGAAATATTCCTTTTGCAGAATTCTCTCTCTCTCTCTCTCTATAACCGTATACTATTCCATTGAATATCAATTGAGTTCTTGCTAAATTGTCTAATTCATTGTTCGAATTCTGCTGCAATCTACTCTAATCAATCAAACTTAGACCACTGATCCTAACAAAAAACTAAACCGAATCCAATATTCGACATCTAAATCCGTTGGGTTCTTTTAGCCTCCAAGCCGAACAACCCTTAAAAAAGAGGATAGCTATGTATATCATCGGGTTACGGAGCGGGTGCAATTTTTGAAAATGCAATACGGTCTTGATGATCTGACCATAAATGATTGCTCAAGTTAGCATATTACTTCTAGCGTGAGTACCGTATAGGTAACCCTTTTATTACTTTCCTTTTAGTTTATGTTATTAAATTAGCCAAGACCATTGTTTTTAGCATTTAGCCACTTTTCCCCAAATAATCCATACCCTGAACCCGAGCCAAATTACAACCCATCAAAGACCTAATGATTCATGCAAGTATATACCTAACATAGATGGAAATTTGATCCCTTATCAAACATATGATTTCACACGAATTCATACTAAACAATTGAGCATATTAGTCATACTTCATCTTATGTATGATTCCATATATATAGCCGAATGTGAGTGCACCTTGTGAAGTTTTTACATGTTAAAAATATTTACAAAACATTCTATTGCTTGAAAAGGAAATAATTTCACATGTGCTTAACTCTTTATATTTGTGTAAACCAAGTTTGCTTATATAGCTCTCAAAAGACACATTTATATTTTGATTTATTTAGTTTTTCATCGTGTTACTATTTTGAGTGATCTGGCTTGAGGACAAGCAAAGATTAAGTGTGGGGATATTTGATGTGCTTTAAGTTATACATATAAAACATATCAATTGCACATCAATTATTCTAGAAAATCTTGCTAAAAATGATGATTGATACTTAAATTGTTCATATTAGGTTTTCAGGCTTCGAAAAGACCAAGATAAACAAAAGGAGCTTAATTAAGAAGAAATGAAGAATACCAAGCTTTGAAATTCAAGCATGGGTCGTGCTTCATGAGTCACACCCCGATGCCTAGCTTGAAACACACCCCGTGCTAAAATCAACACACCCCCGTGTTTGTCAGTCCGACATGACAAAAAGTATGATTCCCTGACCCGAGGCACAGAGGCGTGCCATAGGAGGCATGGGGTCGTGCCCCACCACAAACACGGGGACGTGCCCGACTACTTCTGAGCATATGAACCGACAAACTTTTACATACATTGTACTAGCATGGGTCGTGCTTTTTAGGTACGGGGTTGTGCTTAAACATTCAAGAAAGCCTAGAAATAGGACTTTATTCGCAACTTGAAGAGTAGCTTTTGGGAGGTGTTGTGCTAGTGTTCCCTTTTAGGAACCCAGCCTTTGAAGGTCCTTTGAAGGTTTTGGAAGTTCATTTAACACTTAGAAGAAGCTTGGGGTTGTTTAACATCATCCATAGTGGATCACCGATTTAATTGTTCTAATTTAGCGATGATTTCATTACTATCTTTTATCTTTGTTGAAATGTTCAAACTCATTTAAGCTAAAGTTCATTAGTTATCCTAATTTATTGAAACTTTATGTTACTTGTGATGAACTAATGATGTGATTTATATAATGTTAATGTTATGGTGGACTTGCAAAAACTTTTGATGGGTAGCATCTACAACTGAACGGGATGTTATAACTTTATGATTTGTTATTATGATTGTCATACCCAGTTGAAAAATGTAAGATCAAACTTTATTCGCGAACCAGCCTTCATAATACATCCATGGCTAATTAACTAGAGATGGTTATCAGAAATCATATTACCTTAATTTTCTGATCATTTGTAGCTTGCCTTTTATTAGTCTACGGAATCTATAGTAATTGTTATGGTTTTCTTGATAGGTTTGTTAGAAGACAAGAAAACAAGTTTAACCTTTTCAACTTTCTGAAAAACGCAGTGGAAGATAGACATTATAACATGTTTATAATCTGAAAATTTTGTGTTCTTAATGATGTTTTAAGATGGAAAAACAAACCCAAATCAAAAGGATCATTAATATGTGAATGAACAAGCTATAAACATATGTTAAACTACATAAAATCACAGCCACAATGAGTTGTGATTACTACCTCTTTGTCCAGCTGAAAATCGACCAAAATAGGATGATAAGATGCTAGAAAATCGGCCAAGGCTCCAAGGAAGGACCCCTCAAGCTAGTATACCCCAAGCCTTCTTGAAAACACCTCTTCTTTCTAGGGAGATGACACCAAAACAACCACAAAACCCTCTTCTTGCTGCTGGCCGAAAATTTAGAGAGAAAAGTGGGAGGTTTTTGTCAATTGCATGTGAAGAGAGAAGTAAGAGATCAAAGGGGAGAAGACTTAATAATGTGTGATGTGTTCAAAGAAAAAGGTCCAATGACAATCAAGGGGGGGGGGCGAAATTTTTGAAACCAAAAGGGTTTCCCCCTTTTAATTTCAACACATACACACATGTTAAAATGTCTTGTAACTAGACATACAATTAACCATTTAATTGTATGTACAAGTTATATAACTATACAATTGATCATTTATCTTTATAAGTTATATTCTCTCATTATTATTTCATGTCATCTAACCAATTAAATAACACATCAAATAATATTATTGAACAAAATATCCTAATAAGTTGTTCCCTCTCATATGCAACTTATTTAGAAAACCCATTTTCTAAATTGGTGTAAATATTTAATTGCATGATCATATCATCAATAAATATTAATTGGTGTTTGCTAAGCTTGTTATTGCATATAACCCGACTTGGATCATTACGTACTAACCACATCAATATTCTAAGTGTCTTGGGCACTCTGAATCCTACAATCTCCCACTTGCCCAAGATTCATAGAAGATTGATGCAAGCAGTAAATACCGCCTAACAACGTTTACTACCCTTAATACGCATGTCTTATTGCCATTTAATAACATCATCCCTTTCAAGTACCCTACTTGAAATGATTTAGGTGAATCAATCATCTATCCTTTTGTTACAGATGTCATGTTAAATCCAAGGACACCGAATGATCATTCCTTGTTGATTTAACTTAATCAGGCCTTAGACATCTAACTCTCAACGAATAAGAGGAACAAATTCCATCTCGACTACATACGTTTCTCACAAACACCTCGTGTCATACCTGAACATACCCTTATGTGCTGTCCACTATTTTAGGACAGTGAAAAAGAAGCTCAAGGTATAATACTTGGTGAATATCAAAACCCAATATGTATTTCAGGTCGGAGGATACCAAATGATATTCGCCTTTACTCAAATTTACTTATGATCAATCAATAAGATTCCATGTAGTAAAATTTGAGATGCGGGTTAGTCCAATATTTGCATCCCATAAATATCTATGAACCTTGGTAGCAACCCATTGCTCTATATTCATCCTTATGAATATCAACCAATCCAAGTTCATAATAATCTTACCCTCACACTTGTTCCCACAAGTATGAACGACTATGGACATTTAGAGTAAACAATTTACTCATGGAATAAACATGCTAAATTGGAACATTAATTGAAACATTATAACCAATAATTTTATTCAAATAATAAAGAGTTCCACATATCCAAATACAAAGTTACAGATCAAATCCAATCACTAGAATATCGAAGTCCCATGGCACAAGTATGACCTTCATGCTTTGCCTTTTCAAGGAGCTTCATGAGAGGATCCGCTATATTTTGATCCGTGTGAACTTTGCGAATACATATCTTTCCCTTTTCAACTTCATCGCGTATGTAGTTGAATCTCCGCTCAATGTGCCTAGTCTTTTGATGAGCACGAGGTTCCTTGATTTGAGCAATCGCACCCTCGTTATCACAAAAGATCTCAAGGGGGTCCTGAATGGAAGGGACAACCCCTAGATCGGCAATGAATTTCTTCAACCATGCAGCTTCTTGAGCTGCCAATGAGGCGGCGACGTATTCTGATTCTGTAGTTGATAGAGCCACCACATCCTGCTTGGAGCTCTTCCAAGAGACTGCTCCTCCATTCAAAATGAATATATATCCCGATTGTGACCGAGAATCATCACGATCGGTTTGGAAACTCGCATCCGTGTAACCTTTTACAACGAGTTCCTCATCACCAGATCCATAGATTAGGAACATATCCCTTGTCCTCCTTAGGTACTTAAGTATGTTCTTAACAGCCATCCAATGATTGTTTCGAGGATTTTGCTGGTAACGGCTTGTCATGCTTAAGGCGCGTGACACGTCCGGTCGAGTGCATATCATCGCATACATGATGGATCCAATAGCATATGCGTATGGGATTGCCTTCATTTTATCTTGCTCATCCTTTGAGCTTGGACATTAAGTCGTACTCAATATCGTTCCTCTTTGAATAGGTACGGTACCTTTCTTAGAGTTCTCCATATTGAACCTTTTCAAGATTTTATCAATATACGCACTTTGATTTAAACCAATCAACCGCCTTGATCTATCCCTATAGATCTTTATTCCCAGAATATAGGTGTCTTCTCCAAGATCTTAATGGAAAAACAACTTCCAAGCCAGGTTTTTACACCTTCCAAGGTTGGAATGTCATTTCCAAATAGTAGTATGTCATCAACATACAATACTAGGAAAGTTATTGTGCTCCCACTAGCCTTCTTATACACACAAGCCTCATCAGCGTTTTTGATGAAACCAAATTTCTTTACCTCCTCATCAAAACGATGATTCCAGTTCTAGATGCTTGTTTCAATCCATAGATTGATTTCTATAATTTGCATACTTTATTAGGATGTTTTGGATCGACAAAACCTTCAGGCTGAACCATATAGACATCTTCCTCGAGATATCCATTTAGGAAAGCCGTTTTGACATCCATTTGCCAAATCTCATAATCATAATGAGCAGCTATGCCAAACAATATCCTTATAGACTTTAGCATCGCAATAGGTGAGAAGGTTTCATCATAATCAACCCCTTGAGTTTGAGTGAAACCCTTTGCTACAAGTCTAGCATTATAAGTATCCAAGTTTCCATGCATATCGGTTTTCTTCTTGAAAACCCACTTACTTCCAACTACTTTGGAATTAAGAGGTGGTACAACAAGTTCCCAAACTTGATTGTCATACATGGATTGCATCTTAACGTTCATGGCCTCAAGCCATTTGTCACAATCCAAATTGGACACTGCATCATGGTATGTGGTTGGTTCATCTGAATTTACCACATAGCATTCATCCATGAAAAATCCATATCTTTCAGGTGGATTACTAGTTCTACCACTTCTGCGAACGTTTTGTGTGTATTGATCAACCATTTGATCATCTTCAACATCCTCATGTTGAGTGCCAGTTTCAACCAAACGTGCATCGGGTTTTGGTTCTTGATCTTCCTCAAGATCCACTGTTCTACTGCTAGCTCCTTCCATAAGGAACTTTGCTTCTAAGAAATCACCCTTTCTGGCAACAAACACCTTTTGTTCCGGTGGATCATAGAAATAATATCCCATAGAATCTCTAGGATATCCAATAATGATACACTTGGTGGATCGGACTTCTAATTTGTTTGGGGTGGGAGTCTTAACATAAGCTTCACAACCCCAGACCCTTAAGTATGATAGGGATGGAACTCTTCCATGCCATATCTCAAAAGGTGTCCTTTCCACCTCTTTGGTTGGGGCCATATTTAAAATACGGGCCGCAGAGAGCAAAGCGAAACCCCAAAATGATAGAGGTAATGTGCTTCTAGCCATCATAGATCGGACCATATCCAATAAGGTTCGATTCCTCCTCTCAGACACACCATTATGTTGTGGTGTTCCAGGTGGAGTGAGTTGTGAGACAATCCCACAACTCCTAAGATGATCTTGAAAAGCATCACTTAGGTATTCACCTCCTCTATCGGTACGAAGAACTTTAATTGACTTGTTGAGTTGATTTTCTACTTCATTCTTGAAGATTTTGAACATTTCAAAAGCTTCATCTTTGTGCCTTAATAAGTACACATACCCATAGCGACTATAATCGTCGGTAAAGGTAATGAAGTATCTTTCACCATTCCTAGTCATTGGCTTAAAAGGACCACATACATCCGAATGTATGATTCCTAATAAATCTTTTGCCCTTTCGTTAGTCCCACTAAAGGATGCCTTAATCATTTTACCTTGTAAACAAGATTCACATACATCAAATGAATCACATTCCTTTGTATTTAAAAGACCATTTTTTGAAGTATTTGTATACGTTTCTTGTTTATATGACCAAGACGACAATGCCAAAGATAGGTATCATTCAAGTCCAACTTGAGTTTCTTGGTGTTAGTTTGGTACAATGAACTATTTAAAGCGTTTTCATGAACCAATTCATAAATACCATTAATGGGAATTGCTTTAAAATAGAACATATCATTTAAAGAAACATGAATATCATTTTCAACAAAAGATAATACATAATCATAATGTCTTAATTGGATACAGAAATAATGTTCCTAGTCAAACTAGGAGCATACAAAATATTCTTCAAAATAACATCCAAGCCACTTGGAAGTTTTAGGATGTAGTCCCCACGAGCTTCAACTTGGACTTTGGTTCCATTGCCCATGAAGAGACTAACATCCCCTTGATTGAAGTCCCTACTTCTTGTGAACCCCTGCAACAAATTGCAAATATGAGTTCCACATCCGGTATCCAATACCCATGTGTTAGAAGATGTAACATTAAGATCAATATGAATCATGTATATTGTACCTGAGGTCTGCCCAGCATCCCTCTTGGCTTTCAACTCTTGGAGATGGACAGGACAATTCCTTGCCCAATGTCCAATCTCCCCACACTTGAAGCATGGGTCATTGGTAGCAACCTTTTGCTTCTTCTCATGTGGTTTGGGTGGTACCCTTACCACCCCTTTCCCCTTTCCCAAGACGGGTCCCTTACCCTTGGCAACCTTTGCCTTGGGTACAGGATAAGGCCTTTTCTTGTTCCCACCTTCATTGATGGTGAGAACGGGTAAAACCCTTTTACCCATGGCCGCCTCAGCCGTTTTGAGCATTGAGTGAAGCTCACCAATGCTCTTGTCCCAAGCATTCATGTTGTAGTTCAACATAAATGTCTCGAACTTTTTGGTAAGGCCATTAAGGATCAAATCCGTGGCCAATTCCTTCGAGATGGGACAATTAAGCCTCTCGAGGCGGTCAATATGACTTTTCATCTTAAGAACATAAGATGAAACAGATTGGTTGTCGTCCATACGACATGCATGGAGTGCTCAAACCGTTTCGAAGCGCTCAACCCTTGCTTGCTGTTGGAACGTTTCCTTCAGCTGGGTTATCATGTCATAAGCTCCGTGATGTTCATACTCCTTTTCGAGATCCGGAGTCATGCTCGCTAGCATGAGACAAGACACTTGGATGGAGTCTTCAGTGTACTTCAACCAATCGTCGAAGGCCTCCTGATCATCCTTAGTAGGTTGATCGGGGGTAGGTCATCTAAAACATATGATCGTTTCTCTTGCTTGAGAACGATTCTCAAGTTTCGATACCAATCTATAAAGTTGTTATGATTTAGACGTTCCTTTTGGAGGATCGCACGTAATGATTGGTTGGACGCGGATGAGTTATCGTGATTTTCATTGTTGGTGGCCATCTACAAAATTTAACAAAGGTCTATTTAGTATTTTGATATTGCTATTTTTAATAATTAACGCCTTTTAAGGTCATTTTTATATTAAAATCTAGAACCCAGCATTACATTTAAATTGTGGTTAGGTGACCTTTATCCCATGATTTAAATTAATAAGGTGGTCAACGATTTGACGGTTGCAACCATTTGCAACTTCTAGAGGCATGGGATCGACTTAAAACATCATATGCAAAGTCGGCTTGTTAATCCCATCAACACCATTTGGAAACCATATTTAGGTGATCCATTTAACATGGTTTGCAAATCAAGTTATCCTACTTGCCCACACGTGTGAGTTTACCCACATAAGTGGTTAGGTGACCTTTATCCCACCAATGTGGTATCCCCACCTTAAATCACAAGTTCCCTCTAAATGGTTAGGTGACCTTTATCCCATTTAGAGTTTCCAAATGACTCAAGTGTTGTGCAAAAGGATGGTGTTAAACTTGTTTGTCAAAAGTTTAGAGATTACTTAATTCTAGTTTTAGAAAACTCTATGTACTTGTATTTGCATGCTTTCAAATACAAGATACCCTATGGTTCTCTTTTAATAAAACTTCTTTTATTTTGAAATCATTAATCCTTTTAATAACCTTTTATTAGTCACTTAATGATTAGGAACCCAAAAAATTCAGCTTGTTATGATAATTTATTTAGATTGTTAAGCATATCCATATATCAAACAATCAACATAAAATGAATAATCAAACAAGCATATTTCATACAACCACATGTGCGTAACCATAGCCACTAAGTTGACTACACTTGTTTGCCATCACAAGTGTTGTCATAAGGTCTTTCCTAAGGGTTTACAATGACACATCATATGTGTCCATGAACTCCCACTTGATTCCACATCCAAATGCTTCAAGTGTACATGTCTTTGATGTCCATCTTTGGGTCTTGATCTTGTGCATCTTCCTTTTACAAATTTGTATCCTAATACATTTTTCTAACAAAAGAAATGCACCTATTCTATTTATTACATAACCAAATGAATAAATAAATACAACCCAAATGATAAACATAAATATTACAACCCAATTGAATGAATAAAACCAACCATTCCAATCATCCAAATCAAAAGGCCAAAAGCTAGGTTATGCACACTAACATCTATTGATCATATCATCCAAACATATAATGAAACCCCACTTAAAACCACCAAATTTCAGCCAACATAAACTGAAATTTTGGGTTTTAAACATTGTCCAAACAATCAACATTTTATAATATATATCTTTCAAGATCTAATCACTAGCATGTGTGATATGACCTTGAAAGTTGGGGAATCATTCATACAAAATATAGCAGCCCAAAATCAGCCATAAAAGGTAGATAATACTACTTTAAAACCAATTTTAAAGACTATGAACAAGCAAGTTATCCACATAACCGGCTCTTGATGCCATTGATGGGTTTGTTAGAACACAAGAAAACAAGTTTAACCTTTTAAACTTTCTGAAAACGCAGCGGAAGATAGACATTATAACATGTTTATAATCTGAAAATTTTGTGTTCTTAATGATGTTTTAAGATGGAAAAACAAACCCAAATCAAAAGGATCATTAATATGTGAATGAACAAGTTATAAACATATGTTAAACTACATAAAATCACAGCCACAATGAGCTGTGATTACTACCTCTTTGTCCAGCTGAAAATCGAGCAAAATAGGATGATAGAATGCTAGAAAATCGGCCAAGGCTCCAAGGAAGGACCCCTCAAGCTAGTATACCCCAAGCCTTCTTGCAAACACCTCTTCTTGCTAGGGAGATGACACCAAAACAACCACAAAACCCTCTTCTTGCTGCTGGCTGAAAATTTAGAGAGAAAAGTGGGAGGTTTTTGTCTATTGCATGTGAAGAGAGAAGTAAGAGATCAAAGGGGACAAGACTTAATAATGTGTGATGTGTTCAAAGAAAAAGGTCCAATGACAATCAAGGGGGGGGCGAAATTTTTGAAACCAAAAGGGTTTCCCCCTTTTAATTTGAACACGTACACACATGTTAAAATGTCTTGTAACTAGACATACAATTAACCATTTAATTGTATGTACAAGTTATATAACTTATACAATTGATCATTTATCTTTATAAGTTATATTCTCTCATTATTATTTGGTGTCATCTAACCAATTTAAATAACACATCAAATAATATTATTGAACAAAATATCCTAATAAGTTGTTCCCTCTCATATGCAACTTATTTAGAAAACCCATTTTCTAAATTGGTGTAAATATTTAATTGCATGATCATATCATCAATTAAATATTAATTGGTGTTTGCTAAGCTTGTTATTGGGTATAACCCGACTTGGATCATTACGTACTAACCACATCAATATTCTAAGTGTCTTGGGCACTCAGAATCCTACATTTCTAAAATTAATGATATGTTAGAAAGGAACCTGATCACTCTCTTTTTAACATTAAGTTATGTTTTCAGAAATCGTATGTCAAAAATATCACAAAAGATTTACCTACATTACTAGGGCTTTGATATTAGCAGTAAAACTTAACTGGGTGGTGAGATTGAGATTCTCACTAGGATCGAATATAGTGATTGAGTCAAAGATTGAATGGCGGAAACAAACAATCATTAAACATTCAATTCAAGAAAATACTCATAAATGCTTGTTTGTATGGATGAGGTGATTGATTACAATGCTAGGGTTTGAGCATTAAATAGTAATAATATGTAACACCCTGAATTTTCTATTTAAACGAAAGGAAAAGGAAAGTAAGTGGAAGGAATGGAAATTGTGCACAAGTGGAGGGGGATAAAGTGTACAAAGTACAAATCTTATTATTTTAAGATATTAAAGGGCATGGTCGCCCATATCAAAGCAAAAAGCTGCTTTGTTCTCGGAGGAAGAAGAAGAGAGAGAGCCTCGATCTAGAGAGAGAAGGAGGAAGAGGAAGCTGAAAAAGGTAAGTCTTCTCTTGTTTGAGCTCGGTTTTAGCTGAGTATTGAGTTCTTGACTGAAGTTTGTTTAGAGCTGAATCGAAGTTTAGAGTTTGTTTTCGGGATTCAAAGAGCTGAATCGAAGTGGTCTTGAACTAGAAGAGTGCTACTCAAAAGCTGCTCAAGGTGAGTTTCTAGAACCCCTCTTTTACTGATTTTCAACTGATTTGGGGCTATTATGCATACTAAGTAAACATTTTTTAAAGAAACTGTGGGTTACAGCCTTATGTTCGAATGTTGTATGTATGTATGCATGTTATAGTGTTGATTATGGGGTAGAGATGACGTTTAGCATGCTTAGATAGCCTAAGTATGTTAGCTCTGTGTTTGGGTATGCTTAGAATGATAATCGGGTGAAATTGGTAGCATAGAAAAGATTTCAGAATGTTTGATGAACATGAACAGTGGTTCATGCGCCCAAACAGTTGTCCATGCGTCTAGCATGAGAGACCAGATGCCTAAGTGTTGGCCATGCGCCAAAGAGTGGGTCATGCGCCTGAACAGTGGCTCATGCGCCCAGCATGTTGGCCATGCGGCTAAGTATTGGCCATGCGCCCAAGTGTGGCGATGCGCCTAAATAGTGCCCATGCGCCCAAATGATTGAAATGGCTAAGTGTATACCATGCACTTAAACAGTGCCCATGCGTCCCAGTTAATGAAACGGCTAAGTATTGGCCATGCGCCTAAACAGTGGCCATGCGCCTAAACAGTGCCCATGCGTCCTAGTGAATGAAACGGCTAAGTATTGGCCATGCGCCTAAACATTGCCCATGCGTCCCAGTGAATGAAACGGCTAAGTATTGGCCATGCGCCTAAACAGTGCCCATGCGTCCCAGTGAATGAAACGGCTAAGTATTGGCCATGTGCCTAAACAGTGCCCATGCGCCCAAGTGCTTGAAACAGCTAAGTGTTGGTGATGCGCCTGAACAGGGCAGAAACGCCCAAACAGTGCCCATGTGCCCAAACTGTTTATACTTAGAATTTCTATGCTCATGCGCGTGGAGGGACCCATGCGCCCACTTTGGACTTGAGGTTTTCTAAGTGGATTTTAAGGGGTAAAATGGGAAGATAAGCCTGGCTATGATGTGATGGCTTATGTTTGATGTTGCCTGATGGTAATGGTGTATTTTATGTTTATGTATGTTCCTTATTATGTATGTATGTCTTCCCTTGGCTTTGTGTGTTACGTTAATGAATGTAATGAAAGTATTATGTAACGTAAAGTGGAAGATAATGAAAGAGGAACGTAATGAATGAATACATGCATGGATTAATGAATAAAAGAGAAAGTATAGAAAGGCTTGAAAGCAATATGTATAGAGGTGCACGGCTCTTAATGCCTTAAGCTCTACCGCGTGAGGTTCAGCAAATCCTAAAGTGTGCAGGCAAGGGTTCCAGTCTTTGTGACTGACCTTCAGAGGTGTTACCCATTTCTATAGGGGTGTTACCCATTTCTATGGGGGAGTTGTTACCCACTTTGATGGGGGTGTTGTTACCGGAGTTATGTATAACTTCGGGGGTGTGGCATAAAGCCAAGCATAGTTATGAGGTGAGCGACTCTGTGTTGCAACAGACTCGACAGAGGTCTTTGTCCATGAGATGAGATATGAGGTGAGTGACTCTGTGTTGCAACATACTTGACAGAGGTCTTTGTCCATGAGATGAGCGACTTTGTGTTGCAACAGACTCGGATGTCAGTTCAATATCTGTGATTGACTCGTATGGGATTTTTGTCGCGTATCCTGGTGTTGTGTCAGTCTTTCGACATGAGTCGGGGGTTTGTGAGCAGGCCCCGGCACAACATCAGCTTTCGAGCATGAGTCGAGAATATTGCAAGAGACAAGATTCGAGTAATGAAGAGCAATGAACGGGAGATCATGTATGAAAGAGCGAACGTATGAAATGAACGTAAATGAATTATCGTAATAAAGTAGTGAACATGATCCTTGTCATTCGACCTCAGTAATCGTGGCTGAGTGCCACGAAGAGGGTAAAGTCTGACCGTATGTAGTAAAAGAAGTGAACAATAATGTAATACGTTGAATGAACAAGTTAATAAACGTAATGGAAGACAATAATGATATTATCTATATGTACATATGATGCATGACCACGAGCGATTGTAAAGTATAGTTTGCTTTTGAAAGAAATGTAAAGAATGTTTTTATCATAGAAAAGTATGTTTTATTATAAAACTAGAACTCACTCAGTGTCGTTGACTTTTGTATGCATGATAGTTGGCAGGTATATGTTGATGCTGAGGAGTTGCAGGCATGGATGCATAAGCTACTGGGAGCTTAAAGCTGGCATCCGTATTTTGACATGTCTTGTATTTTGAGATGCAAACTAATGTTGTAAATGACATGTTTTAGTTTAAAATGAAAGTTTTAATTCTGCTGCAAATTTAATGTACGTTTTATAATGTTTTTAGTGCAATGAATGACCAACTATGAGGTGCCTGGGAACGGGGGCCTTACATGATACACCTTGGGTATGTAACACGCAAAATATTTAATTGTTTATCAAAGGTCACCTCATGTACGAGGTTTTCTATTCTATTTATAGGCTGACAAGATGCCTTTTACAAATTGAAAAAACTACCCTGACCTATACATCAGAACTAGTCTAAGTCTTATCAGCATTTCTTCTCTTCATCCGCATGCGGATGACTTGGACTTGATGAGCATTTCTTCTCTTGTTATTCGCATTAGTAGTTGTTCATCCGCATTGGGTAATGTGGATGAACAAATACTTATGCGTATTTGTTCTTTGGCATCTGCATTTGCAAATGCGGATGAACAAAACTTTCCTGCATATCTTTCTGGCTATCCGCATTTGTTAATGCAAAAGAACAAACACTTGTCAATATTTGTTCTAAGACTTCTGCATTTACAAATGCAGTTAGCCAACACTTGTTCTTCTTAGCAGATTCTTCATCCGCATTAGTTCTTGGACTTGAGGAGTTTCCAACAGAACAACCATTAACTCACCAATTGAATTGACATGTATTATCATTTCAGGGTCCCATAATACTCCCCCTAAGGATTATACACCCTATGTTCTTCAATGGTTTGGTGGTGGTTGAGGTTGTGAGGATTCTGCTAGGTCTTGTGGAGGCACTTAAGGTTCTGCTAGTGATGGATCCAAAATGACCTTTATCATGTTGACAAAGTCATTTGCATCTGACATCTTCTCTCTGTTCAACACATGTATCTTCATCTAACTCATAGTGTAGATGGCTTCTAATGGTAGTTTCTTAAGAGAAATTGGTTCCAATATAGATACAGTAGACAACCCATCCCTATGAATCAATAAAGCTCCATCCACATCAACCTCCATCTTCATAAAGTTTCCTAGTTGTAGAGGAGTCTTTTTCTTCTTTCTCTTTTCTCTTTTGGCAATGATTTGATCATATTCCATCTTCAGTATTTGAATGCACTTTAAGAAGAAGTTCATGTCTTCTTCACCCAATTTGTTTCACATTTATCTGAAATGCCTAGTGTAGATGTAGTGGATGTATGATTCATCTAGTAGCCTCACCTCATATCCACTGAACAATCTAATTTCTGCACCTTCCTTTCCTCCCAAATCATATGTATTTTCATCATAATAAACATTGGAGTTTGGTATGGAGGAATGACTGCCAGGCACCATCTTTCTTTTTAGTGACTCAGTTGGTTTCACTTTAAGCTCTGGAAACACAACTTCCTCTGCTTGTTTAGTCTTTTTCTTTTCAATAAGGTTGATGAAGGACCTATCTTTCCTCATACTGATAGCCTTTAACGATTTGAAGTTGTCAGTTCTTTTGAACATTCTGAGTATCTCTTCAAACTCATACCCCCTATACATAGCCTTATGATTTATCAGTTCCAAGTTGGCTAGTTCCTTCAAGTCATGAATCTCCAGGGCATTTACAAGAGTAGAGTACTTTGTAAAGAATTTAACCAGCCCTAAGATCCTTTTGACCATGAACGTATTCTAGTCACTGTCATGCTTCCAAGCAACGAATTTCTGATCAGTCTTGCCCTTGGGAGTAGACAAACTTTTTATCATCTCTGTAGTGGTCAGACATTCTTGAAGTTTCAATTCTGTAGGATTTGCAAACCACTTAGGATATCTGTGTAGTACAGGTGGCAAAGAGTCATGATCTCTATGGGTGAGCTGCATATCTTGAGCTGAGACTCTAGTTCTAGGCTTCTTACTGGTAATCTCTTCTTCTAGTTTCTTAAGCCTTTCTTTCTTCTCATTTATCAACCTAAGGATGGCAGCCATTAGGGAATTAGTCTTCATGTTCCCAAGTTTTCTTTTAGTAAACCCTTGATTGGAAAGACATCCTTCATTTCCCTGTCAGACATGTTGTAGGGATCAGGATATAAAGATTGAGGAATAGAAGTCTGCCTTTTCAAGGATGATAATTTGGGCACAGAAGCTTTAGGAGAAAGAGTCTTCTCATACTCAGTCTCAACTGTGGGGTCTAGCAGCTTGTTCAATTTCCCTTCTTCTGCCTTCATTTCCTCATAGGTCATACTGAATACTTCATCTGGGTCATATCCATGATTAATCAAGAACATGGCTTTCACCATTAGATCATTAGTCTGTGCCTTTTCAACCATTTTTTCAGTTGATTTTTCCTCCTTCATTAGGCTCTTAACTACTATTGGTTCAACAATCACATAGCCACCCTCTATTTCTCCTTCCTCAAGGTCTACAAAATCAGCTTTCTTTTTCAGTTCAGCCTCAGCCTATTCATGTTCTTCCAAAAATTCAGCAATAGCTGGGGTGGCTTCTTGGATCATCCTTTTTACTTTTCTTGCTTGGCTCTTCTTCTACCATAGGTCTTTTTCCCTTTGCCTTAAGTACTTCCTTTTTCTGGTATATGTTTGCATTGATGGACCAGAAGACGTTTCAAGCAATTTTTCAACCTCATGAGGCAATTTTTCAGCCTTTAATTGTTCTTGTTCATGAATGGCAACATCTAATTCTTCTTTCTCTTGCTACTGTTTACATAGTTTTTTGATTAGCTCCTTTTGTTCTTCAGTGAATGACACAAGAGGCACTAGTTGCATGCTACATTCCTTCTCAAGAGGGACAAGAGATTGAGGAATAACAACTATTGGTTCAGAAACAGTCCTCTGTTTAACTATGAAGTCCCAGAAATCATCATCAATAATAAATTCTTCAGCTATGAAGCTATCCAAAGCTTTAAGCATGTCACTGGTTTCATCCTTTTCAGTGTGAACATCAGCTGATTTCTTTGAGTAAACAACCATTTCCAAGCTAGATTCATCATGCTTTGTCTTGCCTATTTCTTCTCCCTTTTTAGTTTCAGAAGAGTCATCACCACTCTCTTCTGATGAACTCTCAAAAGTAGTTTCTTTCTCACTAGCTCAGTTCTTTTCTCATCATCCTTTCTTACTTTTGCTTCAGCTTCTCTTTTGATTTCAACCAATATTTCTAGCTTAGAGACTCTTTTGCTTAGTCTTTCATTCTAGTTCTGTAATTTGATAATGATCTCATCCTATTCTTCAATCAATTCTTCTTGCTCTTCCATAGCAATTGTTTGAATGTCTAAAGTGTCCACATGACCACTTATTTCCTCTCTTGATTGTTGAAGAGCATCTTTTAACTTTCAATCTCATTATCCTTTTCTTTCTTTTCTGCTTCATACCTTTCTTTCATTTCTTTCAACTCATTCTCCTTCTTATCAAGCTCTAACAGTCTATCTTAAATGATTCTAGATCTTATGTTGAGTAATCTTTCCATCTTTGCTACCTTTTGCATAAGTTTTGTATTTAGCTCATCCTTCTCATCTGGTTTGTTGACACCAGATTCTCATCTGGTTTGTTGACACCAGATTCAAGGTCCAACAATACTCCCCCTAAGGAATATATAGCCTATGTTCTTCAATGTTTGGGTAGTGATTGAGGTTGTGATGATATTGCTGGGTCTTGTGATGGTGTCAAATGTGCTGCATGAGCTGGATTCAAAATTGCCTTGATCATGTTGACAAAGTCTTAAGCATCTGACATTTTATCCCTGCTTAGTACATGAATCTTCATTCTGCTCATATTGTGAATGGCTTCAAGTGGTAATTTTTTCAGTGAAATTGGTTCCCAAGTAGACACTGTAGATAGCCCATCCCTGTGAATTAAAAAAGAACCATCTACATCAACTTCTAGTTTGACAATGTTGCCTAACAGTAGAGGTGTCTTCTTCTTTATTCTTTACTCCCTCTTTGAACTGATCTGATCATATGCCATCTTTAATATTTTGATGCACTTTAGAAAGAAATGTATATCTTCTTGACCTAATTTGTTTGATATATCTCTAAAGTTCCTTGTGTATATGTAGTGAATATATGATTGATCTAGTAGTTTCACTTCATAACCACTGAACAGTCTGATTTCAGCACGTTCTTTACCTCCCTACTTCCTCTCAATCACAAATTCATTGGTCTTCTCATCATAATAAACATTTGAGATTGGTATTGAGGAATGAGTACCAGCCACCATTTTTCTTTTCAATGATTCAGTAGGTTTCTGTTGGATCAAGAAGAAGGCTAATGCAACCAAAACTAGATCACTTAAGTTATTTTGATGCTGCATGCAAAGGCTTCTGAAGCTTTTCATGGAACTTCCGAAAGTTGTAGAGTTCTTCCAAAGACAAAGAAAAAGTCCAACTTTCGAAGACAGAACTCTACTTTTGAAGACAAATGCATACTTCTGAGGTTCAAGACTTAGAAGAATAAAGTAAAGATCACTTCCGAAGTATGATGAAGTCTCCAAGTCTTGGAAGAAGCAGCCCCTTCCGAAGTATAAAGTGGCTTCGGAAGTACTTACTCTTCTGAAGCCATTTAACCTTCGGAAGACACTGCTATAACCAGTGGACACAAGTATGGTCTCTGACACTCCGCTGCAGACTTTTGATACGGCTTCTTCCTAAAGAACCATGTTGTTGACCATACGTTTATTCCACTGTTTACCTTTTCATGATATTACATTTGCCATCTTTAGTTGGTAACAAAAGGTAAGTCAGGGACATGTCCTGACTACCAAATCTCACATAAGACTTTATCTGAGATACCTTAACTATAGTCTTGTAGTATAGGCTTTAGCTAAAGGATCCCAGTTAGTATCAAAGTATATCCGACTGTAGATAGTATTATAAATAGGTTCTCCTTGTAAGTCATAGAACAGAATAATCATCTGCTTGTAAGAGTCTTTGTATCTTGAGTTGAGAATCAATATATAAAAGTATCTTGAAAATTATCTTTCTGTGTTCTTAATTACTTTTCATATTGTGATCAACTCTTATTGATTCTTACCCGAGTGTGATTCTAGGTGAGTTTGAAAGAAAACATTTGTGTTTAAGTGACAAACATTGATCCTGCAATTGGTATCAGAGCTTCTCAGGCTCTTGATTGCGTGATCTAACCATCCAAATCAACCTGTTTTCACTCCTCCCTACCACCCACTCCCTCAAATGGTCCTCAACAAATCTGAAGTAGAAATAGGGACAATGACCAAATCACCAATCATCACCCCTGAAAACTTCAGGTCATGGAGTAGAGGAATGGAAGGCTTCATTAGATACCAAGACAGCAAAATGTGAAACTCGATTGTAAATGGACCGTACAAGCCAAAGGTGGCTTCACCTGGTGGAAACGGTGCCATGATAGAAAAGGTTGTCGAGGACTATTCTGATGAAGACAGAAAGAAGATGGACATCAATAGCAATGCTATGACTATTCTCATGACTGCAATACCGAACTCTATTATGGTGGGGTTCGAGCATTGCAAGACTACCAAAGAATTGTTTGATGCGCTTGCTCAGATGTATTCTTGCTCCAACGACTCAAAGAAGGACTCACTGAAGCAGCAGTTCGAGAACTTCACTCATATTGCTGGAGAGACCCTCAGCCAGCAGTACTTCAGGTACATGGATCTTATCTCTTCCCTTCAGTCTGTAAAGATCACTCCTGAACTTAGAGATCTCACTAGAAAGTTCATGAGTGCTCTTCCAAATGAGTGGACATTCTACTGTGTCTCTATCAAGAGAACAGAAAACTTGAACACTCTTTCCATGACTGAGCTCTATGGCATCCTTGATGGATACCGTCTAGAGATGGAGAGTAAGAAGGGCCACCAAACAAGCAGATCTATGAGTCTTCCTGCTAGCAACACTTTAATGGTTGCTGAAGGCTCATTAACCCCTCAACCACAGCACTTCCTGACTTATCAATAGCCATCCTGCTCACCTGTTCCCTACATCACTTATCCTGAGACTCCAAGGTCTCAAAAAGCTCAACACAATTCCTTCCAGGAAAGTTATGCCTTTGTCTTAGGAGGTGGACACTCAGGAGATTTTCAATACTGCTTTGATGATCTTGAGTGCTTCAGCCCAGATGACGTAGAGTACGTGGACATTTTCCAGCAAATGGCTCTCTTAACTTACAGAGCAAAGAAGTTCTTTAAGAGAACTAGAAGGCATTTTCCTCAGAACCCAACTACCAGCAAGTTCGGGTTTGACAAGACCAGGGCAAAGTGTTACAACTGTAACCAACTGGGTCATTTTGCAAGGGAATGCAAGGCTCCCAAGACCAATCCGGAACCCCACAGGCCTCCACACATCCCTCAACCTCGAAGCCCATTGAGATGTCAACTAAGACGGCCGCAATGGCTCAAGAAGTCGACTACAACTTCATGGTATAGGATGTGACTCCTGCTCATGCTCTCATGGCCGGAACAAATGATGCCCAGGTATATGAACATCTCTGCACTCCAGCCTATATAGCTAAAGTTAAACTCTATCAGGATTACAATATAGAAATCAGATCTGACATTGAGTCTTTAAATATTCTAAAATCTTATTTTAAAAGAGCTGAATCTTACTATCAAAAGAAAATTGATGAGTTGGAGAAAACTGTATCTCTTTTGAAACATGAACACACTAACTACAAGACTCAAATCAATGATCTGATATCCAAATTGTCTGAGGCTCAAGCCCAGCTTGTCACTACAAAGGCTCAGGCCAGGAAGCATGCTATCTCTGAGCAAAACTTCCAAGCTATTCTTGCATCATCCTCCCATTCCAAAATCTGTTATCAGAACAAAGAAGGGTTGGGAACCAATGAAATTGCTCCACCACATTCCTATAAGTCTATCAGACAGCCTAGATGTGGTACTGAAGAGCAAGAGGTTCCAACTGCTAACCCTTTCTTTCCAGAGTTAAAGCATGAGGCACCAATAGTGGCCACCACACGGAAGGAACATGTAGATAAACCTATCGCCTCCTGTGATGATCAAATCTAACCACCAAGCCAGAAGAAGTAGAGCTAAAGCTGCTAGGAGAACTGCTAAGAAAGTGGCTGAATCCAAACTGAAAATTGACCCCAAACAGAAGGTGTCCGACCAAAAGAACCAATGAGCCTGATTAGAAAAACTTCCAAGTCCCACAGACATTACAACTGCTCAAGAAGATTACAACAGCTAAAGACATCAGCTGATTCCAAGGTCTGAAGACAAAGTCTGAAGACAAGATCTGAAGATTTCTACTGAAGACAAAGTCTGAAAGTAAAGTACTGAAGACAAAGTCTGAAAGTGAAGTACTGAAGACAAAGTCTAAGCTATCAGCTGAAGACAACGTCTAAAATAAAAGTTTGAAGAACAAAGACTGAAGACAAAGACTGAAGACCAGAATGATCAGTAGTTGTCACAACAGCTGAAGTTATTAACTTCAGGAGTTGTGATGGTTTTCCTTTTCAGTACTTGTAATTTACCTTTCAGTAGTTTATAGTTTCAATAGTTTTAGTTTAGTAGTTTTATGTTCTTGTACTTAGCATTCTCTGAGATGTGATCAGTTGTTGAGAACATTCTCAGTAGTTTGCATTGTTTCAGTTGTTTGTATAATTCTGTTAGATGTCACTATCAAGTGACATCAGCAGACGTCACATTCCTTATATAAGGAATGTTGACCAAATTGTAACGTGTAACTTTCAGCCACCACGAAAGCATTTGAATGAAATATTCGTTTTACAGAATTCAATCTCTCTCTATAACCGTGTACTATTCCATTGAATATCAATTGAGTTCTTGCTAAATTGTCTAATTCATTGTTCGAATTCCGCTGCAATCTACTCTAATTAATCAAACTTAAATCACTGATCCTAACAAATGGTATCAGAGCAGGTTAATCATTGATCGATCTAACAATTGATTATTGAAACTGCTATTTCGATATCTAAGTTTGATCGAATTAGCATATTTGCAAGAATTGGTTATAGAGATTGAATTTTTGCTGCTTTCGGTTATTTGCTTTGAGATTCCTCTTGGTTCGTATTGAGTTTGTTGTGTTTTGCGCTAAATTGGTTAAAACTTAATTGAATTTGATTGAATCTAAGAATGACTACTCCTTCTAATGACCCTCACAATACTGGCTCCTCAACCAAGCCTCCGATGCTGGTTAGGACTGAGTATAACATATGGCAACGAAGAATGCTCCATCACCTGTCAGTTAACAGTTCAGGTTGTTGGACATCTGTGGTACATGGTCCACACAAGCCTATGGTGAACAATCTAGAAACCAACCAAATGGTTCCGAAGAAGAAGGAACAATACTTAGATGAGGATCGAAAACTGTTTGAGATTGATGCTAAAGCCCATGGAATTCTGGCCATGGCACTGCCGAATGAATCTATTCTGGGCTTATGCATCATGAAACTGCTCATGACCTCTGGAATGCATTGAAAGAACAATTTGGTGGAACAGATAAGGTCTTAGCAAACAACAGAGAAATCCTTGCCCAACAATATGAGACATTCTCTCATAGAAGGGTGAGACACTGACTCAACAGTTTGAGCGTTTATCCTGTTTGATCTCTAAGCTAAAAATGGTCAAACATGAATACACTAATAGCCAGATGAACAACAGATTCCTCAGATCATTGCCTGAGAGATGGGACACATATACCATTGTCCTAGGCTCCAGTGCAAATCTGGATAGCCTATCTCTCACCCAACTCCATAGGAAACTACTTACATTTGAAAGAGAGATAGAGCAGAAAAGGAAACCGGCATCATCAGGAAAGCTCACTGATGACTTTGTACCAGGGAACACTGCCTTGGTTGGTCATGAGTCAGAATATGCTGCATCAGAAAACCATTATGATGAGCATATAGATTTCTCTTCAAACAGTTATGATCATTCATTTGTTAGTGTTGATAGTCAGTCAAGCTGTAACAGTGACAATTTGTGCTTCATTATGGATGATTTGAAAGGTATTGCTGATGATGACTTAGAAGAGATGGATATTCTGAGACAAATGGCCTTGATTAATATAGATCTCAAAAGTTCTACAAGAGAACTGGTAGGAAATTTCCAGGACTCTCTGGCAAAACCAAAGTTGGTTTTAACAGAGTAAGTTGTGGTGTCACAAATGCCACAGGCTTGGGCACTTTGCAAGAGAGTGTAGATCAACTGGATCTAACTCCTCTGCACCCTTTGTGACTTTTCCAAGCAATAGTTCACAAAACAGAGGGCAACATCCTGCTAGTTCTGGTCATCAATCACAACCTCTATCTCCTGCATATTTTGTCTATCAGGGTCCAATGCCATATCCATATCCCTGCTATTACATGCCACAGCCAAATCAAGTTCAAGTTCCTATTGCACAACAACCTCAAGCCTTACCTGAGCCTCAACCATCTCAACCATCTCAATCACAACCTCATCACAGCTTCTTCACCCCTGGTGCTGTTGACTGGAGCAGTTTACCAGATGATCTTTTGGTAGTGAGCAATTATTTGCTAGTGATGGTCAACATGGTGGTGAACATCCTTTTGGGAATCTTGCTCTCATGGCCCTGGAGTCTACTGAGGGTTCATGCTCCAATGCATCTTCATCACAGGTAACCCAGTTATCCTCTAAGGCTAAGGCCAAGCTATGTTCTGAATCTTGCATAGCTGCATTTATCTCTATTAGAGAGACAAATGTAGCTTTAATAAATCAAAATCTTGAGCTTGAGCAAACCCATTCCAAAAGAAAAGCTAAGTATGAGTCTGTTCTTAAAGATAAAGATGATGAGATTTATAAGCTTAAATGCCAATTAAATGATGAAAAGGCTAAGGTTGAGGTCATTCTTGAGAACCACAGAGATCTCAAAGAAATGCTTGTAGCTACCAAAGTTGAGTATGACTGCTGGGTATCATCCTGCAAGGGATTTGAAATGCTTCTCCGCAAGCAAATAGCTTCGAATGTGAAGTTTGGAATAGGTTACAATCACATTGCACCACCTACAGATTTTACTCCAAAATCAATAGTAAAACCTGAAGGTGAAAGTAATTTCCAAACCACATCATCATGTGTATCATCCTCAAGAGATCACCCAAAATCAGAAGATGAAATCACTGTTGATACCTCAGCAAATCAATTGCCTGATGGGTTAACTACTGATAAGCACATGAAGCTGAGTACTTCAGATGTTGTCCCTCAAAGTACCTCAAGTACTGAAGGGCAAGTCACAACATCTGAAAAGCATTTCAAATCAACTAAAATAAAAGGATTAACAACTGCTGAGGAATCTATCGTACGGTCTTTCAAGATGAATAGAGAACAACTGAAGAACAAGTCTTCAGTTGTTACAGATCCTTTTGTACTTAACACATACTAAAAGGAGGAAAGTACTGAAGATCACACCTTCAGTAGTTTCCACTTCAGCAGTTGATCAATCCAAGATGAAGAATAAGCCATGTGACATATGTGGTAAATTCAATCATCTTTCTGATGAATGTTAGTACAAAAAGGGTTCCGAACTCAACAGAGATAAGCTCATTAAAATGCAGATGGATGAAATGAAAAATGAGTTTGAGACCAAGTTTGTACCACAGTCATCCCAAATTGATAACCCAAGGCTTCACCCAAATCCAAAAAGAAGGATAGGGTTTATCATAAAACAGCTGATAGTGTTCCTCATGATAAAAATCAAACTAAGTCTGTGAATTTCAAGGAGGAAATGGTGGGCCACAAGAATCATCAAAAACAAGTACTGATGTGTCACAAGAGCTGAAAGCTTTAGCTACAAATCAGACACAACTTGTTATGATGGTTCAGCATTTGTTGGGGAGAGTTAACAAACTAGATGCACCTGTGATCAAACCACTGAAAAGGTATTCCAAGCCCAAATCCAAGGAATCCATTTCAGCACCATCTCCACCTTCATCAGCTGTTAATCATGAGAAACAAGTTATAGTTAAATCTGTTGATGAAAACAGACCCAAAACCAAAAAGGTTTGGGTCTCAAAACCTAACTAGTTCCTTGTGATGAATGCAGGGTTCTTCAGCATGCCAAAGAAGCATCTGGTATGTAGACAGTGGAGGATTTATGCATTTGGAAATGATGCTAAGGGTTACATCATCAGGAAAGGATATGTGTCTAATGGAGAAATCAGATTTGATGATATTAACCATGTGGAGAATCTCAAGTATAATCTACTGAGTGTCAGTCAGATGTGTGATAAAGGGCATGTTGCACTTTTCACAAGCCAGAACTACAGGATTCTGTCTTCCACAATTCTAAGGCTGATTGACAAGGTATTGGATGAACATACTCTCCTGAAGGCCAATAGGATTGGAAGAGTATATGCCCTAGATTTGTCAAAGAAGATTGATTTGAAGGGTCATCCTTGCCTGTTCTCCAAAGCCTCTCCTCAGGAATCTAAACTGTGGCACAGAAGGCTGGGTCATGTAAATCTCAAAAACATAAATCAGCTGATCCACAATAGTTTAGTGAGAGGTCTACCAATAAGGAGTTCCACTGTGATGAAACCTGCACTGCTTGTTTGAAAGGAAAACAACACAAAGTCTCATTCCCTCCTATTGAAGAACCTAAGTCCACTGCCTGCTTACAGTTACTGCACATGGATCTATTTGGTCCTGTGAAAGTGATGAGCATGGCAAAGAAGAAATATTGTCTGGTAATTATGGATGATTACTCCAGATTTGTATGGACTTTCTTCTTGCATTCAAAGGATGAGGTTGCTAAGACGATTATAAACTTTGTGTTGTATGTTGAGAAGTAGTATTCCTTATCATCAAGTGTATAAGGAGTGATAATGGAACAGAATTCAGAAACCATACACTTGATGATTTTTATCTCTCAAAGGGAATCAAGAGGCATTTTAGCCTCCCAAGGACTCCATAACAAAATGGAGTAGTGGAGAGAAAGAACAGGACTCTAATTGAAGCTGCAAGGTCCATGTTGGCTGACTCTGGTTTGCCATTGACCTTTTGGGCTGAAGCTGTCCACACAGCTTGCTATGTGCAGAATAGAGTTTTAGTAAATCAGAGGTTGATGAAGACTCCATATGAAGTTCTACATCATTTGGCTCCTCTAATTTCATTATTCAAAGCCTTCGGGTGTCCTTTTTTCATTCTCAACACAAAAATCAACTCCACAAATTTGATCCTAAGTGGATGCTGGTATTTTGTAGGATATTCATCCACATGCAAGGCTTACAGAGTCTTCAACTGCAGAACAAAGATAGTTGAAGAACCTTGCATGTGAAGTTCAATGAATCTCCTAAGGAAAAATTCCACAAAACCCTGTGGATTGTTTGATATGGATACACTGCAATATGTTCCTTATCAACCTCCTATTGCAGATCATGTGAATAATCATCTTCTGCAGCAAGTCTTCCACCTGGTGGTACTGAAGATGATGATGATATCAATACTTACCTTTTCAAGTTTAGTGATCAACTGCTTGAGTCCACTAAACTTGATGTTCCTGTAGCTTCAGCAGCTCCATCCACAACAAATGTTGATGAGATTTTTGACTCCTCTACATCATTTGAATTGCCATCTCATACTTGGTTTCAAGAGTCTGGATCAACATCTGTTGCTGTTGAACCTGCTACAAACACTTGCACTGATCTTATAGTGTACCAAGAGCTGAATAATCACCCCATGTCTCAAATCATTGGTGATATCAATGCTGGTGTCTCAACCAGAAGTCAATTGTCTAACTTCTGCTTCTATGCTCTCTTCATCAGTCAGCTAGAGCCAAAGAACTATCATGTTACTTAAGAGAATGGATGGGTTGAAGCTATGCAGCTTGAGCTACTTTAGTTCAAAAAGTAGCAAGTGTGGGAATTGGTTCCTCTACCCCTAGGTAAGTGTGCAATAGGCACTAAGTGGGTCTTTAGGAATAAAACTGATGTAAATGGGCTTATCGTCAAGAACAAGGCTAGACTGGTTGTACAGGGTTTTCACAAGAAGAAGGTATTGATAATGATGAAACCTTTGCCCCTGTAGCCAGACTGGAGGCAATTAGATTGTTCTTAGCCTATGCTGCATTCCACAATCTTAAGTTTTTCAAATGGATGTCAAAAGTGCTTTTTTATATGGAAAAATAAAAGAAGAGGTTTATATGTGTCAACCATCAGGTTTTGAGGACAATAAACATCCTGATTGGGTGTATAAACTTGATAAGGCTCTTTATGGTTGAAGCAAGCTCCTAGAGCCTGGTATGAAACACTTTCAAATTTTCTTCTTCAATAATTTCACTAGAGGCTCCATAGATAAAACTTTGTTTATTAAGAAAGTGGATCAGCATAAGCTACTTGTTCAAATTATGTTGATGATATAATTTTTGCATCCTCTGATCCCCATTTTGTGATGATTTTACAAGTTCAATGAAACAAAAGTTTGAAATGAGTGCAATGGGAGAATTACAGTTCTTTCTAGCTTGCAAATCAAACAAAAGGCTGATGGAACCTTCATTCATCAGTCAAAATATACAAAAAAAATCTTTTGAATAAGTTTGATTTACAAACTGTAAGCCTTGTTCTACTCCTATGTGCAACACCACACAATTGGATGTAGATCAGAAAGGTAAAGCTATTGATGAAACACTTACAGATGTATGATTGGTCCTTGATGTACTTAACAGCTTCTAGACCAGATATTATGTTTGCAACTTGTGTTTGTGCTAGATTTCAGGCTGCTCCTAAAGAGTCTCATTTGATTGCAGTCAAGAGGATCTTTAGATATCTGCAAGTACACAATCTCAGGTCTTTGGTATTCCACCAGAAAGTCAACTTTAGGTGGATGTCAATTCCTAGGCACTGTTTGATTCTTGACAGAGTAAAAACAAACATCTGTTGCTACATCCACTGCTGAAGCAGAGTACATTGACTGCTGCAAGTTGTACATCTCAGGTACTCTGGCTTCAGAACCAATTATTGGATTATGGCGTTACAGAGACTAAGACTCCATTGTTAATGGATAGTGCTTCAGCTCTGTGTATTTTCAAGAATCCAGTCTAGCATTCTAGGACCAAACATATAGAGATCAGACACCATTTTAATAGGGATTGCTTTGAAAGGTTTGATTGATCCAAGTTTGTGCCAAGTGCTGATGAGCTTGCAGATATATTTACTAAGCCTTTGGACAGTTCAACTTTCCAAAACCTTGTGTTAAGGCTTGGTATGCTGCAGCTAGAATAAGTGACAACTACTGATGATCTCAGTAAACAAGTACTGATGACCATTAGTAAACATGTCACAAATAAGTACTGATAAGTTTTATTCTCAGTTGGTTTCAAAACTACTGAAGACTAAATTACTTACAAAGTACTGTACTTTCTGTTAAATGAAACTGATGCAGTTAAACTACTGATATAGATATAACTACTGATGTCAGTAAAAACAGATAAGTACTGATGTCCTATGAAACAACTGAAAACAGCTAACAAGTCTGATGAGTAAGTGTTGAGGACAGTATGAAATAGCTGAAAAGCTAAGAATTGACGAAAACTACTAATGAGAATTTTCTCTTCAATCGTTTCCACAAACTGCTGTTTCACCTTAAACAACTGATGACAAAACCATGTCTTTAGTTGTTTCACAACTACTGATGTCTAACACCAAGTCCTTAGTTGTTTCCTACACCTGAAGCCAAAACCAAGGTTTTTAGTTGTTTCATAACTACTGATGACCAAAACCAAGTCTTCAGTTGTTTAAAATGTCTGATAGTTAAAACCAAGTCTTCAGTTGTTTTCAACAACTGATGACAACACTAACACTTTCAGTCATTTTCTTTTCAGCCTTTTCTTAACCTATAAATACCTGCACTTATCTCTGAACGTTTCATTAGCCGTTTTCTATCCTTTTTCTCTCTCAACAATGGCGACCATGAAACTTAAACCCAGACACAACTGTGTTGCCTACCTCTCGAAATCGGCCTTTTGGAACAAATTTGATAATGTCGTCGATCTTATGGGGGATTCCCAATACAGAACGCCTTTCTTTTAGAATCCTACCATATACCCCGATTCCTTAAACCAATTCTGGACCAACGTCTCTGTAACAACTGGTGAAAATGATAGCCAAGTCACTCTCCAGTCGTTGGTCAACCAGAAACAGGTGGTAATCACCCTGACATCATTCGCAAAACCCTAAATTTGCATGATGCCACCTGTATTATAGAATACCCGAAAGGCACCATTGATATGTCTTTCATCAACAACGGGTATGAAGGAGACTTAAGTGCTACAACCATTTTCAAAAGCACTTCCATGATGCTGAAAGACTTATCTTTCACATGGTGAATGTCTGCCTTGCCTCAAAGACATCTTCATGGGATCAGATGTCTTCAAGATGGCAATAGGTATTGTACTCTATCTTTGAACGACAAACTCTAAATTTTTCTGAGATAGTGTTTATAGAACTTAAGGATCTGGCTCAGAAACCTGTGACAAACAGATGGCTACTATATCCCAGTTTTTGAGGGCCATAATTTTAAATCAATTAAAATCTGACAGCCTTGTTGGTCTTGGAGTCCCTGCTCCAGCTGTCTTAGCTGGATACTCCAGGTATAACTCTGACCCTACTCTCAAAGGGGCTGCCCGACTGCTCAAACCCAAACAGAGGGAACCCACAGCCACCACCACCAGATCCAAATTCCCCACCAAACCCAAAACCCAAAAGCCCAAAAAGGCTACTCAGGGAGATGAGTCCCCTGAGGATGCCCCTGTACCACCAATACAGGAAACACATACTAGTTCTAACCCCCAGTCATGTCAGAGACTCACCAGCTGAACCACACAGGTATCCTCTCCACAGGATCTTGTTGCAACCAAATTTGGGGATACCACATTACTAGAACCTATCTCAGTTGAGAAGGTTACCATTGAAGAGCATCTCTCACCCTGTGCAATCTGCTTCTGACCAATCTCCAAATGAAACCGCCCCTCAAAGCCCAACCCTTATAGTTGCTAAAGTGCTGTGTCAGCTGCATTCCTCACCCCCTCCCCAGAATACAATTAACACTGGGAATACCTCAACAATTAACACTAGATCTTATATAAGCATTGATGAGAGGATCTCCAAATCTCCAAACACTCCTTGATGATGATGTTCCTAAGTCACTTTCTGTCTTTCAAGCCCCTGATCCCAATGCACCCAAAAAGGGGGAGACTACTAAGTCTACGGCAGTGAAAGAAAGGAAAAGGAAAAGAGTAGAAGATTAGAAAGAACCAGAAAAGAAAGGATTGGGGAAGAACAAGAACTAATCTCAGAGAAACAGCTGATCACAGTGCAAGAGCTGAGCACAGACAAGAGCAGAAAGATCAGCTGATCACTTACAAAGGAAGAAATGCTGAGTCAAAGTCTGATGGAGAAAAGTCCTTAGATGATCTAGCCAAAGAAGCTGATTAAGCTCACAACAGATCTATGGACAAAATATAGATCACTCTTCAGACAGGGCCATGACACTCCACCTTAGATGTTGAGATAGAAGGCTGGAGATAATGAAATTCAAGCAAGATGGGCTAGTTACAGTGTGATGGATAGGAAAAGGTTGGAGATTATGATCTGTTTATTGCCAAATATCTAGGAAGATCATGATAGAGATGAAGTCTTGGTCCAGAGACAGTATCTTGGAGATAACCAAGAAAATCTGTTCTGCTGGAAGCTACAACAAAGGGTTGATCATCGAAGCACTTAATGAAGCAGGTGTTAGGAAGAGAACTGAGATGGTAAAGCTCTCAAAGCCCAAACTCACCACTAAATTACTAGATCAGCCTTCTCATACTCCCACTCAAAAACAACCCTCAAATCAATCTCTCTAAAATCTGCCAATTCTATCCCTAAACCAAACCACCCCAAAACCAATTCCATTAACCCAAAAACCATCTCAACCACACCCAGTGATACACCCAAAAGGAGGAGAAGGGTGTTGAGGGTAAGAAGAAAGGATGAGGAATGAAACAGTCTGCCTCAGTCCTCATCCATTCAAGCAATGGAACAAGCTCTGAAGCTGTACACTCTTATGCATACATTCCAACATCAAAGAGAAAGAGTGAAGATTTGGCCAGACCCCAGGTAAGTTCTAGAATACACAAGAAGAACATACCAAGTAGATATTCATGGCCAAGTGAAAAAGACTTTGAATGCTGCAATTATGTTGGCTATGGTAGTCTCACCCTGGGAGATTATAAAAGAATTCAAGAGAGCACACAACTCAAGACAACCCCTCAATCTCTACATGAGAACAAAAGGATCAAGAAGGGGCTGTTATACAAGAGACTTGAAGATCTTCAAAAGAGTGAACTCCAGTTGTTGCTAGAAGGCTCTCATCCAGATGAATTCGCATACATAGAGATCACAACTATTGAGTTGAAGAATGGGAAGACAGTAAGGTATTTGTCTGAATATTATGGCCCTGAGTTCTTCTTTGAGGGAGAAGTAGAAAAACTCACCAAGGAGGAGCAAGTTGTTCTCCTTGAGGCCTATGCAAGAGAGTCTTACAGACTCATCAATGGGAATTAGGTTTCATGGTTGGGACAAGACTCTGTGTCCAGTTTCCCCAAGACAGAGTTCCCTTCCACGCTTAGCCAATCAAAAGATCAGAAACCTTTTCCCGGCCTGTGCTTACATGATTACCTCTGAAGCTGATCAAGAGGTGTTTTCTGCCAAAGAATAAGTGGGATCATCAATAAACTTAGAGGTTTTGGCTACATGGTTCAGGGGGAGTTTGTTGGACCAAAAAAACCAATGAGCCTGATCAGAAAAACCTCCAAGTCCCATAGACATTACAACTGCTAAAGAAGATCACAACAGCTAAAGACATCAGCTGATTACAAGGTCTGAAGACAAAGTCTGAAGACAAGATCTGAAGATTTCTACTGAAGACAAAGTCTAAAAGTAAAGTACTAAAGACAAAGTCTGAAAGTGAAGTACTGAAGACAAGTCTGAAGCTATCAGTTGAAGACAACGTCTGAAATAAAAGTCTGAAGAACAAAGACTGAAGACAAGACTAAAGACCAGAGTGATCAGTAGTTGTCACAACAGCTAAACTTATTAACTTCAGTAGTTGTGATGGTTTTCCTTTTCAGTACTTGTAATTTACCTTTCAGTAGTTTATAGTTTCAGTAGTTTTAGTTTAGTAGTTTTATGTTCTTGTACTTAGCATTCTCTGAGATGTGTGAGAACATTCTCATAGTTTGCATAGTTTCAGTTGTTTGTATAATTCTATTAGATGTCACTATCAAGTGACATCAGCAGACGTGACATTCCTTATATAAGGAATGTTGACCTAATTGTAACGTGTGACTTTCAGCCACCACGAAAGCATTTGAATGAAATATTCCTTTTGAAGAATTTTCTCTCTCTCTATACCGTGTACTATTCCATTGAATATCAATTGAGTTCTTACTAAATTGTCTAATTCATTGTTCGAATTCCGCTGCAATCTACTCTAATTAATCAAACTTAAATCACTGATCCTAACAGAAGGTGTCTTGTTTCAACAGGTTTCCAAGTGTTAGGTACTTCTAATTCAGGAAAGGAATGTAATACCAGCATTCCTATCCTATCAAAGGATCAGAAGTTAAAGGGAAAAGTTGTTGACGAAGAAAAGAAAACCAAGAAACGGGAACCCTCACTTCCCCAAAAGGCTAACATTGCCTGCATCAGTGTGGCCTGCAAAATCATATGGCAAAAGATTGTTACTACAATCCTGCAAGCACACATATGAAAATAATGTTAGGAGAAAGGAAGGAGAGGGAAGGCGGCACATTTGACCCTTCCATACGATTCAAGAGTTGAAGAAGGGAAAGCTAGTTTCAAAAGCCAAGTTGCTTTCGGAAGAAACTCCTTCTTCCGAAGAGAAAATGGCTTTGGAAGCAAAAGCTACTAAGGTTCGAAAGAACAAGAAAGCCCCTTGAAACCATCCCAGAATACGACTGCTTCGGAAGAAAAGGTGGTGTGGACTTCTTCCGAAAAGAAAGAAGCTTCGGAAGAAGACCATGATGCAAAAGCTTCAACAAGCTCATCCTCCAAGATCAGCCAAAGGTGGACTGGAAGATCAAGTAAGATCCTGCAGCCCAAACCTCTTCCTCAAAGACCTCTGTTGAACCCCCATGCATATCATTTGGTTCACTCATGTCATTATCTTTGGAAGAACCCAAGACCAATAAAGCTTGGGTTTCCAAACAAGACTGAATTCTCATCTTATGTGCAGGAACATCCATTTGACAAGAACAACAATGTATGGATTGTAGATAGTGGATGCTCCAGGCACATGACAGGGAACAGACATCTTCTTCAACAATTTCAACATTATGATGGAGGTCTTGTCCAGTTTGGAGGTGAGGCCGGAGGATATATTTCTGGCAGAGGGAGTATATCCAATGGTATGTTAACCGTTGACAAAGTTAACTTTGTCAAACAACTTGAACACAATCTGTTAAGTGTTTCTCAATTCTGTGATCAAAAGAACAAATGCTTTTCACAGAACATGAGTGCATTATCCTCAAACCAGGGATGACAATTCCTCCGGAATTGGTGCTTCTTAGATCTCCCAAGAAAGGGGATATGTACAAGCTTGATATGAACAATGCTTCCCCAATGGGTGAAGTATCATGCTTTCTTTCCAATCTGCTAGTGATGAGTCAAAACATGTGGCATAAACGTATGTGTCATGTAAATTTTAAGACAATGGATAAATTGGCTAAAAATAACTTGGTACACGTTTGCCTAAAAAAGAGTTTTTCTGCAAAGACAACTGTGTTGCATGCCTGAAAGGGAAACAACACAGGACATCTCATAAATCCAAATATGTTAACTCTATCACTACTCCATTACATTTATTGCACATGGATCTTTTTGGTCCCACAAGTATAATGAGCATTGGAAGGAAATCATATTGCCTTGTGATAGTTGATGATTTTACAAGATTACATGGGTATTCTTTTTAAGAACTAAAATGAAACTGCTGAAACGTTAAATATTTTATTCTTAAAATAGAAAATCAAATTGATCACAAGGTTAAAATAATTAGATGTGATCAAGGGACTGAGTTTAAGAACTTCGTTCTTGACTCATTTGTAACTCAAAAGGGATTGCCAAACAATATAGTGCTCCCAGAACTCCTTAACAAAACGGTGTTGCTGAGAGGAGGAATAGGACACTTATTGAGGCTGCTCGAACTATGTTAGCTGATTCAAAGCTACCTCTAACATTCTGGGCAGAGGCAGGCAGCACTACATGCTATGTGCATAACAGAGTTCTTGTAGTTAAGCCCCATGGAAAAAACCCTTATGAGCTATGGAACAAGAGGCCACCGTTCATTGGCTTTCTAAGGTCCTTTGGCAGCAAGTGTACCATACTTAACACAAAGGACAATTTAGCAAAATTTGCTGAAAAGTCAGATGATGCTATCTTTGTTGGATACTCTTCTAGTTCCAAAGCTTATAGAGTATACAACATTAAGAATAAACAATTTGAGGAGTCATCCAATATAGTTGTTAATGAGCACACTCCTTGTGTTAGGAGGAATGGGCCTGATCACATCTTTGATTTAGAATTGGTTTCAAACTATTCTAAACCCTCTTGTAAGAATGTTTTAGTTGCAATAGGTGCTCAAACTGATGTTGATGTTGCTGCTAATGATCAACTGTTTGAGCTTCCAAGCCTAGACCAAATTCTCCAAGTGCTGCAATACATCAAGCTTCCACTATTCACAGATCCGACAGTTTAACTATATCAAGGAATAGTGAAGCTTCAATATGTGAGTCACCTACTGAGCCTCAAAACTCATCAGGTGATCCACCACAACACCAGGTAGAAGGAGGTAGTATTTTGAAGGAACAGGCAACTGTTAATACTACCTCACAGCCAACTATCGATGATATTTCTCATTCATTCAATCACCTCATTGAATGACTTTGAAATAATAGCTGGATAGAGTGTTCTAGTTCCTGAGCAGAATATGTCCAACCTAGATCTATCTCTGCAACTGGAAGTGATTCCTCGTCTTAGGATTCACAACACTCATCTAACTGAGAACATCATAGGGAATGTCTCTGAGGGTGTAAGAACAAGAGGACAGACTCATCAAGGAATGTCTGCTTGTACTCATGCTTTCTATCTTAGATGGAACCCAAGAAGGTAGAAGATGCCTTAAAAGATAGTAACTGGATTGAATCGATGCAAGAGGAGCTGTTTCAATTCAAGAGACAGAAGGTATGGAACCGATGTCCGCTACCATCTGGTCAAGTACCATAGGCACCAATGGATTTCCAAAACAAGAGAGATGATAGAGGCTTGATCATCAAGAATAAGGCAAGACTTGTGGTTCAAGGATACACTCAAGAGGAAGGAATCGATTATACTGATGTCTTCGCACCAGTTGCAAGACTTGAGGCAGTTAGGATCTTCCTTGCTTATGTTGCATCCAAGGACTTCACAGTATACCAACTTGATCAAGTGTGCTTTTCTATACGGGATATAGACAGGGAAGTGTACGTATGCCAACCTCCAGGATTTGAAGATCCACAGCACCCCAACTATGTGTGCAAATGGATAAAGCTCTATATGGGTTGCACCAAGCACCTAGGCTGTGGTATGAGACTCTGTCTTAGTTTCTTCTGAAGAATGGCTATACTAGAGGTACCATTGACAAGACTTCTTCATTAGAAAGTCTGGAAAGGACATTTTTCTTGTACAAGTCTATGTCGATGACATCATATTTAGTTCCTCAAATGACCAAATGTGCAAGGACTTTGAGAGCATTATGAAGAAGAAGTTTGAGATGAGCTCTATAGGAAAAATGGACTTTTTCCTTGGAATTCAGGTAAAGCAACTGAAGGAAGGGTTCTTCATTAATCAATCTAAATATGTCTCTGACATCTTAGAAAGATTTGAGATGAAGGATTGCAAGCCTGCCAAGACACCCATACCCAGAAATCATAATCTTTGTCCTGACCTTGAGGGGGAGGATACTGATCAACATCAGTATAGGGCAATTATTGGTTCTTTGATGTATCTTACAGCAAGTAGACCTGATATCATGTTTGCTACTTGCATTTGTGCAAGATATCAGGTTGCTCCTAAGGTGTCTCACCTAGCTGCTATTAAGAGAATCCTCAGATACCTCATAGGAGCACCTAAACTAGGTCTCTGGTATCCCAGAAACAAGGATTTCAATCTTTATGGATACTCTGACAGTGACTACGGCGGCTGCAATATTGACAGAAATCAACATCGGGAGGATGTCATTTCTTGGTGGAAGGATCATCTCATGGCAATGCAAGAAACAATCCTGTGTCTCTACATCAACTGCTAAAGCTGAATACATTGCTGCTGCTAGCTACTATGCTCAACTGCTATGGATTCAAAATCAGATGTTAGACTATGGATTCAACTTTATGAGTACTCCTATCCATATTGACAACAACAGTGCTATCTCCATTACTGAAAATCTGGTGAAGCACTCCAAACTAAGCACATTGACATCAGGTATCATTTCATTAGAGACATTCATGGGAAAAATCTAATCAAGTTAATCAATTTGATTCAAATGAACAATATGTTGATCTGTTTACCAAAGCTTTTGATGAACAAAGTTTAAGTATCTCATAATAGCTATTAGGATGATAACATTGATTAATCTGATCTCTTTTGAAAACCTTTTAATATGTAAGTCCTATTTCAATACAATTTAAGCCCTGTCACAACGAATTCTCTCTGAAATTTTCTAAGTGTAAATTCCTTCCGAAGAGAAATTAACCTTCGGAGACATTATTATATCTTCCGAAGCATAATTTCTCCAAGGATAACTTTCTTCTCGGAAGAATTTTTGGTCTCGGAAGAAGCGATTGATTGCATATTAGAACTACTTTCGAAACTTACAATTCTCTATTCGGAAGCAACTCAACCTTGGAAGATATATTGGCTTCGGAAGACAAGTTACCTTCGGAAATGTTTTACACTCGGAAGAGAGATCTCACCGTGTAACGTAAATTCCTTGGGCCCACACTGTAAAAAGCAAAGATTTTGTTAATGATGTCGGATTATTTAACTGATTTTTAACCTTACCCGCCACTATCATTTCATCCACTAAGCCATCACATCACCTTATCCTAACCCCATTACCGCCTCTCCATAATCTTTTAAATAGTCTTGACTATTCACTTTCACTCTCTTACTTGCAAACTTTACAGCCCTAGAAATTTCTCCTACTCCTTTACCAGCTCAATCATTCCTATTCACCTTTCCAAATGGCCTTCAACCCTCAGCACAACAAGTCGCACTTCTTGACTCATCAAGAGATGCTGACTTCTCAGATATCATCTCCTTCCTAACCCAATCTTCCTACTACACCGCTCTGACTGTTAACCCCACAATTTACTCAAACCATATGTCTAAATTTTGGGCAAATGGTCAGATTGAAACCCTAAATGGGTTCGTGTCATTGATCGAGCATCTGTGGCTAGGAGTTGGTCATTTCTGAACAATCATCAGGGAGCATTTAGAGCTTCATGATGAGGGCGCTCCAACGGAATTCCCCAAAGCAGACTAGGACCTTCTTATCTCTAAAGGGAAATGGAGGACACGTTAGCAGGTCAACTATTTACAAATTTAACTTCTCGTACAAATGTAAGTTCCTGCTACATGTGGTCCTTCACTGCTTGTCGAATAAATCCGGAGGATGGGATCAAATCCCATTTGAACTTGAGTGCCTTGTTCATGGGTTGGTAAAACGCCTCCGCTTCAACTATTCAAGATTTGTGATGACTAACCTCATAGGAAATCTTCAGAAGGACACATTCTTCATGTATCCCAGGTTTCTCCAGCATATAATCAACTGTGAGCTAGACTAGAGCACACTTGTCTGTGCAGCTGCTTTGACTGCTCCTCAGATGAGGCCGACCATCTTCAAGACATTGAAGAGAGTGTCCACCAACTTCACAGGAAGAGATACTACACTTCTTCCAGGTATGACTGAGCCAACGGCTCCTGGTGACATCCCTGTTAACCCCACAGGTGATGAACCCACACTAGCAACTACCCCCACTATGCCAACACTACCTTCTCCATCCATCACCATCACTTATCAGAGACGTCCCAAATGAACCCTTGTTCAATCTACTCTGATTGAACAAGCTCCTCCTGTTCAATCCAAAAAGGCTAGAGTGGAACAAAGGGCTCCCACTCAGCTTGAGGTCCAACCATCCTTCACAATTGACCTCAATATGGGTCCTGAGTGTCCTCAGTCTCACACCCATAAGCCCACAACCCAAGCTGAAAGTCCTCAAGGTGAGTCTCTATACTCCCCTGAGCACCAACAAGGGACAGCCCCACCAGAGGCTCAATGCCTGTAGACATTGGCCAAAGTCCCGAGTCAGTAGGTTTAACCATCCTATCTTTCACTGACCTTTTATTTAAAACTGATGAAGAGATAACATCTCTCCATGGCAATGAATTTGATCTACAACACCCTCTCCAAGATCAACAGAGCCCGGAGAATTCTCTTATCTCTAGCCCCCATCAGCAACCAACTGAGGTGAGTCCCACTGATGTGGAGGGGACTCATGTAGATTCAGCTGCCACTATAGAAGGTGCCTCAATGGACCTTCTGGACAGTGTAACATTTCTCAGACTGAATCTACAGCAACCGAGCCCTTGATGACTTTGAAAGAGACATCATTGAGCATGGGAAACCAGGGTGCCAAGAACCCACATATGGTGGTGAGGCTGAACATACTAGGTATTGTTAGGACCTGGTATTTGAACGAAATACCTGGAGATTAGCGTGTAAACCAGATCAAATAGTGCAGAATCCTATTTTATTGGCGATCCAATCAGTGAGAACACACAAAGAATCAATCAAGAATTGAAACTAACGTTAGAAATCAATTGGGCATCGATCTAATGGTTCTATGAACTTGGAGAACGAATTGGGAGGCTTCTGGACGGCTAGGGTACGTCTGGAATCATAATTAATCGAGAGTCAATGTTTTTCACGAATTGGGTTGTATTTATAGGTTGGTTTATTCAATCGTGCGACTGAACCATTAGTATGGTTTAGTCGTGCGATTGAACCATGCGGTTGATTCATCCGCACGACTGAGTGTTCAGTCGTGCGACTAAGCCAATCTTATGTGTCAATCATACGACTAATCCAGTCACCCGGTTCAGTCGTGCGCTGAGTCATTCGTATGAAGTTGTTCATGCTTATGGTCCATTCGCATGGGCCATTCGCTTGACAACTTCATTATGTTAAGTTTGAATGTATTAATTAGTAAACATTATATATAATCATTCAACCAATCACTAACCTAATTAACCAATTTTATATCAATTCATTAATGAAATATTAATCATCACAAATCACAATCAACCAATATCATTTCATTAATCATATCAAATTACACCAGAATCAGATAAACAAGACCTATTACATTTCATATCATGATCTAGGGACATACATGTATCAACAGGTATGTTACCTCATCTCCCCGTGATTCTTCGAAAGAAGATGAGGGAAGCATGCAACTCCTCATTCAAGATCTTCTTTCTAAAGTCTCAAACCTGGAATCTTAGGTTAGGACTTTAGAGGCAAGATCTGCCACTTAACAACTTGAGATTGACAATCTCAAGGCTCAACTAGCTGAGAAATAGACAGAGAGGTCTGTTAGGCATGTACCTATTCAGGTCTCCCTGACTTCCTCCTCCAGCTCATCTAGCTCTCAAGATGATGCTACCAAAAAGGGGAGAATGTTCAAAGACAAACACACAAGGAACCATAGAGCCGGCCTTCCACTTCAGCATCTTCCTCTCCCATTATCTTTGCGCCTGAAACATCTCAAGTCACTCTTCATATTGATCCAAGGATGATCAATGATCTCTACAGACTCTTCACCATGTTTCTGTTAAGATCTTCCTTTGAGCAGCCAAGTCATGATGCTGCAATGATCTACTTTGGAGCAAAAGAACTTCAAGGCTGACTGCACCTTCTACCATGTGGAAGAAGTTGGTCAACTAAGGTCCTCATGGAACCTAAGATTCAATTGAAGGGGAAATGGGAACTGATGGCCCAGCAAATGAAACAGTTGGGACAGAATCTGCATCTCCTTTAACTTCCAAAGCTGAAGTTAAAGCCTCGAAGAACAAGCTGAATCTTCCGAAGCTGAAATGGAAGCTGCGGAAGGACTGTTTAAAATTTTCGAGGAACTGATCATCACAGATGCTATCCTGGAAATGGCATCTGAAAAGCGAGGACTTTCCAATTGCACCTCCATCTCAGACACCATCTCTGACTCTCTCACAATCAGAAACCTCTCTCCAGAACCACCACAGTCAGGATCTTCAATGGATAAAGGTAAAAGGAAGATGACTGCGGAAGAGATTCAGGAAGAGGAGAACTGAGAAACTTAAGAAAAAGGAATACTTCAGACTGAAAAGTTGCTAGCTGCCAGCACAAAAGCAGTTGCTTCCAATCAGGAGGTTGTCTTCAATAAAAGAAGAGAGCAGATCATTGACCAGCTCATTGAAATGGGAGCTGCCAATGATAAAACACTCCTGCTACCATTAGAGGAGTTGATGGATCTGGAGAAGGCAACCAGGCTGAGACTTGAAGAAGAGCCAGTTGGCCTTAGAGGAAAAGGAAAAGAAATAGAAGGAGGATGAATTGCAGCTGAGGAGAGACAGGATAAACTTCCTACTCTCCAATGGATTTGATCATTAAGAACTCTCTCCACACAATGATGACAAGATCCTCTGGCTCTTCAACAAAGAGCAAGATCTAATGGAGAAAGAAAGGAAGAAGACTACAAAAGAAAAAGCCAGAGAGAAGAAGAAGAAAGAAGAAGAGGCTAGGGTCACTGCCTCTAAGAAGCTTACTGAGAAAGCTGGATGAGGACTATCTTCGGGCTCATGGCTTCTCCGTAGGCAGGTGGGTCCTATGTCTGAAAGGACACTCCAACGGATTATTAGTGAAATTAAGGCTGACATCCGGTTGGGGAAAAGGAAAGAGATGTATAGAAGGGTAAAAGGGATGACCTTTACTGCTTCTACCAACCACAACTTGAACCCTCATCCTTACCATTCACCATTACCTGAACCCTTCACCCCTGAACCCATATCACTACCCACTACTACTCCCTTACCACAACCTCTAAACTTCCCATAATCCAACCCAAAACACTAGCCATAACCTCTGAACCTAAATCTACCCAATCACCCTCCAAACCATCCCTTCAGCCTTCTCAACATCTTTCCCTTGAGGAGTTTAAGGCAATCAAGACGAAGCTCACTAATTGCACCACTTTGAGCGAAGTCTCCTATGTAGAAGACTCCGTTAACATTACCTTTGTAGAAGGATCTTCAAGTTACCTCACAAGAGATAGATTTCTTGATTTACCTAGAGGAACTTTGGACCAGGCTGCAAGACTTTTGGGCCTCAATTCAGACTCTTTAAATGAGGAAGAAAAGAAGCTCAGAAGGAAACTGGTGACTCTGCTGGATACAAGAAAAGAGGACAAGATTCCTAGTCAGCCTCTTGTGCCTAGAAAGAAGATAATCCAGTGGAGGTTCGATGAAACTTCTCACAACTTTGTTGTGGAAAGAGAGAATGGTGAAGTCAAAAGACTCAATGCAACCTCTCTGTTACACTCCAGCAAATTTGACATTGTTGAGTTCGGTGAAACCATTCTCCAACCCCTCTCTCTGAAACTGCTGCACTCGTCAGAAATCTCTCATCAATCTTCATTTGGCTGAGCTAACTGCAAAAGCAAAGATTGAAGAAGAGTTTAAATTGAGAAGACAGGAAGACAGGAAAGATCTCCCACCAAAGGTCTACCTTTCTACAGATGGTGGAAGGTCCTAAAATGGAACCTATAGTTTGATGGGAATATGATTACAGTTCCCATCATAACTCTTTTCAGAGGGCAACAACAAAGGGTACATGTTATCCAAGGTGACAGACTGGATTTCCTGTCTACTAAGGATCTGTACAAGCTTCTCAGCACCACATCAGGAAAGAACAAGGAGACAACAAATATATGCTCTCCTTGTGCTGAAAGTTTGGAGATGTCGAGGTAAGTGAAGTTTTGGTAGCATCAGCCTAGGGGGAGTTTGTTGGATCAAGAAGAAGGCTAATACAACCAAACTAATCACTAAGTTATTTTGATGCTGCATGGAAAGGCTTCTGAAGCTTTTCATGGAACTTCTGAAGGTTGTAGAGTTCTTCCGAAGACAAAGGAAAAGTCCACTTCCGAAGACAGAACTCTAACTCCGAAGACAAATGCATACTTCCGAAGTTCAAGACTTAGAAGAATAAAGTAAAGACCACTTCCGAAGTATGATGAAGAAGTCTCCAAGTCTTGGAAGAAGCAGCCTCTTCCGAAGTATAAAGTGGCTTCGGAAGTACTTACTCTACCGAAGCCATTTAACCTTCAGAAGACACTGCTATACCATGGACACAAGTATGGTCTCTAACACTCCGCTGCAGACTTCTGATACAACATGGCTTCTTCCTAAAGAACCATGTTGTTGACCATACTTTATTCCACTGTTTACCTTTTCATGATAGTACAGTTGTCATCTTTAGTTGGTAACAAAAGGTAAGTCAGGGACATGTCCTGACTACCAAATCTCAGATAAGACTTTATCCGAGATACCTTAACTATAGTCTTGTAGTATAGGCTTTAGCTAAAGGATCCCAGCTGGTATCAAAGTATATCCGGCTGTAGATAGTATTATATATAGGTTCTCCTTGTAACTCATAGAACAAAATAATGATCTGCTTGTAAGAGTCTTTGTATCTTGAGTTGAGAATCAATATATAAAAGTATCTTGAAAATTATCTTTCTGGTTCTTAATTACTTTTCATATTGTGATCAACTCTTATTGATTCTTACCCGAGTGCGATTCTAGGTGAGTTTGAAAGAAAAACATTTGTGTTTAAGTGACAAACACCGATCCTGCAGTTTCACTCTAAGTTCTGGAAACACTACTTCTTTAGCTGGGTTGTCTGTTTCATCTCTAGTGGGTTCTTGAAAGATTTGTCTTTGGTCATACATATGGCTTTTAAGAATTGAAGTTAAGTTATTGGTTCTCTGAACATTTTAAGTATACCTTCAAATTCTATCCTCTAAACATGGCATAGGTTGATCAATTCCAGATTAGCCAGTTCTTTCAGGTCATGAATCTCAAGTGCATTACCATAGCAAAGTACTCTGTAAAAAATTACACTAGACTTGAGATTTTTTAACCATGAACATATTCCATGACTATCATACTTCCAGGCAATGATTTTCTAGTCAATTTTGCCTTTTGGAATAGATACACCTCTGATCATCTCAACAGTGGTTAACCCTTCCTGAACTTTCAGTTGGGAGGGTTCAGCAAACCACTTGGATATTTGTGAAGAATAGGTGCCAGATAGTCTTGACCTTATAGTAAGTTGCATGTCTTGTGCGCAGATTCTTGATCTGGCTTTTGGTTGAGGACTTCTTCTTCAACCTCTTCAGCTTTTCTTTCTTTTCATTGATAATCTGAGTGTGGCAGCTCTCAATGAGTTAGTTTTCATGTTTTGCAATTCCTTTTAGTGAATCCTTGACTCGTGAGACAATCCTTCATTTCCCTATCAGTCATTGCATAGGGATCAGGATGTAGAAGTTCAGGAATATGAGATTGCTTCTTCATGACTGATAGCTTTGGCTTGGGAGCTTTGGGTGCAATTGACTTCTTATAATCTGTTTCAACTATGGGGTCCAGTAGTTTATTGACTTTCTCTTCTTCTGCTTTCATGCCTTCATAGGTCATACTATATACTTCATCTGCATCATACCATGATGATCAAGAACATGGCTTTTATCATAAGGTCATCTGTTTGTTCCTTTACCACCATTTCATCCACCGAATTTTCTTTTTGCACAGGACTGTCCACATCTACAGCCTTTTCAGCATCATATCCTCCTTCTTTTACTTTTATTCACATGTTCTTCTCCAACTATTGGTCTTTTCCCTTTTGCCTTTTCAAATAAGTATTTCCTCTTTTTTGGTATAAGTTTGAAGTGAAAGACCAGAAGACGATTCAGCCTTTTCCATCTCCTCAGGCTTTTTTTCAGCCTTAGTTTGTACTTGTTCATGATCATCAGCTTTTTTTTTCTTTTCCTTTTCTTTTCAAAAAACTCTGATCATATCTTTTTGTTCCTATGACAATGATGTAGCAGGTAGCATTTGCATACTCAACTCTTCTCCAAGGGAACTGGAGATTAAGGAATGACCACAATGGGTTCAGTGTTAGTCCTCTGGTCAGCAACAGAATCCCAAATTCATCATCAATTATGAATTCTTCAGATGTAAAGCTGTCTAGTGCACTGATTAGTTCTTCAAATTCAGCCTTCTCAGTTTGTGTAACATGGATTGTCCAGAATAGACCACTATTTCTAGACTTGATTCTTCATTCTTTGTTTTGCTTGCATCTTCTTCTTTTCATCATTCTCAGAAGGGGATTGTTTCACATCAGCCATGACTCTTCTTCATCTTTTACACTTTCTTCAGCCTCAGCACTTCTTTGAATTTCAATTAACATCTCAAGCTTAGAGATTCTTTCATTTTGTCTTTCAATTTGATTTTAGAGATTGGAGGATGATCTCTACTTGTTCTTCAATCATATCCTCTTGCTCTTCCATAGCTATGGTTTGAATGGCAAGAGTATCAACATGCCTACTGATTTCTTCTCTAGAATGGTTAAGAGTAGCTTTTAAGTATTCAATCTCTTTCTTTCTCTTTCTTTTCATCTTCATATTTTTCTTTTAGCTCTTTTAACTCATGCTCCTTTTCATCAAGTTCAAGAATCCTATCATCAATGATTGTTGCTCTCCTATTCAGTATTCTTTCCATCCTTTCAATCTTTTGCATGAGCTCAGAGATTAACTCATCCTTTTCATCCGTCTATTTACATTGGATTCAGCAAAACTCTCTGAGGGAGCACTCTCAGAAGTGACTCTCTTTACAGTTAATTGAACATGTTGATCCTCCTCATCCGAAGATGATTTGGATGCTTTAGATGAGCTGCTTAAGACTCCAAACTCAGTTGGATTATCATGGGTAGGCAATGGTTGAGGTGGTGATTTTGGTGAGTGATGAGGTGGTGATATGGTGAGTGATGAGGTGGTGATATTGGTGAGTGATGAGGTGGAGATGGTATTGGTTGGGCTATTGGTGATGGAACAGGAGTTTTATGGGGAGATTATAATGGTGATGGTTGTGGTGATGGTTGTGGTGATGGTTGTGGTGATGGTTGTGGTGATGGTTGTGGTGATGGTTGTGGTGATGGTTGTGGTGATGATTGTGGTGATGGTTGTGGTGATGGTTGTGCTGATGGTTATGGTGATGGTTGAGGGGTTCTTTATGGAGATGGGATTGGTAGAGGTACAAATGGAGAAGCAGAACCATGAAGTTTAGGTTCAGTGTGAGAATCACCCCTGCACCATCCTGGTAGACACTGATCTTTGCCTATCAATACCATCAACTTGCTCATCAGTAGCTTGTTCTTCAATGTGATCATTAGCATGAGCATGTTTCTTCTCCTTGTTCATCTGGATTGATCTGTTGAAGCATCCAAGGAAGAAGAGGTGAGTGAGCTCCACTATATAAGTTTCTGGGATCCCTCTCTTGATAAACATATAAGACTTAGCATCATAATGTGGAAGATCTAGAGTTGTTCCCTCAGCAGCCAAATTGGGGAATGCTTTTTTTATCAAACATTAATAAATCTTGGGTACATCAAGAATTTATATATCCTTCCCTTATGTATATTTGATACTAGACCATTAAAGACATAGGTTGCATGTTGAATGGCCTATTTGTGCATAAAGAACAAATTGCTGATGAAGTGATGATTGGAATATCATTCCACCCTGTTTTCTTTTGGACAAACGGTGCTGAAAGATGTGGATTAGAACTCTCCAAGGAAAATAAAATAATCCCTTTACAATATGTTTAGCTTCAAATCCCCTTTCATACCCTATTCTACAAAGAAGGTAGTGATGTCATCCTCATCCAACTCTATGGTGCTCAGCATCATCACTAAATGCAGACATCTTCTCACAGAATCATCAGTTATGAACAGAGTATGCTCATTATCAATTCTTCTAGATAAAGTTCTAGCACCATCTGCTTCAATCACTTCTACCAATTTCTATAAATACCTTATAAGGTTCTCATAGATGATGGGTCTAACAGTGATAGCATAAGCCATCCTTGTTGTAGAGATGAATGATAATGTCACTGAGTCCCTTAGCTTCTGGTACATCGGGGTCTAATAACCGCTGACATTATGGAGCTTGCTCTATGAAAGATAAGCCATTTAATCTGCATAAGAGACATATGTGTTAGTTTTGATGAGAAGCATGTGCACAATTGATCAGTTTGACTTTAATGGTGAAAGATGAACATTTGAAGTAATTGTTTCATTATTGTCACATCAAATGGTGAATTGTGTTGTAGAACAATCACATTTTCTCATGTTAGGATCAGTGATCTATGTTTGATTGATTAGAAAGTATAGCAGCGGAATTCTAACAATGAATTAGCCAATTCACAAGAACGAAACGATATTCAATGAAGAACAAAGACGGTTATAGAAAGAGAAAATTCTGCAAATATATTTCATTCAATATTCGCTTTCGTGGTAACGGAATGTCACAATTACAATTAGGTCGACACCTCTTATATAAGAGATGTGACGTCTGCTCATGTCACTTGATAGTGACATCTAACAGAATTATTCCAACTGAAACACAACTACTGAAGATGTCAAAACAGCTGACATCTCCTTACAAAAATACTAAGTGTTATCAGTTATTATAACTACTGAAAAACATAAAACTACTGAAACTACAACGACTGAAGAACAAGCTCTTCAGTCGTTTTACAAAACTACTGAAAGTAAAAACATAAAACTACTGATATCACAACTACTGAAGTACTCTTCAGTTGTTGTGACAAACTACTGAAACTTCAGTACTTGGTCTTCAGACTTGAACTTCAGACGTTTCATCAGCTGATGACTTCAGTAGATATCATCAGCTGATGTCTTCAGTCTTTGTCTTCAGACTTTGTACATCAGTTGTTGATCTTCAGCACTTGTAAACTCTTCAGTTGTTGTACTTCAGTACTTTGGTCTTCAGCTTCAGCACTTGTGTTCTTCAGCTGTTGAACTTCAGCACTTTAGTCTTCAGCTGTTGAAGTCTTCAGCACTTGATCTTGAGCTGTTGAAGTCTTCAGCACTTGATCTTCAGCTATTGGAGTTTTCAGTACTTGTCGAACTGCTGATGAAGTCTTCAGCAGTTGTTGTGATATCATGTGGGACTTAGAAGTTTTCTGATCTTGGCTCATTGGTTCTTTTGGTCCAACAAACTCCCCCTGAACCAATGCAGCCAAAACCTCTAATTTATTTATTTTCCCACTTATTGTTGGCAAAAAGGTTGGTCTTTTTCCTTCTTGATCAGTAGAGAAGATGACCCATATAAGCTCCGGCCTGGGAAGAAATCTCAGATATTTGTTTGGCAAGATATGAATGGGAACTCTGTTTTGGGGAACTGGACACAGAGTTGTTATCCCATTCATGAGATCTACTTCCCGTGTATAAGCCTGTAGGATTAGGATTCTGGTGTATGCTCTGAGAAACATGATTTGTTCTTCCATGGTCAGGTTCTCGGCTTCACCATCAAACAATCCTTCTCGCCCATACAGCTCTGAGATGTACTTGGCCTGTTTACCATTTTTGAGCTCAACTGTTGTAATCTGTCTGTATGCAAACTCATCAGGATGAGTCCCTTCAAGTAACAGACTGAGCTCATTTTGTTTGAAGTTCTCAAGCCTCTTGTAGACTAATCCCTTTTTAATATTTTGTTCTCTAACATCTTTTGGGTGGTTGTTTAGTCTCATAGGCCTTCTTGAAGTCTTCGACAATCTCCAGGGTGATACTACAAGGACCACTATGATCTCTTCATCTACGATCCTTTTGACTTGGCCCTTGTATCTCGAAGGAATGTCTTTCTTTACAATCCTGTGAGCCACCCTAGGATCAAGCCAAACTCTCACCTTTTCCTTCTGTTATTGAAATGTGTTGGCAAGAGTGTACAACCTCAGAGCTTCTTTCTTCATACTAATAATTGATGACGAAGCAGCATAAGTTTTGTCAATGCTTTCAGCATTTCATCATCATGAAGCTTTTGCTGCTGTTCTTCTTCAATCTTTACCCTCACAGCTTCCATCTGTGAGGTGGGGATGATGGCATGGGTTTGGCTTTCGCCAATGTTAGAACTGCAGACAGAGGCAACCTATCTTCTTCCACATCATCCTCTTCTTCTACTTCTTCTAGCCTCAACACTTCTCTTCTTCTTCTTAGGTGCATCATCAGCTGTTGGTTTAGATGGTAAGGGAGTTGGTTTTGTGGGTTGTGATTGTGGTTGTTTTGGAGAGGGAATGTTGACAGAATGAGTTAGCATTTTGGATGTGAGTGTTGCTTTTGAGTATTTGGCTAGCTCAGTCCTGCTCCCTGCTCCTGCTTCATTCAAAGCTTCAATAACAATCCTTTAGTATATGCTTCAGATGAACAGATCTGGTGGTGATAGCCAAGATACTGTCCCTGGACCAAGCTTGATTTTGATCATTGATCTTCCAAATATTTTGCAATAATCTAATCATGATCTCAAGCCTTTCTCTTTCTAACACTTCATAACTCGCCCATCTATTCTGGATTTCTTCAATCTCAATCGTCGAATCTCAGAGTCAGTTTATCGGTGTCATGGCCTTGCCTAAACAGCTGAAATGATGTTGTCCATTGATCTGATGTGTTGGCATCAGCCTCTTATCAATAGCTCCAAGGCTTTCTCTTTTTCCTTCTTTATCAGTCTCCACATTCACCTCCAACTCCTTTTCCACAACTCTCCCTTCTGTTTCTTTTCCTCTGTACTCCTCTTTCTTTTTCCTTTCATGACCTAATCTCCCCCTTTTTGGTTGCATTGGTGCAAGGGGTTGATTGCCAGAAAGGTGTTTGCCCACAACCTCCTCTATCAAAGGGTGTATTACTGAGGAAAGCCTCTCATCAATGGCTTTAATCACAATGTCAGTGATTATGGGTGTGATGAGAGGGAGGGAATTTTGAAGGACAACAACTATTTGCTTATGAGGGTTCTGTTCCTGAGAAATAGTGTCAGAAGCAGAGGCAGTGGCTTAGTTGTTAGGAGTGGCTCAGTGTTTGGGAGACCTTCAGATGAAGGTGCCATCTATGAGGTGGTAGAGGCAGATGGTCTTTGTTCCTTAGAAGTTTGGCAAGCAGCTCTTTGAGTCTGCTCACCTCCTCTTCCAGGATGGGTTTTGGGCGATTACATCGTAAAAGAAGCCCAGGTCATCATCAGTAGATACTGAATCACCTGACCTCCTGATAGAATCAGGATGAACATGCACTGAGTGTAGCTCAGTTGTAGCATGTGCCCCTTTGTCTTGGAACTGGGGACTTCCTGCCTCAGGACTATGTCCGTCATCAGCAGTTGCCTCTGGTAAGGTCTTAGTAATGGTACCAACTACAACCTGATCATATGCTGACGCAGGAGAAGTGGCAGCCACACCAGAAGTTCCAATCTCCATTGCTACACTAGGAGAAGGAACATTGTAACCCCTATGCTGTGGGTTCTCAGCTGCACTTTGGTCCTCCCCCTCAATGGTAGAAGTGTTCCCAGCAGTAATTGGTATCTGGGGAGGGGGTGAGGAGTGCAACTGAGTCAGCACTTGTGCAACAAGCAATGTAGGACATTGGGGGGCGGTTGCATGGGGAGATGGGGTAAAAGCAGGCTGCACCTGGGGAGGAAGGTGGTCTTCAATGGCAATCGTCTCAAGTGAGGAAGATCCCAGATGTGTGGGTACCCCTTGTGTGGTGGTTGCAGGCTCCTTTGAGAGGAATCCTGAGCGGCTATGGCTGGAAGAGTCCTTATATCCACTAGGGGGTTATAACCAGTGGATATAGCCTGCGTTTGTGTTGCAGGGGCATCCTCAGGGGACTCATTTCCCTGAGTAGCCTTTTTGGTTTACTTTTTGGTGGGTTTGGTGGGGACTTTTGATTTGGAGGTGGTGGCTGGGGGTTCCAGCTGCGTGGGTTTGCGCAGCTTGGCAGCCAGTTTGAGTGATTGGTCAGAGTTGTGCCGGGAGTATACTTCAGGCAAAACAGCCATAGCAGGGACTCCCAGGCCACAAGTCCCTCAGCTTGAAGCTGGTTTGTAATTATGGCCATTATGAACCGCGGATATAATATCCAACAGTTAGCAGTTTGTTTTTGTGCCATATCCTTGAGCTCTGAAAATAGTATTTCTGAAAAATTTAAAGGCTGTTGCTCAAGAATGGAGTACATTAGCTGCTACCACTTTGTAGACATTTGATCCCAAGACGAAGTCTTAGGAGCCAAACAGACATTTACCATGTGAAAGATTAGACGTTCAGCATCATGGAAATGTTTCTTCAGTATGGTGGAGGCACTAAGGTTTCCCTGATATCCATGGTGGGCAAAGGATAAATCAGTTGTGCCCTTTGGATATCCAGCAGGAGAAGTGGCATCATCCAGGTGTAGAGTTTGACGAAGTATATCGGAGTTTGACGACCGACCGGAGAGACGCTGTGTTGTTTCCCCAGTGGTGAGGGTGACGTTCATCCAAAACTGGTTAAGGGATTCGGCATGAAGGATTGGATTGAGAAGAAAGGCCGTTTTGTAGGGTGACTGGACCATAAGATCAATAGCATTATCGAACTTAGCCCAGAATGGCGATTTGGTGAGGTAAGCTACACAGTTGTGTCGCGGTTTGAGTTGCATGGACGCCATTTAGGAGAGAGAAGTTTGGAGAGATGAAAGTTAGGTTTGAAGAAGATGAAGCTCTGAAGGATTAGGTCAGGGATATTTATAGGGTACGGGTTAGAAAACGACTGAAGGATTTGGTGTTAGTCATCAGTAGTTTTAAACGACTGTTGACATGGTATTACCCTTTCAGACGTTGAAACAGCTGAAGTCGTGGTTTTAGGCATCAGTAGTTAGAAAACTACTGAAAGTCATGGTGTTGACTTCAGATGATGAAACAACTGAGGACTTGGTGTTTGTCATCAGTAGTTGTGAAAACTACTAAAGACAGTGGTTTTTTCATCAGTTGTTGTAAACAGCTAAAGACTTGGTGTAGTCATAGTAGTAGTATAAAAACTACTGAAGACATGGTTTTGCTTCAGTTGTTTAGAATGAACAGCAGTTGTAGAATCAACTGAAGAGAAGTTCTCTTTAGTAGTTTTCGTCAATTCATAGCCTTTCAGCTGTTTCATACTGTCCTCAACACTTACTCATCAGACTTTGCATCTGCTTTTCAGGTGTTTCATAGGACGTCAGTACTTATCTGTTTGTACTGATTTCAGTAGTTGTAACTACATCAGTAGTTGTAACTACATCAGTAGTTTGGAACAGATAAAGTACGTCAGTACTTGTGAGGCATTTAGCCGTCAGTAGTTATAAAAACTACTGAAGGTGAAAGAATCATCAGTACTTATATGTGACATGGGTACCAATGATCACCAGTAATTAGTACTGAAATCATCAGTAGTTGTCACTTATTCTAGCTACAGCATACCAAGCCTTAACATAGGTTTTGGAAAGTAGAACTATCCAAAGGCTTAGTAAAAATATCTGCAAGCTCATTAGCACTAGGCACAAACTTAGGATCAATCAGACCTTTTTCAAAGCAATCCCGAATAAAATGATGTCTGATCTCTATATGTTTGGTCCTAGAGTGCTGGACTGGATTTTTGACGATACACAGAGCTGAAGCACTATCCATTAATAATGGAGTCTTAGTCTCTGTAATGCCATAATCCATAAGTTGGTTCTGAAGGCAGAGTACCTGAGAAGTGCAACTTGCAGCAGCAATGTACTCGGCCTCAGCAGTTGATGTAGCAACAGATGTTTGTTCTTACTCTGCCAAGAAATCAAACAGTTGCCTAGGAATTGACAACCACCAAAAGTTGACTTTCTAGTTAACTTGCACCCTGCATAGTCACTATCTGAAAAAGCAACTAATTTGCAAGAGTGTCCAGTGGAATACCATAAACCCAGAGATTGTGTACCTTGCAAATATCTAAAGATTCTCTTGACTGCAATCTAATGAGACTCTTTAGGAGCAGCCTGAAATCTAGCACAAACACATGTAGCAAACATAATATTTGGTCTAGAAGCTGTTAAATACATCAAGGACCCAATCATACACCTGTAAAGTGTTTCATCAACAGCTTTACCTTTCTGATCAGCATCCAGTTGTGTGTGTGTTGCACATGGGAGTAGAACAGGGCTTACAGTTTTGTAAATCAAACTTATTCAAAAGATCTTTGTATATTTTGACTGATGAATAAAGGTTCCATCAGCCTTTTGTTTAATTTGCAAGCCTAGAAAGAACTGTAATTCTCCCATTGCACTCATTTCAAACCTCTTTTTCATTAATGTTGTAAAATCATCACACAACTGGGGATCAGAGGATGCAAAAATGATATCATCAACATAAATCTGAACAAGTAGCTTATGCTGATCCACCTTTTTATAAACAAAGTTTTATAAATGGAGCCTCTGGTGAAATTATTCTTAAGAAGAAAAGTAGAAAGTGTCTCATACCAGGCTCTAGGAGCTTGTTTCAACCCATAAAGAGCCTTATCAAGTTTATACACCCATTCAGGATATTATCCTCAAAACCTGGTGGTTGACACACATAAACTTCTTCCTTTATTTTACCATATAAAAAGGCACTTTTGATATCCATTTGAAAAACTTTAAGATTGTGGAATGCAGCATAGGCTAAAAACAATCTGATTGCCTCTAGTCTGGCTACAGGGGCAAAGGTTTCATCATAGTCAATACCTTCTTCTTGTGAAAACCCCTGTACAACCAGTTCTAGCCTTGTTCTTAACAATAAGCCCATTTTCATCAGTTTTATTCCTAAACACCCATTTAGTGCCTATTGCACACTTACCTGGGGGAAGAGGAACCAGTTCCCACACTTGTTGTTTCTTGAACTAAAGTAGCTCAAGCTGCATAGCTTCAACCCATCCATTGTCTCTCAAAGCAACATGGTAGTTCTTTGGCTCTAGCTGACTGATGATGAAGAGAGCATAGAAGCAGAAGTTAGACAATTGACTTCTTGTTGAAACACCAACATTGATATCACAATAATCTGAGACATTGGGTGATCCTTCAGTTCTCTGATAAACAATGAGATCTGTGCAAGTGTTTGTAGGACCTTCAGCAGCAGCAGATGTTGATGCAGACTCTTGAAACCAAGAATTAGATGGTAACTCAAAAGATGTAGAGGAAACAGAGATCTCATCATCATTTGTTGTGGATGGAACTGCTGAAGCTACAGGAACATCAAATTTAGCAGACACAGGCAGTTGGTCACTAAACTTGAATAGGTGAGTATTGATATTATCATCATCATCATCAATACCACCAGGTGGAAGACATGTTGCAGAAGATGATTTATCCACATGATCTGCAACAGCTGGAGGTTGATAAGGAACATATTGCAGTATGTCCAAATCAAACAACTCCATAGGGTTTTGTGGAATCTTGTCCAAAGGAGATTCATTAAACTTCACATGCAAAGTCTCTTCAACTATCTTTGTTCTGCAGTTGAAGACTCTGTATGCCTTGCAAGTAGATGAATAACCTACAAAATACCCTGCATCCACCTTAGGATCAAATTTATGGAGTTGATCCTTTGTGTTGAAAATAAAACAGGGACACCCGAATGCTTTGAAAAATGAAATTAGAGGAGCCAAGTGATGGAGAACTTCATATGGAGTCTTCATCAACCTCTGATTTACTAAGACTCTATTCTGCACATAGCAAGCTGTGTTAACAGCTTCAGCCCAAAAGGTCAGTGGCAAACCAGAGTCAGCCAGCATGGACCTTGCAGCTTCAATTAGGGTCCTGTTCTTTCTCTCCACTACTCCATTTTGTTCTAGAGTCCTTGGGATGCTAAACTGCCTTTTGATTCCCTTTGAAAGATAGAAGTCATCAAGTGTATGGTTTCTGAATTCAATTCCATTATGACTTCTAATACACTTGACTGGAAGGGAATACTGCTTCTCAATATACAACACAAAGTGAATAATCTTCTGAGCAACCTCATCCTTTGAATGTAGAAAGAAAGTCCATACAAATCTAGAGTAATCATCCACAACTACCAGACAGTATTTCTTCTTTGCCATGCTCATTACTCTCACAGGACCAAATAGATCCATATGCAGTAATTGCAAGCAGGCAGTGGACTTAGGCTCTTCAATAGGAGGGAATGAGACTTTGTGCTGTTTTCCTTTTAAACAAGCAGTGCAGGTATCATCACAGTTGAACTCCTTTATTGGTAAGCCTCTAACTACACTATTGTGGATAAGCTGATTCATGTTTTTGAAATTAACATGACCCAGCCTTCTGTGCCACAGTTTAGATTCTTGAGAAGAGGCTTTGGAAAATAGGCAAGGATTGCCTCTGAGATCTATTTTCTTGGACAGATCTAAGGCATACACTCTTCCTGTCCTGTTGGCTCTTAGGAGAGTGTGTTCATCCAACACCTTATCAATCAAATGCAGAACTTGGATGACAGAATCCTACAGTTCTGACTGGTGAAAAGAGCAACATGGCCTTTATCACACATTTGACTGACACTCAAGAGATTGTACTTGAGATTTTCCACATGATTAACATCATCAAACTTGATTTCTCCATTGGAGAAAAAGCATTTCCAATGATGTAACCCCTAGCATCATTGCCAAAAGAAACAAAGCCCTTCTTTCCTTGAGAGTAGTCATGAAGAAGAGAGCTGTTCCCAGTCATGTGCATAGATCCCCCACTGTCTACATACCAGATGCTACTTTGGCATGTTGGAGAACCCTGCAATAATAAACAATCAGTTAGTTTTGGAGACCCAAACCTTTTTGGTTTTGGGCCTGGTCTCATCAACAGATGGTAAACTAACAGGTTATTAGAAACAACAGCCTGAGAGGAAGAAGATGGTGAAGAAGAGGAATCCTTTGGCTTGGACCTCCTTTTCTGTGGTTTCAACATAGGAGCATCTAATTGGTTAACTCTTCCAATAGATGTTGAACCATCATAACCAGCTGTGTCTGATTTTGTGATAAAGCCTTCAGCTCATCAGACACATTGCCAGTGGAGTTTGATAAGTTCCTATGTTGCACCTTCTTCTTCTGAGCACTCTCAGCTGTCACCTGTTTAACCCCTTCCTTTTTGGATTTCTTTGAGGACTTAAGGGTTACAGGATTTGATGTTGCTGATACAAATGTGGTCTCAAACTAGTTTTCATTTTTACCATTTTCTCTTTAATTTCTTCTTTTATGTTTGAGTTTGGAACCTCTTTTGTACGAGCAATCATCTGTAAGATGATTGAACAAACCACATACTTCACATGGTTTCTTCTTCATCTTAGGTTGATCATCTACTAAAGAGGGGTGAAGCAACTGAAGACTTGCTTTCAGTACTTTGGAAACATTGTTTGCTTTCTTGATTACCTCTTTAGTAGTCTTCAAACTCTTTCTACTGATAGTTTTCTTCTTTTCAGTACTAGACTCTATCTCATCACGTTCTCGTGTTGTTTCTATTCAGGACTTTCAGAATTAACTCCTGAGTTGATCAACTCATGGATCATGTGAGTGTCAGCATTGGAACCATCAACATCAGCTGAAAGGTTCTGAAGGGCTTGATGTTGACTTCTACATCTGATTGTGCTGTATCAGAAAGTAGATCACATGATGAGATGGATTGGTTATTACTCTCACCATCAGATTCTACCTCTGCTCTGGGAGTAAAATCTATAGGTGGAGCAGTGTGATTGTAACCAATGCCAAGCTTCACATTGGAAGCAGATTGCTTACTAAGAAGCATTTCGAAACCTTTGCATGATTGTACCCATCTATCACACTCTACCTGGGTAACTGCAAGGGTTTCTTTGAGATCTTTATACTTCTCTAGAAGTATCTCTTCCCTAGCCTTATCATCAGTTATTTGGCATTTAAGTTTGTAAATCTCATCATTCTTATCATTAAGCACAGACTCAAATTCAGCTTTGCTTTTGGAAATTATTTGTTCTAGCTCAATGTTCTTGTTGATTAAAGCTACATTTGCTTCTCTAATAGATGCAAATGCTGCTATGCATGTTTCAGAACATAATTTGGCTTTTGCCTCAAAGGATACCTGTGATACCTTTGGTGTAGAGGCATTAGTGGATGAAGTATCAGCAGAATCCAAAGCCATAAGAGCTAGATTTCCAAAGGGACTTTCACCACCATGTTTACCAGCACCTGAGAACAGTTGTTCATGACCAGACAAGTCATCTGCTAAACTGCTCCAGTCAACAACTCCTGGGGTGAAGAAGCTATGTTGTTGAGGTTGAGTTTGTTGATGAGATTGGGAAGGTTGTGGTTCAGGCAATGCTTGTGGTTGTTGTGCAATTGGAGCTTGAACAGGATTTGGTTGAGGCATATAATAGCAGGGATAAGGATATGACATTTGACCCTGGGGAACAAAGTATGCAGGAGATCTAGGATGTGAATGATGATCAGAACCAGCAGGATGTTGCCCTTTGTTTTGTGGACTAGTACTAGGAAAAGTCACAAAGGGTGCAGAAGAGTTAGATCCAGTTGATCTACACTCCCTTGCAAAGTGTCCCAGCCTTTGGCATTTGTGACACCAACTTACTCTTGTCAAAACCAACTTTGGTTTTGCCAGAGAGTCCAGGAAATTTCCTGCCAGTTCTCTTATAGAACTTTTGAGATCTGATATTAATCAATACCATTTGGCTCAGAATATCCATCTCTTCTAGATCATCATCAGCTATTCCTTTCAGATCATCCATAATGAAGCATAATTGTCACTATTACTACCAGAATGACACTCAATACCAACAAATGCATGATCAGAACTATTTGTAGAGAAATCAATATACTCATCATAATTGCTTTCAGATGCAGCATATTCTGACTCATGACCAACCAAGGCAGTATTCCCTGGTACAAAGTCATCAGTGAGCTTTCCTGATGAGGACAGTTTCCTCTTCTGCTCTATCTCTCTTTCGAATGTAAGCAGTTTCCCATGAAGTTGGGTGAGAGATAGGCTATCCAGATTTGCACTGGAGCGTAGGACAATAGTGTATGTGTCCCATCTCTCAGGCAGTGATCTGAGGAACCTGTTGTTCATCTGGCTATTGGTGTATTCCTGTTTCACCATTTTCAGCTCAGATATCAAGCAGGAAAAACGCTCAAACTGTTGAGTCAGTGTCTCACCCTTTCTATGAGAGAATTCTCATATTGTTGGGCAAGGATTTCTCTATTATTTGCTAAGACCTCATCTGTGCCACCGAATTGTTCCTTCAGGGCATTCCAGAGATCATGAGCAGTTTCATGATGCATAAGCCCTGAATAGATTTCATTAGGCAGTGCCATGGCCAGAATTCCATGGGCTTTAGCATCAATCTCAAACAGTTTCCGATCTTCATCAGAGTATTGTTCCTTCTTCTTCGGAACCATTTGATTGGTTTCCGGATTGTTCACCATAGGCTTATGTGGTCCATGTACCACAGACGTCCAACAACCTAAACTGTTAACAGACAGGTGATGAAGCATTCTTCGTTGCCATATGTTATACTCGGTCCTAACCAGCATCGGAGGCTTGGTTGAGGAACCGGTATTGTGAGTATCATTAGAAGGAGTAGTCATTTCAGATTCAATCAAATTCAATTAAGCTATAACAAATTTAGAACAAAACACAACAACCAATTGAACCAAGAGAGATCTCAAAATAAATGAACGAAAGCGACAGAAATTCAATAATCTATAACTAGTTCTTGCGAATATGCTAATTCAATCAAACACAGATATCAATTAGCAGTTTCAATGATCAGTTGTTAGATCGATCAATGATTAACCTGCTCTGATACCACTTGTTAGGATTAGTGATCTATGTTTGATTGATTAGAGAGTATAGCAGCGGAATTCTAACAATGAATTAGCCAATTCACAAGAACGAAACGATATTCAATGAAGAACAAAGACGGTTATAGAAAGAGAAATCTGCAAATATATTTCATTCAATATTCGCTTTCGTGGTAACGGAATGTCACAATTACATTAGGTCGACACCTCTTATATAAGAGATGTGACGTCTGCTGATGTCACTTGATAGTGACATCTAACAAAATTATTCCAACTAAAACACAACTACTGAAGATGTCAAAACAGCTGACATCTCCTTACAAAAATACTAAGTGTTATCAGTTATTATAACTACTGAAAAACATAAAACTACTGAAACTACAACGACTGAAGAACAAGCTCTTCATTCATTTTACAAAACTACTGAAAGTAAAAACATAAAACTACTGATATCACAACTACCGAAGAAGTACTCTTCAGCTGTTGTGACAAACTACTGAAACTTCATACTTGGTCTTCAGACTTGAACTTCAGACGTTTCATCAGCTGATGACTTCAGTAGATATCATCAGCTGATGTCTTCAGTCTTTGTCTTCAGACTTTGTACACCATTGTTGATCTTCAGCACTTGTAAACTCTTCAGCTGTGTACTTTAGTACTTTGGTCTTCAGCTTCAGCACTTGTGTTCTCAGCTGTTGAACTTTAGCACTTAGTCTTCAGCTGTTGAAGTCTTCAGCACTTGATCTTCAGCTGTTGGAGTTTTCAGTACTTGTCGAACTGCTGATGAAGTCTTCAGCAGTTGTTGTGATATCATGTGGGACTTAGAGGTTTTCTGATCTTGGCTCATTGGTTCTTTTGGTCCAACATCTCAATTTTTCAAGTTTAACTAAACCATTTATTAGATGTTACTTCATTAATTTGTTACACATTTTTGTTTTCACATCGGACTCTGTTTTTTATGATGAACACAACTACGAGTTTCATGCTGGTTAGAATTCCTCTTAGTTTGCATGTTCATTGATGTCGAAAATGTATAACATATCATTGAATAATTGGATTTTGTGTGTTCTTCATTATCATTTGGCTCTTCGTTCACTTTTGGTTCAATAGTTCGAAAGTTAGGTCATGACAGATTTTTTGGAAATTTCACCTTTCTTTCAATGCTACCATGGTTTAGAATCGATTACAATAACAGGTTGAGTAGAACACACTAAAATCTTTGGTTGTTGATGATGATGATGATCAAAGAGGGTGTACAGTGTTTTTGCGCTCGTCTCACTATTTAGTCTCTCAGATTTGAAAAGTATTAAATGACCCTTTAAAATTCCTTCAAATAGTCAAATAATAGCTTTTACAAAACTTTACAAGTTTCAGAGCAAATGCGGTCACACTTTTAAGTCATTGGAGCAAAAGCGGGAGGGTAAATTTTAAGTCTTTGTGTCATCCGCCTTTGTTTACAGTTGTAAATGCGGAATTGAAAATTTAAATAACTTTGAAATCCGCATTTGTTTGTTGATGCAAATGCGGAAGAGTTAACTTGTGATTTAAGGCATCCGCATTTACATATCGTAGCAAATGCGGAAGTTTTGTTACTTTTGTTTTCTTCTATTCGTATTTGTGCATTGTTGCAAATGCGGAATATCTAAGTTTATCAGCATTTGTTCACAGTAACAAATGCGGTTGACAAAACTTGTTCAGTATTGCTCCCTGTAGCAAATGCGGCTGAACAAAATTTGTCATCATTGCTCACTGTAGCAAATGCGGAAGATCTGACTTTGTCAGCATTTGCTCATTATAGCAAATGTGATAGAATAAAATCCCCATTTACTTGATCATCATTCATCGACAGGAGATTAATCACTTAATTATTTCTGCTTAAAAATACATGAACATTGAAGATACACATCCACAAATGCGGATGGGTAAACCAAATGCGGAAGTGTACATTTCATCTGTATTGACAAATGCGGTTGGAAACTTAAAATGTTATCCGCATTGACAAATGTGGTTGAACACTTGAAAAATATTTTATTCGCATTGACAAATGCGGTAGAACAATTTTTGTTCCGCATAGGTTTTAACACTTCAAAATTCTATGTATACTTGTAACACACTAATGTGGTAGAGTAAAATCATTGTCCGCATTAGTTTCACTTGGAAATAAAGAGCTACCCGCATTGGTTATAAGCATGGGTTACCTTCACCCGTATTAATCAATGCACTTATCTGTATTAAGTTTTGAATTTAATGACTGTTTTGATTGTTCATGTTATGAAGAGATATCATTGATTGATTTTTCACAACATTCCTTACTAGGTTACTTAAGTTATAAGAACTCATGTTCACTGATCCTCATTGGGATTCTTTTACTTTGATCCTTTTCATGATGATCCACATTGGGATTCTTTTCACTTAACTTTGGAAGGTGATCCATGATAGGATTTTTGTTGTTCATTCACTTGGAATGTATTACTTTTGTAGATTCATCCACATTAGATGTGTTCCTCATTGGGTATCAGAAACCTCCATTGTAAGTCCACCAGTCAATTCACTATTTGCTTTCCTTCATATCCACCTTCATAACCAATATCAGCAAAAAAGGTAGTGATTTCATCATCTTCAAGCTCAATAGGAGTGTTTGCATCATCACCAAACTGTAGACGCTGTCTCACAGGTTGTTCAGTGATGGTCAGAGAATGGTCATCATCAATTCTCCCTGAAAGAGTCTTCTCACCATCAACATCTGTCAGAGCAGCAGTACTTCAGAAAGACCTTATGAATCTCTTATAATAATAGGTCTAACTGTGATGGCATGTGCTACTCTTATAGTAGAAATGAATCTAATCATGTCTTTAAGACCTGCTGCCTCAGGTACATTAGGGTCAAGATAACCACTGATTGTATGGAGCTTGCTCCAGGTAAGATTAGCCATGTACCCTGCATTAGAGGCACATGAGTAAGATTAATGAAAAATATGTTATGCATTATGCAAGATTAATCAGTTTGAATTTTGATGGTTAATGATGAATGTTTGAAGGTACAATTCTATAGGAATCACTTCAAATTATGATGTTATCAAAAGTAATCATTGTTATTTTAATTTTTCATGTTTGAAGATTTGATTTTGATATTGTTAACCTTTAATTAGACTTTATTTCAAGATTTGATTTCAACATTTTCAATTTCATCATGCTCTATTCATACGATGAACATGACTATGAAGTTTCCTTGTTGAGTGGTATTCTTTTTAGTTTGCATGCTCATTGAAGTCAAAAAGTTTATCTTTTCTTAGAATAAATCTGATTTTGAGTGTTTTTTATTAACCTAGGGTTCTAAGTTCATTATCAGTCCAATGTTTAACATTTTAGGTTACAAAATGTTAAATAATTCATCTTTTGTTCGATACTAATGTTGTGTAGAATCAAAGATGAGGACAGAATAAATGAAATGAAACTAAGATATTTGATTGTTAAAGATGATGATGATTGATGAAGATGAACAGTGTGTTTTTCGCTCATCGCACCTTAGAGTCTCTTAATTTGAAAAGTATTAAATGACCTTTTGAACTTGCTTTAAATAGTCAACTAATGATTTTTACAAATTTTTACAAGTTTTAGAACAAATGCGGTAAGAATTTTATTCAATTGTATGCGGTAAGAATTTTATTCACATTGTAGTAAATGCGGAAAGGTTTTAGACATCCGTATTTGTTTACTATTGCAAATGAGGAAGAGAAAAAGTTAAGCATTTGGTCATTCGCATGTGTGCACTGTAGAAAATGATGAAGTGGAATACTTAAGATTTTGGCTATCTGCATTTGTGCACTGTTTCAAATGCGGAAGAACAAAGTTCATCGGTATTTATGCACTGTAGCAATGCGGTTGTCAAAGTTGTTTAGCATTTGCTCACTGTAACAAATGCGGTTGATCAAACTTGTTCAGCATTTGCTCACTGTAACAAATGCGGTTCATCAAACTTGTTCAGCATTTGCTCACTGTAGCAAATGCGGTTGATCAAAGTTGATCGGCATTTGCTCACTATAGCAAATGCGGCAGAGTAAAATTTCAACATTTACTTTATCATCATCCATGGTGATAGAAGAGATTAAGCACTTGTTTATTCCTTTTGAAAGTACATGTAAAGTGTTGGAGTTACGCATATCCACAAGTGCGGATGAGTAAAACAAATGCGGAAGTGAAAATATCATCCGCATTGACAAATGTGGTCGAACACTTTTGTTCCACTTAGGTTTTAACCCTTTAAACTTTTCATGTATACTTGTTAGACACCAATGCGGCAGAGTAAACTCTTTGTCCGCATTAGTTTCACTTTGACATAAATAGTTACCCGCATTGGTTGTATGCATGGGTTACCTTCACCTGCATTAAACAATTCACTTACATGCATTAACTTTTAAACTTAATCAAAACTCAATGTTTCTGTTTTGGTTTTTTCTTGTTATCAAGAACTGTCTTTGATTGAATCATCTTATGAAGTTGTTGACTATTGTTGGAGTTATCAATTGTTGCTTGGATTGACTTGTATGTCAAAAGTGATACAAGTTACTCTTTGTTTGACTGATCTTGGACTTCTTATGCTTCCAAGAATCCACATAAGTTGAGATACTATGGTATAACTTCTGCACCAACATAGACATTTTTATTTTGATTTGTTTTTATGTTTTATGAAAGTAATTTAAGATAGTGAATATCTACAAACTTAATCAAAAATTTATTACTCCACCTAAAGTTTATATCCACATCTAGATTGAAACTTTATAGATTTAAAAAAAATTAAATATAAATTAATTTTAATTATTGGTAATGAAGAGTAGTATATCTTTTGTTGGGATCATATCAATCTTACATTACACATGTGCATCGTTTATGATAAATTGACGTGTTTATGAACTTGCTGATTTAAGGTATTGTTGTCCTCTTAAACTCATACCAGGTTGTTATTTTAATGCATGTGATATTTATCATGTTTTTGCTTGATATAATTATTCAACGTGTACCTTACACACAAAAGCATGGAATGATCAACCATCCTTACGTAATGCATGGTAGAACTTTTTCACAACTTTCTTGACCAGGTTATTTAAGTTATGAGATCTCATTTTCATTGATCCTCATCGGGATTCTTTTACATTGATTATTTTCATGATGATCCACATTGGGATTCTTTTCACTTCACTTTGGAAGGTGATCTATGATGTTCATTGACATGGAATGTATTGTGTTTTGTAGATTCATCCATTTTGGATGTGTTTCTCATCAGGAATCTTTTGGATCAGTACATTTGCACTATGTGCTTGTTTCTTCAGGTCTTTGATTAGCAAAACAGAGATGAAACTTGATGTAGGTGGAAGAGATTTATAACGTATCATTACCTAGTGTGTTTAGGTTACTACACACACAAACACTAGATAACCCAATACATACCTATACTCTGCAATGAGAGTTTCACCATTGAATAAGATTTTAATTCATTATAGCATATATCTTCTCTTCCAAGTTGAGCCTACCAACATATCTGGTAAGTCATGACAGTCTTTTAAATTTAAATTAAGCACAGTGAATGATATAACAACTATAATTATATCATTTCCCATATATTCTCTTCTTCATTAAAATTGACTTCTTTTTATGATTTTCTATTGTTTTTTAATTGTTTTTGAAGGTTTTGTTTTTGAGTGTTGAACTGGATTATTTGTAATGAAAACAACTGCAGTGTTGTCAATATGAATTGTTGTATGCAAGAAGTTAAAACCATAATCAAGCATCTGGTTTTGAGTCCAGAGGACTTGAGAGCAACAAGCAGATGCTACAATATACTCACCTTCTGCTGTTGAAACAGATACGTTCGTCTGCTACTTGCATTGCCAGGAGACTACTTTGGGACCAAGAAATTAACAACCGCCAGAAGTGGACTTCCTATTAAAGTTGCATCCTCCATAATTAGTGTTAGTGAAGGCATAGAGATTGAAGTCTCCTTACTTGGATACCATAACCCAAGAGCTGGTTTGCCCTTAATATATCTGAATATCCTCTTGACAGCATTTACATGAGATTCATTAGGATTAGCTTGATATCTAGCACACACACACAAACACCAAACATAGTGTCAAGCCTACTAGCTATTAGATACATAAGTGAACCGATCATAGATCGATAGTGAGTCTGATCCATTGATTTGTCTTCTGGGTCAGGTCCAATCTTCACTTTTGTATCCACACATAAACTAACAATGAGCAAAGTGAAAATTTTCCAACATTGTTTCCATATATTTTGATTGATTGATGAAGATTCCATCTGTTGTTTGTTGGACTTGCACCCCTAGAAAGAAAGTGAGTTCCCCCATTGCACTCATTTGAAATTTTGAATGCATAAGATCTTCAAAGTCTTTACAGAGTTTCTTGTTTGTTGAGCCAAATATAATATCATCCACATAAATCAAGACTAGCAACATGTCTCTTCCTCGTCTCTTTCTGAAGAGAGTCTGATCAATCTTTCCTCTTTCATATCCATTTTCAAGAAGAAAAGATGATAGAGTCTCATACCACTTTCTTGGAGCTTGATGCAGACCACATAGTGCTTTGTCAAGCTTGTATACCCTTTGAGGGAAATCTGGATCTTCAAAGCTAGGTGGTTGACTCACGTAGACTTCTTCAGCAATCTTTCCATATAACGATGCACACTTCACATCTATTTAATAAACAATAAACTTCATGGATGCTAAATATGCAAGAAAGATTCTTATTGCTTCTAATCTAGCAACAGGTACAAACACCTCATCATAATCAATTCCTTCTTCTTGAGTGTAACCCTATACCACTAGTCTTGCTTTATTCTGATGACGATCCCTCTATGATCAGTTTTGTTTCTGTACAACCATGTGGTGCCAATAGGATATTGTCCTTTAGGAAGGTCTACCAGTTGCCATACTTCATGCTTCTTGAATTACAATAATTCTTCCTACAATACTTTAATCCAGCTATTGTCTTGAAGAGCCTTTTTGATGTTCTTGGGTATTGTTTGACAAAGAAAGCATGAGAACAAATAGATATTTGCAATGCTTGACTTGCTTCTTGTCACCCTTTCATTAAGTTCATAAATAATGCTTTCTACTGTATGATTCTTGTGTATTCTGGTGGTTGTAATTGAGTCACTAGCAATGGTTACATCAAGATTGGAGACATTCATATCATTATGGTGAGAGGCACGTTCATCTTGTACTGTTAGGGAGTTATGAATATAATCAAATTCTGTTTCAATGACCGCTTCAGCATCAGCATCACTTTGATTGCTTCCATCATTAGATTTTCTTTCTATTTCAACTAGAGGAGTAGCTTGCTCTTGATTTCTGATCTCAGTTGACAAATCTTCTGAATGTGATGGCAACAAGCTGGGACCAGCTTCAGTTGAAACACTTTGATTTTGAGATGGTTGTCTGACAGGATCAGGTTGGAGTGGAACATCTTCATACATTTGCTCAGTAGAGGTAGGAAGAATCAATAGAAAGTCATCTCTTCTTTCTACACCTGAAGGAAGTTCAGCTGAATGTAGGTTTCCAGCATCAGACAAGTGAAATTGATCAAAATATTTTGTAAATGAGTCAATATCAAACAACTAGTCGGGACCATTTGTAGATTTGGGAAATGAGTGTTCGTTGAATTGAACATTTGTTGATTCATCAATAATGTTTAATCTAGGATTAAACACTCTGTAAGCCTTTGAAACAGAAGAATAACCTATAAAGAATCCTTCATCAAACTTGGATGAAAATTTTCCCAAATAGTATTGGGTGTTTAATATTGATACAGGACTACCAAATAGTCTCGAAAGAAAATTTTCCCAAATAGTCTCGGGTGTTAACTGCCTCTGTCCAAAAGGTAATAAGTAGTTTAGCATCGGCTAGCATTGCTCTTGCTGCTTAAATTAGTTTTTCATTTCTCCTTTCAGGTACCCCATTTTGTTGAGGAGTTCTAGCTGCACTAAATTAATGAACAATGCCTTTGGTTGCACAAAATGAACCCATGTCTTCATTTTTAAACTCAGTTCCATCATCACTTCTCATTGTTTTGACCTTGTTGGTTTTCAATTTTTGTGATAAATTCTTTTATTATTTGTGATGCCTCATTTTTATGAAGTAAGAAGAAACCCATGTAAATCTTGAAAAGTCATCAATGATCACCAAACAATATTGTTTCCTTCCAATACTCATAACATGAGTAGGTCCAAACAGATCCATATGAATTAGCTTCAATAGAGTATTGTTTTTGTTCACTGGCATTGATTTATGAGATGATTTATGTTGTTTTTGAAGGCTTTGTTAGAAGATAAAATCAAAGTTTAACCTCTTAAACTTTCTGAAAAACGCAGCGGATATATATTTTGAAATATAATTATAAAACTGAAAAATCATGTTCTTTAGGTGACATATATATGTATAAAACAAACCCATATTACAAAGGATCATATTATGTGAATAAGCAAGCTATGTGAACATAAAACGAGCATTATGGACAGTCATATAGAGGCTGCCGTAAACTACCTTTCAGCAGCTCAAAAGGGTCAAGATCGTTGAAGATGATGATGTTTTTGAGCGGCAATCCTTCAAGGTGGAGAACCTCAAATCGTGATACCCACAAGCCTTCCAAACACTTACTTGTTAGGTAGTGTTACACCAAGCCTTGTCCCTCTTCTTGAACCCGAAATTTCAGCCAACAAGTAGCTTCAAGTTCAGCCAATAATCACTTGGAAATCAGCCAAAGATTTCAAAAATCTTGAGAGAAGAAAGAGAGAAAGACTTTTGCTTATGTGAGAGAGAAAGAGAGTGTTCAAGTGGTTATCATGAAAGAGTGTTTTGCTAATTAAGTCTTGCATGAAACAAGACCAAAATGAGGTTCCCTAGGCCCTTGGGCGGTCGAGTTTGGTGTTCAAAAGAAATTTTCCCACCCTTTTCATCCTTTATTTTTATAACACTCTTTCAATTAATTAACTTATAAAATTAAAACTTAGTTTAATTTTATAACATAACACTCTTTTATATTTCATTATTTAACCAACTTAAACAATGAAACATAAAATTATCTCATGAACATATTATCCACATAATGACATTCTATCACAAAAGCAATATTTAGAAAACCAATTTTCTAAATAGGTGTCAAACATTTATTTTATGATCTTATCAATAAATAAGTGTTTGTTAGTGTTTGTATAGCCTGTTATTGGGTATGACCTGACTTAGATCATAACGTACTAACCACATCAATCTTGTATGTGTCTTGGGCATATAAGATCCTACAATCTCCCACTTGCACAAGATTCATAGAAGATTGATGCAAGCAGTAAATACTGCCTAGCAACGGTTTACTACCCTAATATGTATGACTAAGTGCCATTCAATAACATGATCCCCTTCAAGTACCATACTTGAAATGTTTTAGGTGAATCAATCATCTATCCTTTTGTCACAGATGTCATGTTAAATCCTAAGACACGGAGTGATCATTCTCATTTATTTAACTTTACCAGGCCTTAGACATCTTACTCTCAATGAATAAGAGGGAAAAATCCCTTCTTTACTACATACGTCTCTCACAATTACCTTATATCATACCTGAACTCAGACTTATGTACTGCCATATTTCAGAACAGCGAAAAACTGAGTCAAAGTATAATATTTGGTAAATATCAAGACCCAATATGTATCTCAGGTCAGAGGATACCAAATGATGTTCGCCTTTACTCAAAACTACTTATGATCAATTAGGAAGATTCCATGTAGGAATATTTGAGATGCAGGTCAGTCCAATATTTGCATTCCACAAATATCTATGAACCTTGGCAGCAACCTTTTGCTTTATATTCATCCATATGAATATCTACCAATCCAAATTCATAATAATCTTACCCTCATACTTGTTCCCACAAGTCTGAACGACTACGGACATTTAGAGTAAACAATTTACTCATGGATTAAACATGCTAAATTGGAATATTAATTGAAACATTATAACCAATAATTTTATTCAAATAATAAAAGGTTCCACATATCCAAATACAAAATTACAGATCAAATCCAATCACTAGAATATCGAAGTCCCATGGCACAAGTATGACCTTCATGCTTTGCCTTTTCAAGGAGCTTCGTGAGAGGATTGTAATGTTTTGATCTGTGTGAACTTGGTGAATACATATCTTTCCCTTTTCAACTTCATCTCGTATGTAGTTGAATCTCCGCTCAATGTGCCTAGTCTTTTGATGAGCACGAGGTTCCTTGATTTCGGCAATCTCACCCTCGTTATCACAAAAGATCTCTAGGGGGTCCTAAATGAAAGGGACAACCCCTAGATCGACAATGAATTTCTTCAACCATGCAGCTTCTTGAGCTGCCAATGAGGCGGCGACGTATTCTGATTCTGTAGTTGATAGAGCCACCACATCCTGTTTGGAGCTCTTCCAAGAGACCGCTCCTCCATTCAGAATGAAAATATATCCCGATTGTGACCGTGAATCATCACGATCGGTTTGGAAACTCGCATCCGTGTAACCTTTTACAACGAGTTCCTCATCACCAGATCCATAGATTAGGAACATATCTTTTGTCCTCCTTAGGTACTTAAGTATGTTCTTAACAGCAATCCAATGACTGTTTCCAGGATTTTGCTGGTATCGGCTTGTCATGCTTAAGGCGCATGACACGTCCGGCCGAGTGCATATCATTGCATACATGATGGATCCAATAGCTGATGCGTATGGGATTGCCTTCATTTTATCTTGCTCATCCATTGAGCTAGGACATTGAGTCGTACTCAATATCGTTCCTCTTTAAATAGGTACCGTACCTTTCTTAGAGTTCTCCATCTTGAACCTTTTGAAGATTTTATCAACGTATGCACTTTGATATAAACCAATCAACCGCTTTGATCTATCCCTATAGATCTTTATTCCCAGAATTTAGGCGGCTTCACCAAGATCCTTGATTGAAAAACAACTTCCAAGCCAGGTTTTTACACTTTCCAAGGTTGGAATGTCATTTCCAAATAGTAGTATGTCATCAACATATAATACTAGGAAAGTGATGATGCTCCCACTAGCTTTCTTCTATACACAAGCTTCATCAGTGTTCTTGATGAATCCAAATTTGATTACTTCCTCATCAAAATGGTGATTCAAACTTCTCGATGCTTGTTTCAATCCATAGATTGATTTCGTTAACTTGCATACTTTATTAGGATGTTTTAGATCGACAAAACCTTCAGGCTGAACCATATAGACATCTTCCTCAAGATATCCATATAGGAAAGCGGTTTTGACATCCATTTGCCAAATCTCATAATCATAATGAGCAGCTATGGCAAACAATATCCTTATAGACTTTAGCATCGCAACAGGTGAGAAGGTTTCATCATAATCAACTCCTTGAGTTTGAGTGAAACCTTTTGCTACAAGTCTAGCTTTATAAGTATCCAAGTTTCCATGCATATCGGTTTTCTTCTTGAAAACCCACTTACTTCCAACTACTTTGGAGTTAAGAGGTGGTACAACCAAGTCCCATACTTGATTGTCATGCATGGATTGCATCTCAACGCTCATGGCCTCGAGCCATTTGTCACAATCCGAATTGGACACTACATCATGATAGGTGGTTGGTTCATCGGAATCTACCACATAGCATCCATCTATGAAAATCCAAATCTTTTAGGTGGATTACTAATTCTATCAGATCTGCAAACGTTATGTGTATGTTGATCAACCACTTGATCATCCTCAACATCCTCATGTTGAGTGCTAGTTTCAACCAAACGTGCATTGGGTTGTGGTTCTTGATCCTCCTCAAGATCCACTGTTCTACTGCTAGTTTCTGCCATAAGGAACTTTGCTTCTAAGAACTCACCCTTTTTGGCAACAAACACCTTTTGTTCTAGTGGATCATAGAAATAATATCCCATAGAATCTTTAGGATATCCAACAAAGATACACTTGATGGATCGGACTTCCAATTTGTTTGGGGTGGGAGTCTTAACATAAGCCTCACAACCCCAGACCCTTAAGTATGATATGGAGGAACTCTTCCATGCCATATCTCAAAAGGTGTCCTTTCCACCTTTTTAGTTGGGGCCATATTTAGAATACAGGCTGTGGAGAGCAAAGCGAAACCCCAAAAGGATGGAGGTAATGTGCTTCTAGCCATCATAGATCGGACCATATCCAATAAGGTTCGATTCCTTCTCTCAGACACACCATTATGTTGTGGTGTTCCAGGTGGAGTGAGTTGTGAGACAATCCCACAACTCCTAAGATGATCTTGAAAAGCATCACTTAGGTATTCACCTCCTCTATCGGTGCGGAGAACTTTAATTGACTTGTTGAGTTGATTTTGTACTTCATTTTGAAAGATCTTGAACATTTCAAAACCTTCATCTTTGTGTCTTAACAGGTACACATACCCATAGCGACTATAATCGTCGGTAAAGGTAATGAAGTATCTTTCACCATTCCTAGTCATTGGCTTAAAAGGACCACATACATCCGAATGTATGATTCCTAATAAATCTTTTGCCCTTTTGTTAGTTCCACTAAATGGTGCCTTAGTCATTTTTCCTTGTAAACAATATTCACATACATCAAATGAATCACATTCATTGTTTTTAAAAGACCATTCTTTTAAAGTGTTTGTATACGTTTCGTGTTTATATGACCGAGACGACAATGCCAAAGATAGGTACCACTCAAATCCAACTTGAGTTTCTTGGTGCTAGTTTGGTACAATGAACTATTTAAAGTATTTTCATGAACCAATTCATAAATACCATTAATGGGAATAGCTTTAAAGTAGAACATATCATTTAAAGAAACATGAATATCTTTTTCAACAAATGATAACACATATCCAAATTGTTTTAATAGGGCTATAGAAATAATATTCCTAGTCAAACTAGGAGCATACAAAACATTGTTCAAAATTACTTCCAAACCATTTGGAAGTTTCAAGATGTAGTCACCACGGGCTTCAACTTGAACTTTAGCCCCATTGCCCATGTAGAGGCTAACATCCCCTTTGTTGAAGTTACTACTTCTTTGAACCCCTGCAACAAATTGCAAATGTGAGTTCCACATCTAGTATCTAATACCCATGTGTTAGAGGATGTCATGTTTAAATCAATATGGATCATGTATATTGTACCTGAGGTTTGCCCAGCATCCCTCTTTGCTTTCAACTCTTGGAGATGGACAGGACAATTTCTTGCCCAATGTCCAATCTCCCCACACTTGAAGCATGGGTCATTAGTAGCAACCTTTTGCTTCTTCTCCTATGGTTTGGGTGGCACCCTTACCACCCCTTTCCCCATACGGGTCCCTTGCCCTTGTCAACCTTTTCCTTGGGTGTGTGATGAGGCCTTTTCTTGTTCCCACCTTCATTGATGGTGAGAACGGGTAAAACCCTTTTACCCATGGCCGCCTCAGCCATTTTGAGCATTGATGAAGCTCACCAATGCTTTTGTCCCAAGCATTCATGTTCTAGTTCAACACGAATGTCTCGAACTTCTTGGTAAGGCCATTGAGGATCAAATCCGTGGCTAATTCCTTTGAGACAGGACAATTAAGCCTTTCGAGGCGGTCAATATGGCTTTTCATCTTAAGTACATAAGATGAAACCGATTGTTTGTCTCCATACGACATGCATGGAGTGCTCGAAACGTTTCAAAGCGCTCAACCCTCGCTTGCTGTTGGAACGTTTCCTTCAGCTAGGTTATCATGTCATAAGCTCCATGATGTTCATACTCTTTTTGGAGATCTGGAGTCATGCTCGCCAGCATGAGACAAGACACTTGGACGGAGTCCTCAGTGTACTTCAACCAATCATTATAGGCCTCCTCATCATCCTCAGTAGGTTGATCGGGGATAGGGTCGTCTAAAATATATGATCGTCTTTCTTGCTTGAGAACGATTCTCAAGTTTCGATACCAATCAATGAAATTGTTATGATTTAGACGTTCCTTTTGGAGAATCGCTCGTAATGATTGGGCGGAAACGGATGAATTTTCATGATTATCATTATTGGTGGCCATCTACAAAATTTAACAAAGATCTATTTTAGTATTTTCGATATTTCTATTTTTTAATAATTAATACCTTTTAAGGTCATTTTCATATTAAAATCTAGAACCCAACATTACATTTAAATTGTGGTTAGGTGACCTTTATCCCATGTTTTAAATTAATAAGGTGGTCAACGATTGACGGTTGCAACCATTTGCAACTTCTAGAGGTATGGGATTGACTTTAAACATCATATGTAAAGTCAGCATGTTAATCCCATCAACACTATTTGAAAACCATATTGTAGGTGATCCATTTAACATGGTTTGCAAATCAAGTTACCCTACTTGCACACACATGTGAGTTTACCAACATAAGTGGTTAGGTGACCTTTATCCCATCAATGTGGTATCCCCACCTTAAGTCACAAGTTCCCTCTAAATGGTTAGGTGACCTTTATCCCATTAAGAGTTTCCAATTACTCAAGTGTTGTGCAAAAGGACGGTGTTAAACTTGTTGGTAAAAATTTAAAGTTTTCATTAATTCTAGACTTTGAGAACTCTATGTACCTTGTAATTGCATGCTTACAAATACTTGGTACTCTATGGTTCTTTTAATAAAACCCATTTTATTATGAAATCACTAATCCTTTTAGTAACATTTATTAACACTTAATGATTAAGAACCATTTTTATATTAGGCTGTTAAGATCATTTTATTAAGATTGTTTATCATATCCAAATATCACACAATCATTCACAAAATCACAATCAAACAAGCATAATATAAACAACCACATGTGCATAACCATAGCTACTATTGTGACCACACTTGTTTGCCATCACAAGTGTGGTCATTTGGTCTTTGCTAAGGGTTACCAAAAAAAAAATAGAGATTACAATGGATCTCCCACTTGATGTCGCATCCGTATGCTTCAAGTCCACTTTGTGTCTACCTTTTGTGCTTCCTTCCCGAGCATCTTCTTTTACAAAATATATATCCTAATACATATTTTCTAGTAAAAGAAAAATACTCCTAATCTATTATTACATCCCAATGAATAAATAGATAATTTACAAGAACAAAACTTTACAACCCAATTGAATGAATATAATCCAATAAATACATTCTTTCAAACCAAACAACACAAGGTCTAAGCTAGGTTATGCACTATCAAATGAACAATTACAAACATCATACAATAAACAAAATAACCCCATCAAACCCCAAATTTTCAGCCAACATAAACTGAAAATTAGGGTTTGTTTGTCCAAACAAACAACAACCAAACATATCAACCAATTGACATTCCTATCTTTCAAAGTTTAATCATAAGCATGAAGATATAACTTTGAAAGACATGGGGTTTATTGAATCAACCAAAACAGCCTCTAATGAGTTGATAAACATCCTTTAAAACCGATTTTTAAAGGACAAGAACAAGCAAGCTATCCATATAACCGGCTCTTGATGCCATTGAAGGTTTGTTAGAAGATAAAATCAAAGTTTAACCTCTTAAACTTTCTGAAAAACGCAGCGGATATATATTTTGAAACATGATTATAAAACTAAAAGATCATGTTCTTTAGGTGACAAATATATGTATAAAACAAACCCATATTACAAAGGATCATACTATGTGAATAAGCAAGCTATGTAAACATAAAACGAGCATTATGGACAGCCATATAGAGGCTACCATAAACTACCTTTCAGCAGCTCAAAAGGTTGAGATCTTTGAAGATGATGATGTTTTTGAGCAGCAATCCTTCAAGGTGGAGGACCTCAAATCATGATACCCACAAGCCTTCCAAACACTTACTTGCTAGGTAGTGTTACACCAAGCCTTGTCCCTCTTCTTGAACCCGAAATTTCAGCCAACAAGTAGCTTCAAGTTCAGCCAATAATCACTTGGAAATCAGCCAAAGATTTCGAAAATCTTGAGAGAAGAAGGAGAGAAAGACTTTTGCTTATGTGAGAGAGAAAGAGAGTGTTCAAGTGGTTATCATGAAAGAGTGTTTTGCTAATTAAGTCTTGCATGAAACAAGACCAAAATGAGGTTCCCTAGCCCTTGGGCGGCCGAGTTTGGTGTTCAAAAGAAATTTTCCCACCCTTTTCATCCTTTATTTTTATAACACTCTTTCAATTAACTAACTTATACAATTAAAACTTAGTTTAATTTTATAACATAACACTCTTTTATATTTCATTATTTAACCAACTTAAATAATGAAACATAAAATTATCTCATGAACATATTATCCACATAATGACGTTCTATCACAAAAGCAATATTTAGAAAACCAATTTTCTAAATAGGTGTCAAACATTTATTGTATGATCTTATCAATAAATAAGTGTTTGTTAGTGTGTGTATAGCCTGTTATTGGGTATGAGCTGACTTGGATCATAACATACTAACCACATCAATCTTGTATATGTCTTGGGCATATAAGATCCAATAGTTTTCCTTTGAGGCAGACTGAACAGTGATCAACAAAATGAAATTATTTTTGGGGAAGACCATGACATTGTTTCTTTTGACCAATCTGTTCTTGTTTTTAAGTTTGTGTGGCCCAAACATCTGTGCCCAAGCTGAGACTCATCAAATGATACTTTTGACAAAAGACATGTTTCTTCTATTGGTGTTGTAGAATTCAGGTTTAAGACATAGGTGTTATTCTTCCTTGGAGTCTTTAGGATAACCCATTCTTCTGAGATCTAAAATCCTGGTTTTAGAATGTAGTAATGAGTGTCGGTAAAGTGAGTTGAATATTTCTTGTCGCAGATCTGAGACACGCTTAGAAAATTAAAGTTTAGATGTTCACAGTAGTTCACCCTATCAAAGCTCAGCATCCCATTTGTCACAAATCCTTCACTAGTAATTCTTCCACCTTGTGAATCTCCTTCGAATGCCAGAGTAGTTCCTTGTATTTGCTTGAAATAATGAAGGAGGGAATGATCTCCAGTCATGTGTTGGGAACACCCACTGTCCACGTACCATAGGCTATTAGACCTATATGGATGACCCTGCAAGCACAAAAGAACTAATTAAAATATGGAACCCAAGCCATAATGGTCTTGGGTTTCCCGTTCCTATCCATAATGGTGACCTCTTGATACTTTCCTCTGAATTGTTATCTATTTAAAGGTGACCTGAGAGATTTCTTGTCATATTTTGATTGAGCCATCTCATCAACATCAACTAAGGAGTCAGAGGAGTAATGGAACCTTTGATCTCTACTTTTTTGAAGAAATTTGATTCATTTTTTATTGTGAAACATCAATTTTGATTTGGGAATATCAAATTTTTTGTTAATGTCATGATGTTTGTTTCTTTGAATCTTCCATAATTCTTTCATGTTACTCCTGTCATTATTTGATCTAGACATCCTAGATTGTTTTTTTATGAAAAATAACTCGTGACATTTGGTTTCATGGACGATGTTGTTAAGATGGGTTTGTTCTGAGCAATTCTCACTCCCTTCTGATTGAAGTAACAATCAGATGTATTGTGATTGTTTATATCACAGACTTAATAGTATTTGTTGAAATACTAGTTTTTAGTGGAGTGGTTGTTCATGACACAAATAGAGCAGTATTTATTGAAAAAGCAGTCTTTTGTCTTATGATTAAACATATCACATATGCCATAATACATATGTTTGTTTCTTGAATCTAATTTTGATTTTGCATAATTAGTTGATTTTCCCATTTTCAACTGAGTCACATTCTTTTGCTTAGGGGAGGAATCAAAATCATCCCTTTTTGTAGTTTGCTTTACAGCACAACTTTTGTTAACTGTTCTGGGTGTTTTTGTTTCCTTAACCCTTTCTTTACTTCTTGCTCAAGCTGATCAATATGCTCTTTGTTACATATGTCAACACCAACTCCTTGTCTTAATTTGAGGATTGAGGGTCTGACTAAATTTTTGTTGAAATCAATGAGCTCTTGAGTTTCTTTTGGAGATATAATCTCATTATTAGAACTACTTCCAGCAGAAGGTTTCACTGACATCACAAATTTCTTCTTACCTTTTGAAACAGCAGGTATGAATTTCAAAAATGGAACAATTTCCTTGATTGGGCTTGTTGGTTTGATGACACTCACTATCTTGTCTGAACCTCTTTGATTTTAAATGGGTGTCCTAATCTGATTTTATCCTCATTTGTTTCAATGTAACATTTGGTTTATTTTGAGGAGTTGTTACCAGTTTTACTATTGTTTTTGGTTCAATGGTATTAGGATCAATTTTCTGTTCAAGTGTAACAGAGTCAGGCACGACAATGTAGTTGTCATTGTATGGTGGAGGAGAAGAGTTATACCAAATCCCAGACATATCTTTGGGATCCTTTTGATAATCAAGCATCTCTTGCAGCTTGACTAAAGACAGTTGAAACTTTTATAGTTTCACTTCAATAAGTGTTTGTTTAGCTTTAGACTGAGCTAACTTTCAGTCAGTTGCTCATTCTCAGCTGCAAGAGTGTACTTTCACCATGCAATTTTTCAATGTTAGAGATGAGATATTTTATTTAGATTTCAAAGCCTTTTATTTCTCTCTTGAGCATCTCTGATTTTCCCTTTTCTTCTTTTATTTTGTCTGCCAATTATGATTGCGCTCTTTATAACCCTACAATTCAGTAATGCATTTATCACTACACAAGTTAGATTTTACCTCAGATGGCATAGAAGATGGACCATCATTGATGTGAGCCATGAGTGCATGATTTTGGAATTGAGGCTTTACTTCCTCTGCATACAGGCTCCAGTCACACACTCCATCTTGCTTGATAATAAGAGCATTTGTAGATGACTGACTGCTTCCATGTTCTTGATTTGTCAGTTAAGGCAGATGAGTCTGATATGTCTGTTGGTGTTGTTGATGATTATTGGAGTGAAAGCTTGAGTTTGATTGGGAAGATGACTGGCTTTGAGAATTCCTTTGAAAGTTGTTGTTTCTTCTGGGGGCATTACATTCTCTAGAGAAGTGGCTAGTCATGCCACAGTTGAAGCACGTCACCTTGAATTTGTCATACCCAAGTTTGGTGTTTTTATTAAGGCTGATCTTTCTTCCCTTTCTGAAAAGCTTCTTGGCCCTCATAGCAATCATGGCCATTTGCCATTGCAAATCCATTTCTTTTACATCATCTGGTCCATTTCTTCCAAGTCTTCCTGGATCAGATATGAAAAGATGAGTCTTCCTCCCAAATAAGCTTCAAAGCTAGCAACAAAGCCATTGTAGGTTGCCTTTTGTTCTTCAGATCTTGTATCATCATGAGTGTGTGAAGGAGCTGCTGAGAATCCTAATGATTAGGATGATGTTGATGGCTTGTTGGTTAATGGTGCTTCAATGAATCTTATAGTCTTGACTTGATCCCTTCAAGAAAGAAAATCATCCTCCTCAGTAATGAATGCATTTTCCACAGAGTGTCAGTCAGATGGAAACGTATATGCTTTAATCACTCTGGGTCCTCCTAGGTTTCTACTTCTTTCATCAAGCTCCAATGCTTCTATCTTCGCTATCATTATATCTAGGGTAGTACTCAGAGTATTTTTTAGCATGGTCATATTTTGTTTCCAGTTTTCTGGAAGACTATGTTGACTGGGTAATGAGATAGAGATTCTCACTTAGGATCGAATATAATTATTGAGTTAGTGATTGAAAGGCGGAAACAAACAATCAATAAACATTCAATGCAGAAGAATACTCATAAATGCTTGTTTGTATTGAAAGAGATGATGATTACAGTAAATGCTAGGGTTTGAGCATAAAACAGTAATGATACACCTAAAAGACAAAATATGTTCTAATTGTCTATCAATCGTCACCTCATGTACAAGGTTTTCTATTCTATTTATAGGTAGACAAGATGCCTTCTTACAAAATGACTAAACTACCCCTAACCTTACATTAGAACTAGTCTAAGTCTTGATCCATATTTATTATTGTTCATCCCCATTGGCAAATGCGGAGGCGATGGACTTGATCAACATTCTTCACTTGATCATCCGCATTAGTATGTTGGTCATCCGCATTGGGTAATGTAGATGAACAAATACTTGTGTGCATTCTTGTCCGGTCATCCGCATTGGCAAATGCGGATGAGCAAACTCTTGTCCGCATTACATCTGGTCTTCCGCATTTGTTAATGCAGAAGAACAAACACTTGTCAGCATTTGTTCTTTGCCTTCCGCATTAACAAATGCGGAAGTCCAATACTTAATCTTCTACTGCAGAATCTTCATTCGTATTAATACTTGGACTTGTGGAATCCAGCAGAACAGCCATCATCCCACCAATTGAATTAGCATGTATGATCCTTTCATGGTGCAACAATACTCCACCTAAGGATTATACAACCTATGCTCTTTAATGTTTCAGTGGTGATTGAGGTTGTGATGATTCTGTTGGGTCTGGAGGCATCAAAAATGCTGCTTTAGTTGGATCTAAAATAGCCTTTATCATGTTAACAAAGTTTGTTGCATCTGACATCCTTTCCCTACTCAGCACATGGATCTTCATCTTGCTCATGTTGTAGATGGCTTCTAGTGGTAATTTCTTGAGGGAAATAGGTTCCCAGATAGATACTGTAGACAGACCATCTCTGTGAATTAATAAGCTCCCATCCACATCTACCTCTCGTTTAACAATATTCCCAAGCTGTAAAGGAGCCTTCTTCTTTCTTTTGTCTCTCTTGGCAAAGATACGATCATATGTCATTTTTAGCAACTTGATGCACTTTAGGAAGAAGTGCATATCTTGTTCTCCTAGTTTGTTGTTGATTTCCTTGAAGTGTCTAGTATATATGTAGTGGATGTAAGATTCATCAAGCAATCTTAACTCATATCCACTTAATAGTCTTATTTCAGCACCTTCCTTTCCTCCCCACTTTCTTTCAATGACCATCTCATAAGTTTTCTCATCATAATACACATTTGAGATGGGTGTAGAGGAATGGGTACCAGACACTAGTTTTCTCTTCAAAGATTCCGTTGGTTTCACTTTTAGCTCAAGAAACACAACTTCTTCAGCTTGTTTTGTTTGCTTCTTCTCAAGGGGATTCATAAAAGACTTATCTTTCCTCATGCATATGGCTTTTAATGATTTGAAATTATTAGTTTGTTTGAACATTTTGAGTATGTTTTCAAATTCATAACCCCTGAACATAGCTGAGTGATTGCTCAGTTCTAGTTGAGCTAGTTCTTTTAAGTCACGGATCTCCAGGGCATTTACAAGAGCATAGTACTCTGTAAAGAATTGGACCAGCCCGAAGATCCTTTTAACCATAGACATGTTCCAAGTGCTATCATACTTCCATGCAATTATTTTCTTGTCAACTTTGCCTTTGAGAGTAGATACACCTCTAATCAACTCTGCAGTGGTTAACCCTTCTTGAAGTTTTAGTTGGAAGGGTTCAGCAAACCACTTAGGGTATTTATGAAGCACATGTGCCAGATAGTCTTGGTCTTGATAAGTTATTTGCATGTCTTGTGCTGACACTCTAGATCTTGGCTTTTTGTTGATTATTTCTTCTTCTCTCTTCTTCAGCTTATCTTTTTTTCATTAATCAGCTTAAGAGTGGCAGCTCTTAGTGAATTTGTTTTCATATTCCCCAGTTTTCTTCTTTTGAAGCCTTGACTTTAAAGGTAATCCTTTATTTCCTTATCAGACATGTTATAAGGATCTGGATGTAGGGGTTCAGGAGTTGATGTTGATTTCTTCATGGCTGATAGTTTGTGCATAGGAGCTTTTTGAGAAAGAGTTCTCTCATACTCAGTTTCAAAGGTGGGGTCCAGCAGTTTGTTTACTTTCTCCTCTTCTGCTTTCATTCCCTCATATGTCATTCTAAACACTTCATCAGCATCATAGCCATGGTTGATCAAGAACATGGCTTTAACCATAAGATATCGATTTGTGCCTTGTCAACCATTTCATGTATAGATTCTCTTCTTGTATAGGGCTATCAACTGTTACAGTCTCATCAGCCACTTATCTTCTTTCAATCCTCCTTCTTCAAGGTTAACAAAAACAGCTTGCTTCTTCAATTGAGCTTCTGCTTGCTCATGTTCTTCCAAAAATTCTACTATAGCAGCAAGACTTCTGGGATCATCTTGTTTGGTTTTCTTCACTGGTTCTTCTTCTTTCATTTGTCTCTTTCCCTTAGCTTTCTCAGACAGATACTTCCTCTTTCTGGTGTACTTTTGTATTGAATGACCAGATGAAGATTCAAGCTTTTCAACTTCCTCGGGCAATTTTCCAGCCTCTGTTTGTTCTTTATTATAAGCAACAACAGCTTGTTCTTCCTTTTCTCTTTCTTCTTCACATAACTTTCTGATTATTTCTTTTTGCTCATCAGTCAAAGATACAGTAGGAACTATTTGCATACCCAACTCCTTTTCCAAAGGGATAGGAGATTAAGGAATGACCACTATGGGTTCAGTACTAGTCCAGTGGTCAACAATAAAATCCCAAAATTCATCATCAATAATGAATTCTTTAGATGTAAAACTATCTAAGTTATTCATCATATCTTTGAATTCAGCCTCTTCTACATGCTTGTTGGTTATTTCCACTAAATATAATACCATTTCGAATCTATATTCATCTTGATTTACCTTGCTGGGTTCTGCTGCTTTCTCTGAGAATATCATTCTTTTAACAAGAGGAGCGTCATCACTACTCTCCTCTGAATTGCTTTTAGATTTAGTTTCTTGTTCATGTACTTGCTTGACTTTTGATTCAACTTTCTTCTTGAATTTAACAAGCATCTTAAGTTCAGTTACTCTCTTGTTTAGAAGTTCATTTTGCTTTTGCAAGTCAATGATGGTCTTATCTTGCTCTTCAGTTAGTTCGTCTTGTTCTTCCATGGCTATTGTTTGAATGGCCAAAGTGTCCAAGTGACCACTTATCTCATCCCTTTCATGTTGACATGCAGCAGTTAAGTAGTTAATCTCCTTATCTTTCTCTTTCTTTTCAAGTTCATAATTTTCTTTTAACTCTTTCAACTCATTCTCCTTTTCATCAAGTTGAAGAATTCTATCTTCAATGATGCTTGCTCTCCTATTAAGTACTCTTTCCATCTTTTCAATTTTTTGCATGAACTCAGAAATCAACTCATCCTTTTCATCTGGTCTGTTCAGATTGGATTCAGCAAAGCTCTATGAAGGAGTAGTCTCAGAAGTGGCTTTCTTCACAGGCATTTGGACAAGTTGATCCTCCTCATCTGAAGATGATTTGGATTCTTTAGACGAGCTAGTGGAATCTTCAAACTCAGTTGGATTGTCATTAGTAAGGAATGGTTGATGTGGTGCTTTTGGAGAGTGTGAGGTGGTGATTTTGAAGAGTGATGAGGTGGAGATGTGATTGGTTGAGCTATGGTGATGGGATAGGTGATTTATGAATTGAAGTGGTTGGTGATTTATAGGGAGATGGTAATGGTGATGGTATAAAGGGAGATGCAATATCATGATCATGAGCACCAGTGTGAAGATCACCCCCTAACTCCTCCTAGGGTGACACTGGCCTTGATCCTTCAACTCTCTCCTCAGCATGCTCAACATCAGCTTGAGCTTCTTCTTGAATGGGCTCATTAACAGGAGCCTCTTGTTTTTCTATCTTGACTGGGGTTGAGTAGAGTGAGATTCTGACTGTGAATCGAATATGGTAATCAAGTCAGTGATTGAATGGCGGAAACAAACAATCAAAGAACATTAATGCAAGAAAATTACTCATAAATGCTTTTGTATTGTATATATGAAAGTTGATAAATTATAGAGAAAAATTACAACAAAATTCTCTATCTATCAGCCGTAACCTCAAGTACAAGTTATCTATTCTATTTATAGACACAAGATGCCTTTTACAAAATCACTAAACTACCTTGAACTATTACATCAGAACTAGTCTAAGTATTCATCTGCATCTTTGCTTGTTCACCGCATTGACAAATGCGATGAGTTAACTTGATCAGCATTTCTGCACTTGATCATTCGCATTAGTATGTTGGTCTCCGCATTGGTTAATGCGGATGAACAATACTTATGCCATTTGTTTGGTCATTCGCATTTGTCTATGTGGATGCAAAGTCTTGTCCGCATTAACTTTTAGTCTTTCGCATTTGTCAATGCGGAAGAGAAAGTACTTGTTCTTTTCTTTAGCAGAATTTTCATCCGCATTTTTTCTTGGACTTACGGGACTCCAGTAGAACAATCATCAAATCACCCATTGAGTTGGCATGTATGATCCTTTCAGGGTGCAACAATACTCCCCCTAAGGATAATACAACCTAGTTTTCTTTAATGTTTAAGAGGTGATTGATGTTGTGATGATTCTGCTAGGTCTTCTGCTGGTGTAAAAGGTCTGCTTGACTCGGATCCAAAATTGCCTTGATCATGTTAACAAAATCTTGAGCATCTGACATTTTTTCCTTGCTTAGTACATGAATCTTCATTCTGCTCATATTATGAGGGCTTCAGTGGTAGTTTCTTAGTGAGATTGGTTCCCAAATAGACACTATAGATAACCCATCCTATGAATCAAAAGAGACCATCTACATCAACTTCAGTGTGCACTGGTTCCCCACTGAAAGGTGTCTTCTTCTTCTTCCTTTTTTCTCCCTTTTTTGCACTGTTCTGATCATAAGCCTCTTCAATATTTTGATACACTTTAGAAAGAAATGTGATCTTCTTGACCCAATTGTTTGATATCTCTCTGAAGTGCCTTGTGTATAGTATTGATATATGATTGATCCATAAGTCTCACTTCAAAGCCACTGACAATATGATTTCATCACCTTCTTGCCTCCCCACTTCTCTCAATCACCAATTCATAGGTCTTCTCATCATAATAAACATTGATTGGTGTTGAGGATGTGTACCAGCCACCATTTTTCTTTTCAATGATTCATAGTTTCACTCTAATTTGTAGAAACACTACTTCTTCAGCTGGTTTTGTCTTTTTATCTCCAGAGGATTCTTGAAAGTTTTGTCTTTTTCTCTACATGTTGCTTTTAATGAAGTGAAGTTGTTGGTTCTCTTGAAGAACATCTTATTATACTTTCAAATTCATATTCCTCTAAACATGGCAATTAATGGTGATTTATCTCCATTACCATTTCTTTCAGGTCATGACTCTCCAGCGCATTTACCAACGCAATACTCTGGTAAAAAGTTGCACTAGACCCAGATCCTTTTAACCATTGACAGGATCAGCGATCACAAGTTTGATGTATTAGGATTCAAAGCAGCGGAATACAAACAGGAATTAGACAAATTGTAGCAAGCAATCGATACTTGTATGCATTAAGAGCGCATACGGTTATAGAGAGAATATATATTTCTGATTTCAGGAATGTTTATAGATGTAGAATATTTCTAATCAAATCATTCATTCATTCCATTCATTCATTCACTCACAGATTACAATAGGTTGTCACTCCTTATATAGAGTGCAACAATCACTGCTGTTATCACAGAAAGTGACAACTGGCAGATCTAATACAAAAATAACTAACTCTTAACAAACTACTGAAATGTTCACAACTACTGAGAACATATCAGAGTGTTAAGTACAAAATATAAAACTACTGAAACTACAACAACTGAAGAACAAGCTCTTCAGTCGTTTTACAAAACTACTGAAACAAAACTACTGAAACTAGAAATAAACTACTGATATCACAACTACTGAAGAAGTACTCTTCAGCAGTTGTGACAAACTACTGAGGCTTCAGTACTTGATCTTCAGACTTTGACCTTCAGGTGTTTCATCAGCTGATGACTTCAGTAGATATCATCAGCTGATGTCTTCAGTCTTTGTCTTCAGACTTTGTACATCAGTTGTTGATCTTCAGCACTTGTAAACTCTTCAGCTGTTGTACTTCAGTACTTTGGTCTTTCAGCTTCAGCACTTGTGTTCTTCAGCTGTTGTACTTCAGCACTTTAGTTCTTCAGCTGTTGAGGTCTTCAGCACTTGATCTTCAGCTGTTGAAGTCTTCAGCACTTGTCAAACTACTGATGAGGCTTTCAGCAGTTGTTGTGATACCATGTGGGACTTAGAGGTTTTCTGATCTTGGCTCATTGGTTCTTTTGGTCCAACAAACTCCCCCTGAACCAATGCAGCCAAAACCTCTAACTTATTTATTATCCCACTTATGATGGCAAAATGTTGGTCTTTTTCCTTCTTGATCAGTAGAGAAGATGACCCATGTAAGCTCCGGCCTGGGAAGAAATCTCAAATATTTGTTTGGCAGAGTATGAATGGGAACTCTGTTTTGGGGAACTGGACACAGAGTTGTTATCCCATTCATGAGATTTACTTCCCCATAATGAGTCTGTATGACTCACGAACATAGGCCTCAAGGAGAACAACTTGTTCCTCCTGAGAGAGTTCTTCTACTCCTCCTTCGAAGAAGAACTCTGGACCATAGTACTCTGATAAGTACTTCATGGTCCTGCCATTTTTCAGCTCCACCGTAGTTACCTCCCTATATACAAATTCATCAGGATGGTTGCCTTCAAGAGTAACTGGAGCTCATTCTTCTGGATGTCTTCAAGCTTCTTATATAGCAACCCCTTCTTAATCATCTTGTTTTCTAGTAAAGCTTGAGGGGTCTTCTTTGCTTGGTGAGCTTTCTTGAATTCATCAATGATTTCCCAAGGTGAGACTACAACGGCCAACATGATGGTAGACTCTATTGTTTTTCGTACCTGGCCGTTGTATCTGTGTGGAATAGTTCTTTTATGGATTCTAGAACTCACCCTGGGGTCTGGCCATACTCTCACTCTCTCCTTCTGATACTGAAAGGTGTGCCTGAGAGTGTACAGCCTTTGAGCATGCCCTTTCATGGCTTGAATAGATGATGACTGAGGAAATTCCTTGTCAACCATCTTCAACAGTTGCTCATCGTGCTGTTTCTCTGCTGTTCTTCTTCTTCTATCTTGACTCTGACCATTTCCTTTGAGAGTCAGGTGTGATCATGGGTTGACTTCGGGGTTTTGGTAGCTTCAGAACAGCAGAGAGTGGCAGACTATCATCTTCATCCTCCTCTTCTTCTTCTTCTTCCATCCTCAGCCCCTTCTCCTCCTTCTGGGTACATCACTGGATGATGGTTGGGTTGGTGAAGGAATTGGTTTTGAAGAATGAGGATGTTTGGATTTTGGCTTAGAGATTGGTTGGGAGATTTGAGGGATAGGATCTGTTTGAGTGGGTGGAAGGGAAGGTTGATCCAGCATCTTTGTAGTTAGTTTCGCCTTTGTGAGTTTAGCCATCTCTAACCTTTTACCAGCCCCAGCCTCATCAAGGGCTTCCACAATAATCCCTTTGTTGAATTGCTCAGACAGACAGATTCTGGTGGCTATAGCCAGAATGCTGTCCCTGGTCCATGCGCGAATCTCCATTAATGATCTTCCTAAGTATTTTGCAATAAAGCGGATCATTATTTCCAACCTCTCTTTTTCCAGAGCATCATACCCTGCCCATCGGGTTTGTATCTCTTGCACTTCCAACCTTCTGATCTCACTATCCAGTGTGGCTGTGTCAAACCCCTGCCTGAAGAGTTGTTCAATTATTTTATCCATGGATCGGCTGTGTGTAGTGTCAGCTTCTTTGACCAGCTCCTCCAAGATTTGTCTTCAGCAGTGTGATCATCAGCACTTCTCTTTCGCTTGTAAGTGAGCAGAGGTTGCTTTTCTTTCTCCTCTTGGGCTTGCTTCTCTTCCTTCTTTTCTCTGTTCTTTTCCTCTTCTTTTCTTTCACTGCAGTACTCTCCCCCTTTTTGGATGCATTGGAGGAAGGGGTTGTACCGCAGAAAGAGTCTTTTGTACAGCAGCATCAACCAAGGCTGTAAAGTTGAGGAAAGCCTCTCATCAATGGCTTTAGTCACAATATCAGTGATTATGGGTGTGATGAGAGGGAGGGAATTTTGAAGTACAGCACCTATTTGCTCAGGAGGGTTCTGTTCCTGAGAAGTAGGGCCTGAAGCAGAGGCAGGTGGTGAGTTTGGAGTGGCTCAGTGTTTGGGGAACCTTCAAGTGAAGGTGCCATCTGTGGGTGGGTAGAGGCAGATGGTCTTTCTCCTTGTGAGAGTTGGTCAAGTAGGTTTTGCAGCCTACTGACTTTCTCTTCAAGGATTGTGTTCTGGGCAAGAACATCATAGAAAAAGCCCAGGTCATCATCAGCCGAAGCTGAATCATCTGACCTCCTGCTTAGAGCAGGATTTACATGCACTGGGTGTAGACCAGTTGGTGCATGTGCCCCTTGTGCTTGGTACTGGGGACTTCCAGCCTCAGGACAGTGTCCATCATCAGCTGTTGCCTCTAGTGAGGTCTTAGCAATGTTACCAGCCTCACTCTGATCATGTGCTGAGTCAGAGGAGGTGGCAGCCTCACTAGATATTCTAAGCTCCTTGTCTACACCAGGAGATAGAAGTGGTAAACCCCTGTGCTGTGGGTTCTCAAGTGCACTGTGTTCCTCCCCCTCAATTGTAGAGGTATTCCCAGTAGTAAGTGGTTTCTGGGGAGGGGGTGAGGAGTGCAGTTGAGTCAGCACTTGTGCAACTATTAAAGTTGGGCTGTGAGGGGCGGTTGTTTGGGGTGAAGGGATAGAAGCAGTGTGCACCTGGGGAGGTTGGTGCTCTTCAATGGCAATCTCCTCAAGTGAGGAAGATCCCAGATATGTAGGTACCCCTTGTGTGGTTGCTGCAGGCTCCTGTTGAGAGGAAGCCTGAGCGGCTATGGCTGGAAGAGTCATTGTATCCACTAGGGGTTTGGACTAGTGGATATATCCTGCGTTTGTGTTGCAGGGGCATCCTCAGGGGACTCAATTCCCTGAGTAGCCGTTTTGGGTTTCTTTTTGGTGGGTTTGGTGGGGACTTTTGATTTGGAGGTGGTGGCTGTGGGTTCCAGCTGCGTGGGTTTTCGCAGCTTGGCAGCCATTTTGAGTGTCTGGTCAGAGTTGTGCCGGGAGTATACTTCCGGCAGAACAGCCGTAGCAGGGACTCCCAAGCCAACAAGTCCCTCAGCATTAAGCTGGTTTGTAATGATGGCCATTATGAACCGTGGATATAGTATCCAACGGTTGGCAGTTAGTTTTTGAGCCATATCCTTGAGCTCTAAAAATATTATTTCTGAAAAATTTAGTGGTTGTTGCTCAAGAATAGAATACATTACCTGCTGCCATTTTGTCGACATTTGATCCCAAGACGACGTCTGGGGCCAAACATACATTCACCATGTGAAAAATCAGGCGCTCAGCGTCATTAAAGTGTTTCTTCATGATAGTGGAGGCACTGAGATCGCCTTGATATCCATGTTGAGCAAAGGATAGATCTATGGTGCCCTTCGGATATCCAGCAGGAGAACTAGCATCATTCAGTTGAAGAATTTGGCGGATTATTGCAGGAGTGATGACTACTTCTTTGTTGTTTACGACCGACTGGAGGGATGGTGTGTTGTTCTCCCCAGTGGTAACAGTAACGTTCATCCAAAATTGGTGCAAGGATTCGGCATGTAGTATGGGATTCAGAAGAAATGCCGTGTTGTATTGGGACTGAACCATAAGATCGATAGCAGTATCGAACTTAGTCCAGATGGGCGATTTAGTGAGGTAGGCAACACAGTTGTGTCGCGGTTTAATTTGCATGGACGCCATTGAGAAGAGGGAATTTTGGAGAGGAACGTTAGGTTTGAAGAAGATGAAGCATTGAGAGCTTAGGTTAGGGATATTTATAGGGTACGGGTAAGAAAACGACTGAAGGATGTGGTGTTAGTCATCAGTAGTTTTAAACGACCGTTGACATGGTATTATCCTTTCAGACGTTGAAACAGCTGAAGTCGTGGTGTTAGGCATCAGTAGTTTAGAAAACTACTGAAGACCGTGGTTTTGACTTCAGATGATTGAAACAACTGAGGACTTGGTGTTTGTCATCAGTAGTTATGAAACTACTGAAGACAGTGGTTTTGTCATCAGCTGTTGTAAACAACTGAAGACTTGGTATTAGTCATCAGTAGTTATAAAACTACTGAAGACATGGTTTTGCTTCAGTTGTTTAGAATGAAACAGCAGTTGTACAAACGACTGAAGAGAAGTTCTCTTCAGCTGTTTTCGTCAATTCTTAGCTTTTCAGCTGTTTCATACTGTCCTCACACATTCATCAGTCTTTTTGGCTGATTTCAGTTGTTTCATAGGACATCAGTACTTATCTGTTTTTACTGATTGCAGTAGTTGTAACTGCATCAGTAGTTGTAACTACATCAGTAGTTTAGAACAGATGAAGTACTTCAGTACTTGTGAGACATTTAGCCTTCAGTAGTTATAAAACTACTGAGGGTAAAAGAGCTCATCAGTACTTATATGTGACATAGGTACTAATGATCATCAGTACTTATTACTAAGATCATCAGTAGTTGTCACTTATTCTAGCTGCAGCATACCAAGCCTTAACACCAGGTTTTGGAAAGTTGAACTATCCAAGGCTTAGTAAAAATGTCTGCAAGCTCATCAGCACTAGGCACAAACTTAGGATCAATCAGACCTTTTTCAAAACAATCCCTTATAAAATGATGTCTGATCTCTATATGTTTGGTCCTAGAGTGCTGGACTGGATTTTTGACAATGCAAAGAGCTGAAGCACTATCCATTAACAATGGAGTCTTAGTCTCTGTAATGCCATAATCCAAAAGTTGGTTTTGAAGCCAGAGTACCTGAGATGTACAACTTGCAGCAGCAATGTACTCTGCTTCAGCAGTTGATGTAGCAACTGAGGTCTGTTTCTTGCTCTGCCAAGAAATCAAGCATTGCCTAGGAATTGACATCCACCAGAAGTTGATTTCCTGGTCAACTTACACCCTGCATAGTCACTGTCAGAAAAAGCAACTAATTTACCAGAATGTCCAGTAGAATACCATAAACCTAGAGATGGAGTGCCTTGCAGATATCTAAAGATCCTCTTGACTGCAATCAGATGAGACTCTTTAGGTGCAGCCTGAAATCTAGCACAAACACATGTAGCAAACATAATATCTGGTCTAGAAGCTGTTAAATACATCAAGGACCCAATCATACATCTGTAAAGTTTTCATCAACCACTTTACCTTTCTGATCTGTATCCAGTTGTGTGGTGCTGCACATGGGAGTAGAACAAGGCTTACAGTTTTGTAAATCAAACTTTTGCAAAAGATCTTTTGTATATTTGGACTGATGAATGAAAATTCCATCAGCCTTTTGTTTGATTTGCAACCCCAGAAAGAACTGTAATTCTCCCATGGCACTCATTTCAAACTTCTGTTGCATCAACTTTGTAAAGGCATCACACAACTTTGGATCAGAGGATGCAAAAATGATATCATCTACATAAATTTGAACAAGTAGATTATGCTGCCCAGCTTTCTTAATGAATAAAGTCTTATCTATGGAGCCTCTAGTGAAATTGTTTTCCAGAAGAAAGTTTGATAATGTCTCATACCAGGCTCTGGGAGCTTGTTTTAACCCATAAAGAGCCTTATCAAGCTTATACACCCAATTAGGATGTTTATTGTCCTCAAAGCCTGGAGGTTGACATACATAAACCTCTTCTTTAATTTTTCCATACAAAAATGCACTTTTGACATCCATTTGAAAAACTTTAAGGTTTTGATAAGCAGCATAAGCTAAAAACAATCGAATTGCTTCCAGTCTGGCTACAGGGGCAAAGGTTTCATCATAATCAATACCTTCTTCTTGTGCAAACCCCTGAACAACCAGTCTGGCCTTGTTCTTAACAATAAGCCCATTTTCATCAGTTTTGTTCCTAAACACCCATTTAGTGCCTATTGCACACTTACCTGGAGGTAGAACCGTTCCCACCCTGCTGTTGTTTCTTGAACTGAAGAAGCTCAAGCTGCATGGCATCAACCCATCCATTGTCCTTTAAAGCATGTGATAATTCTTTGGCTCTTGCTGACTGATGAAGAGAGCATAGAAGCAGAAATTTGACAATTGACTTCTTGTTGATACTCCAGCAGTGATATCACCAATGATTTGAGACATAGGGTGATTCTTCAGATCTTGATACACAATGAGATCTGTGCAAGTGTTTGTAGCAGGCTCAGCAGCAACAGATGGTGATGGTGAATCATTTCCTTGAAACCAATCAGTGGATGGTAATTCAAAGGAAGTTGAATTCGAAGAGATCTCATCAGCATTTGTTGTGGATGGTGCTACTGGAGCTACAGGAACATCAGGTCTAGCTGAGTCAGGCAGCTGATCACTAAACCTGAAGAGGTGAGTACTGCAATCATCATCATCATCAGCAGTACCACCAGGTGGTGAACTGTTGACAGGAGCAACAGCAGGAGTTTGATAAGGAACATATTGCAGTATGTCCAAATCAAATAACTCCACAGGGCTTTGTGGAATCTTGTCCTTTGGAGATTCATTGAACTTAACATGTAGAGTTTCTTCAACCATCTTTGTTCTGCAGTTGAAGACTCTGTATGCCTTGCAAGTAGATGAATAACCAACAAAGTACCCTGCATCCACCTTAGGATCAAATTATGGAGTTGATCCTTTGTGTTGAGAATAAAACAGGGACACCCAAATGCTTTGAAAAATGAAATCAGAGGAGCCAAATGATGGAGAACTTCATATGGAGTCTTCATCAACCTCTGATTTACTAAAACTCTATTTTGCACATAGCAAGCTGTTTGACAGCTTCAGCCCAAAAGGTCAGTGGCAAACCTGAGTCAGCCAGCATGGACCTTGCAGCTTTGAGGGTCCTGTTCTTTCTCTCCACTACTCCATTTTGTTCTGGAGTCCTTGGAATGCTGAACTGCCTTTTGATTCCCTTTGAAAGATAGAAGTCATCAAGTGTATGATTTCTGAACTCAGTTCCATTGTCACTCCTAATACACTTGACTGGAAGGGAATACTGCTTCTCAATATACAGCACAAAGTGATAATCTTCTGAGCAGCCTCATCCTTTGAATGTAGAAAGAAAGTCCATACAAATCTGGAGTAATCATCCACAATTACCAGACAGTATTCTTCTTTGCCATGCTCATTACTCTCACAGGACCAAATAGATCCATATGCAGTAATTGCAAGCAGGCAGTGGACTTAGGCACTTCAATAGGAGGGAATGAGACTTTGTGCTGTTTTCCTTTTAAACAAGCAGTGCAGGTTTCATCACAGTGGAACTCCTTTATTGGTAAGCCTCTGACTAAACTATTGTGGGTAAGCTGATTCATGTTTTTGAGATTAACATGACCAAGCCTCCTGTGCCACAGTTTAGATTCTTGAGAAGAGGCTTTGGAAAATAGGCAAGGATTGCCTTTGAGATCTATCTTCTTAGAAAGATCTAAGGCATACACTCTTCCTGTCCTGTTGGCTTTCAGGAGAGTGTGATCATCCAACACCTTGTCAATCAAGTGCAAAACTTTGGATGACAGAATCCTACAGTTTTGACTGGTGAAAAGGGCAACATGGCCTTTATCACACATTTGACTGACACTCAAGAGATTGTACTTGAGATTTTCCACATGATTAACATCATCAAATTTGATTTCTCCATTGGAGACAAAGCCCTTACCGATGATGTAACCCCTAGCATCATTGCCAAAAGAGACAATCCCTTCTTTCCTTGAGAGTAGTCATGAAGAAGAGAGCTGTTCCCAGTCATGTGCATAGATCCCCCACTGTCTACATACCAGATGCTACTTTGGCATGTTGAAGAACCCTGCAATAATAACAATCAGTTAGTTTTAGAGACCCAAACCTTTTTGGTTTTGGGCCTGGTCTCATCAATAGATGGTAAACTAACAGGTTTATTTGAAACAACAGCTTGAGAGAAAGAAGATGGTGTAGAAGAGGAGTCCTTTGGCTTGGACCTCCTTTTCTGTGGTTTCAACATAGGAGCATCTAGTTGGTTAACTCTACCCAACAGATGTTGAACCATCATAACCAGCTGTGTCTGATTTTGTGATAAAGCTTTCAGCTCATCAGACACATTGCTAGTGGAGTTTGATAAGTTCCTATGTTGCACCTTCTTCTTCTGAGCACCCTCAGCTGTCACCTGTTTAACCCCTTCCTTTTTGGATTTCTTTGAGGACTTAAGGGTTACAGGATTTGATGTTGCTGATACAAATGTGGTCTCAAACTCAGTTTTCATTTTTACCATTTTCTCTTTAATTTCTTCTTTTTGTTTGAGTTTGGAACCTCTTTTGTACCAACAATCATCTGTAAGATGATTGAACAAACCACATACTTCACATGGTTTCTTCTTCATCTTAGGTTGATCATCAACTAAAGAGGGTGAAGCAACTAAAGACTTGTTCTTCATGCTTTGGAAGCATTGTTTGCTTTCTTGACTGCCTCTTTAGTAGTCTTCAAACTCTTTCTACTGTCAGTTTTCTTCTCTTCAGTACTGACAGCAGTTGAAGTTTGAACTTCAGGTGTTAAATCCTGCTCTCTAGTCCTTTCAGGACCTTCAGAATTAACTCCTGAGTTGATCAACTCATTAATCATGTGAATGTCAGCATTTGAACCATCAACATCAGCTGATAGGTTCAAAGAGGGCTTGATGCTGACTGCTACTTCTGATTGTGCTGTATCAGAAGGTAGATCACATGATGTGATGGATTGGTTATCACTCTCACCATCAGATTCTACCTCTGCTCTTGGGGTAAAATCTGTAGGTGGAGCAGTGTGATTGTAACCAATTCCAAACTTCACATTTGAAGCAGATTGCTTACTAAGAAGCATTTCAAAACCTTTGCATGATTGTACCCATCTATCACACTCGACCTGGGTAACTGCAAGGGTTTCTTTGAGATCTTTGTACTTCTCTAGAAGTACTTCTTCTCTAGCCTTATCATCAATTATTTGGCAATTCAGTTTATAAATCTCATCATTTTTATCTTTAGCACAAACTCAAACTCAGCTTTGTTTTTGGAAATATTTGTTCTAGCTCAATGTTCTTATTAATTAGAGCTACATTTGCTTCTCTAATGGAAGCAAATGCTGCTATGCATGGTTCAGAACATAATTTGGCTTTTGCCTCAGAGGATACCTGTGATACCTGAGGTGTAGAGGCATTAGAAAATGAAGTATCAGCAGACTCCAAAGCCATAAGAGCTAGATTCCCAAAAGGACTGTCACCACCATGTTGACCAGCACCTGAGAACAGTTGGTCATGACCAGACATGTCATCTGGTAAACTGCTCCAGTCAACAACTCCTGGGGTGAAGAAGCTGTGTTGTTGAGGTTGAGTTTGTTGATGAGATTGGGAAGGCTGAGGTTCTGGTAGTGCATGAGGTTGTGGTGCCATAGGAACTTGAACTTGATTTGACTGTGGCATGTAATAACAAGGTACGGATATGGCATTTGACCCTGAGGAACAAAATATGCCGGAGATTGTTGTTGAGGATGATGACTAGAGGTGACAGGATGTTGCCCTCTGTGTTGTTGACTATTGCCAGGAAAAGTCACAAAGGGTGCAGTGGAGTTAGATCCAGTTGATCTACACTCTCTTGCAAAGTGTCCAAGCCTTTGGCATTTGTGACACCTCAACTTGCTCTTGTCAAAACCAACTTTGGTTTTGCCAGAGAGTCCTGGGAATTTTCTTCCAGTTCTTTTATAGAACTTCTGAGATCTGATATTTATCAAGGCCATTTGGCTCAAAATATCCATCTCTTCTAAGTCATCATCAGCAATCCCCTTGAGATCATCCATAATGAAGCATAATTGTCATTATTACACCCAGTAAACTGACCATCAACACTCACAAATGCAGAATCAGAAGTGCTTGAAGAGAAATTAATATGCTCATCATACTGGCATTCAGATGAAGCATATTCTGACTCATGACCCACCAAGGCAGTGTTGCCTGGTACAAAGTCTTCAGTGAGCTTTCCAGATGAAGACAGTTTCTCTCTCTTCTGTTCTATCTCTCTCTCAAAAGTGAGCAGTTTCCCATGGAGTTGGGTGAGAGATAGTTTGTCCAAACTTGCACTGGAGCGTAGGACAATAGTATATGTGTCCCATCTCTCAGGCAGTGATCTGAGAAATCTGTTATTCATCTGAATATTTGTGTACTCAAGTTTGACCATTTTTAGTTCAGAGATCAAACAAGAGAACCGCTCATATTGTTGAGTCAGTGTCTCACCCTTTCTATGAGAGAATGTCTCATATTGTTGGGCAAGAATTTCTCTATTATTTGCCAAGACCTCATCTGTTCCTCCAAATTGTTCTTTCAAGGCATTCCAGAGGTCATGGGCAGTTTCATGATGCATTAGCCCAGAATAGATTTCATTGGGCAGTGCCATGGCCAGAATTCCATGGGCTTTTGCATCAATTTCAAGCAACTTCTTATCCTCATCTGAGTATTGCTCCCTCCTCTTCGGAACCATTTGATTGGTTTCCGGGTTATTCACCATAGGCTTGTGTGGACCATGTACCACTGATGTCCAACACCCTGCGCTGTTAACAGACAGGTGATGGAGCATACGTCTTTGCCATATGTTATACTCATTCCTAACCAGCATCGGTGGCTTGGTTGAGGAACCAGTATTGTGAGGATCATTGGAGGGAGTAGTCATTTTCAGTTCAAAAACAATTTAGTTCAAGCTTTTAAAAGTTTTAGACAGACCACAACAAACTCAATGAGAACCAAGAAAAGATCTCAGGATGAATGACCAGAAATACAGAAAATTCAATCTCTATAACCGTTTCTTGCAAAAACAAAAGCTAATTCAATCAAACTTAGATCTTGAATAGCAGTTTCAATGATCAATTATTAGATCGATCAATGATTAACCTGCTCTGATACCATTTGACAGGATCAGCGATCACAAGTTTGATGTATTAGGATTCAAAGCAGCGGAATACAAACAGGAATTAGACAAATTGTAGCAAGCAATCGATAATTGTATGCATTAGAGCGCATACGGTTATAGGGAGAGAATATATATTTCTGATTTCAAGGAATGTTTATAGATGTAGAATTTTCTAATCAAATCATTCGTTCATTCCATTCATTCATTCACTCACACGATTACAATAGGTTGTCACTCCTTATAGAGTGCAACAATCACTGCTGTTATCACGGAAAGTGACAACTGGCAGATCTAATACAAAAATAACTAACTCTTAACAAACTACTGAAATGTTCACAACTACTGAGAACATATCAGAGTGTTAAGTACAAAACTACTGAAACTACAACACTGAAGAACAAGCTCTTCAGTCGTTTTACAAAACTACTGAAACATAAAACTACTAAAACTAGAATATAAAACTACTGATATCACACTACTGAAGAAGTACTCTTCAGCAGTGTGACAAACTACTGAGGCTTCAGTACTTGATCTTCAGACTTTGACCTTCAGTGTTTCATCAGCTGATGACTTCAGTAGATATCATCAGCTGATGTCTTCAGTCTTTGTCTTCAGACTTTGTACATCAGTTGTTGATCTTCAGCACTTGTAAACTCTTCAGCTGTTGTACTTCAGTACTTTGGTCTTTCAGCTTCAGCACTTGTGTTCTTCAGCTGTTGTACTTCAGCACTTTAGTTCTTCAGCTGTTGAGGTCTTCAGCACTTGATCTTCAGCTGTTGAAGTCTTCAGCACTTGTCAAACTACTGATGAGGCTTTCAGCAGTTGTTGTGATACCTTGTGGGACTTAGAGGTTTTCTGATCTTGGCTCATTGGTTCTTTTGGTCCAACAACCATAAACATTTCCATGAACTATCCACTTCATCAAATAATTTTTGGTCTATTTTGCCTTTTGAGGGATACCCTCTGATCATCTCAGCATGGTCACCCTTCCCGAAGTTTTAAGTTGGGAGGGTTTGCAAACCACTCTGGATATTATGAATAACGGGTCCAGATAGTCTTGAATCTTTATATAGAATTCATGTCTTCTGCAGAGAACTCTTGATCTTGGCTTTTTATTGAGCACTTCTCTTCTAACTCTTTAACTTTTCTCTTTCTTTTCATTTATCACCTAAGTGTGCAAGCTTTTAGTGATTAGTCTTTATGTTGCCAATTTTCTTTTGGTGAAGCTTACTGGTGAGGTAATCCTTCATTTCCTTATCTGACATACTTAAGATCAGGAACTAGGGCTTTATGAGTTGGGATGATTTCTTCATTGAAGATAATTTAGGTAGGGGAACCTCTCTGAACAATGATCTTTCATACACAATTGTTTCTTGCATAGAAGACTTTTTCTGCACTGAACATCTTTGTGATTACGTTTTCATATTCTGTTTCAACATTTGGAATCTAGCAGCTTTTTCACTTTTTCTTCCTCTTCCTTCATTCCTTCATAGGTCATCCAAATACTTCATCTGGATCATACCTTGATTGATCAAAAACTTACTTTGATCATTAAGTCATCAGTTGGGCTTTTGACACCATTCTTCCCCTGCTTGTTCTATTTTCATAGTACTATCCATTGAACATCCTCTTTAGCATCATAAATCACCATCTACTCTTCCTTCTTCTAGATCAATGGTAACAGCTTGTTTCTTTAATTGAACTTCAGCCTGCTCATGTCTATCAAGAAATTCAGCTATTCTGCGAGGCTTCTTGGATCATCTTTCGTTTTCTTAACACTTTCTTCTTCAATCACTAGTCTTTTACCCTTAGCCTTTTCAGCTAGATATTTCTCTTTCTTGAGTATGTTTGAAGTTGTGGACCTGAAGTTTCATCCTTTTCAATCACTTCAAACATTTTCTTATGTGAGGTTTGTTCTTGAACATTCACTTCTATTTCTCCTTCTCTTTTTCTTTTTCTTTTTCTGTTTCTTTTTCTTTTTTTGTTTCTTTTTCTTTTTATTTTTCTTTTTCCTTTTCACACATTTCCTTTATCTTTTCTTTTTGTTCTTCAGTCAGTGACACATCAGGGACAATCTGCATGCTCAACTCTTTCTCCAAAGGAACTGGAGATTTGGGGATGAATACAATAGGGTCAGAATCAGCCCTTTGATTGTTCACAAATTCCCAAAAATCATCATCTACACTGAATTCTTCAGATGTAAAGCTGTCTAAAGCACTAAAAAGTTCCTCAAATTCAGCTTTCTCAGTGTGAGCAGCATCTGTTTTTCTAGAGTAAATCACTATCTCTAGACTTTGTTCATCATGTTTTGTTTGACTTGTATCAACTTCTTGTTCTTCATTGTCAGAGACAGACTGGTCTTCATCATTATCAACCTTTTCTTGTTTATCTTTCCTTTCATCAGCCACAGCACTTCTTTGAATCTCAATTATGAGCTCAAGTTCAGAGATCCTGTTATTTTTGCTATGAATTTCTTTTTCAAGATTAGAGATGATTTTAGCTTGTTCTTCTATAATGTTCTCTTGTTCTTCCATTGCTATGGTTTGAATGGCAAGAGTGTCAACATGGCCACTCACTTCTTTTCTTGAATGATTGAGTGCAGCTTTTAAAGTTTCAATTTCTTTCCCTTTCTCTCCTCTTTTAGCTTTATGTTTTTCTTTAAGCTCTTTCAATCCTGCTCCTTTTCATCAAGCTCTACAATTCTATCATCAATGATTCTAGCCCTTCTATTTAAAATCCTTTCCATCCTTTCCACCTTTTGTAGGAGCTCAGATATAAGTTCATCTTTTTCATCAGGCCTGTTTTCATTGGATTCAGCAAAGCTTTCTGAGGGAGCAGTCTCAGAAGTTGCTCTCTTTGCAGGCATTTGAGTATGATGATCCTCCTCATCAGAAGTGATTTGGATGCTTTAGAAGCACTAGTTGATCCTCCAACTTCAGCAGGGTAATCTGGGTGGGCAAAGGTTGGTATGGTGATGTTGGTGATTGATGACATGGTAATATTGGAGATTAATGTGGTGGTGATATTGGTGAGTGATGAGTGGTGGTATTGGAGAGTGATGATGACGTGATATTGGTGATGGTTGTGGGGTTGTTTGAGGTGTTGGTTGTGTGTTGTTTATGGTGTTGGTATGGTGTTGGTTGTGGTGTTGGTTGTGGTGTTGGTTGTGGTGATGGTTGTGGTGATGGTTGTGGTGATGGTGTGGTGATGGTTGTGGTGATGGTTGTGGTGATGGTTGGCAGCAGCTTGTTCTTGTGCTTGAACTTCTTGATTTATTTGCTGAATCATCCCTGGAAGAAGAGTGAGTGAGACCCACTGTAAGTTTTCTTGGATCCCTCTTCTTAATGTATTTGTAAGATCTTGCATCATAGTGAGGAATATCAAGCACTAGTCCCTCATTAGCATATCAGATGATTCATTGATCAGGCATTGAATGAATCTTGGATACATCAATGTAGATCAACCAATCCTTTCAATTTGTTTTGCTTCATATCTTCCTTCATAACCATTTCAGCAAAAAATGTGGTTATTTCTTCATCTCTAGCTCCAGAGGCATTAGCATCATCACCAAATTGTAAGAATCTTCTAACAGAATCTTCAGTGATGCTCAGAGTGTGATTATTGTTGATTCTCCCAGTTAATGTTCTAACACCATCAGCTTCAACTACCTCAGCTGAGTTCCAGAAGGACCTGATGAGATTCTCATAGATGGTGGGTCTCACAGTGATAGCATAGGCTACCCTTGTGGTAGATAAGAATCTGATCATATCTCTAAGTCCTTCACTTTAGGCACATCAGGGTTTAAATAACCGCTGACATTATGGAGCTTGCTCCATGAAAGATTTGCCATGTAATCTGCACAAGATACATGTGTGTCAGTTATCAGTTTGACTTTAAATGGTCAAGGATGAATACTGTCATTCCTGTTTCATTGTTGTCATAGCAAATGGTGAGTTTTTATTCAAAAATCACAATTTCTATGTTTGAACCATTAATGAGAAGTTGCTTCATGATTTGTTACACATTTTCATTTTTCATCATGCTCTGTTCTTACAACAAACATGAATATCAAGGTTTTCATCTTGATCTGTTCTTACAACAAACATGAATATCAAGGTTTTCATCATGCGAAGAATTTCTGTTAGTTTGCATGCTCATTGAAGTCGAAAGGTGTATTACATTACATCAATAAGACATGTTTTGTGTTCTTCATTATCAGTTGGTTCATTGTTTGATTTAGGGTTAACAGTCTGAAACATAGGTCTTGATTAAAATTTTTATGGAAATTTCACCTTGTTTCCAATACAAATGTGGTTTTAGAATCGATAACAAGAGCAGATTGAGTAGAATCACATGAAAATCTTTGATTGTTTATGATGAAGATGATCGAAGATGGTGTATTGTGTATTTGCGCTCGTCTCACTATAAAGTCTCTCAAATTTGAAAAGTATTAAATGACCCATTTAAATTCCTTTAAATAGTCAAATAATGCATTTTGAAAGATGTTTACAAGTTTAAGAGCAAATGCAGTCACCACTGTAGCAAATGCGAATGAGTAAATTTTTTGACTTTTGATCATCAGCATTTGTTAACTATAGCAAATACGGAAGACAAACTTTGGACGTTGACTATCCGCATTTGGCTATTGTTGTAAATGCAGAAGTTTTGTTGCTTTTGATTTATTCTATCCGCATTTGTGTATTGTTGCAAATGCGGAAGTTAAACTTTGATAATCATTGACTATTCGCATTTGTGCTGTAGTAAATGCAAAAGAATAACTTGTGATTTTGTTCAGCATTAACACACTGTAGCAATACGGTAGTGTTGCTACTTGTTTCATCCTATCCGTATTTGTACACTATGGCAAATGCGATAGAACAAAGTCAATCAGCATTTGTGCAACTGCGCCAAATGCGGTTGACATCACTTGGTCAGCATTGCACTGTAGCAAATGCGTGAGAGAGATGTTCATCAGCATTTGTCTACTGTAGCAAATGCGGTAGAGTAAAATACACATTTACTTAACACACTAATGTGAGAATAAAATCATTGTCCGCATTAGTTTCACTTGAAAGTATACTGTTACCCGCATTAGTTACATGCATTGGTTACCTTCACCCGCGTTAACCAATGCACTTACCTACATTAACTTTTGAACTTAATCATAAGTTAATGTGATTGAATTGATTATTCATATTATGAAGATTTGTCCTTGATTGATTTTTCTTATGAAGTTGACTGTTGAAGTTCTTAATTCTTGCTTGGATTGACTTGTATGTCACAAGTGATACAAGTTTCCTAATTTTGACAGATCTTGGACTTATCATGCTTCTAAGAATTTGCATAAGCTAAGATATAATGGTATGACTTTTTGCAACAACACCAAAATTCTTTTTGTTTGTTTTGTTTTGAAAGTTAAGTTAATAAACAAAAATTTGGACTTACTCAAAATTTTAAATTAGTCCCCCTAAAGTTTATATCCACATTTGGATAGAAACTTTAAAGATTTAAAACCTTTTGACGATTATTTTGATTATTAATAATGAAGAGAATTATCTCTTTTTGTTGGGATCATATCAGTCTTACATTACACTTGTGCATCCTTTATGATTAAATGGACATGTTCATGAACTTGAAGATTAAGGTATGTTTGTCCTCTTAAACTTTACCTGGTTGATATTTTGATGCAAGGACTTTTGTCATGTTTTGGTTGATTTAATTATTCAGTGTGTACCTCACACACACAAGCATGGAATGATCAACCATCCTTATACAATGCACGGTAGACTTTTTCACAACTTTTCTTACCAGGTCACTTAAGTTATGAGGTCTCATTTTCACTAATCCTCATTGGGATTCTTTTACTTTGATCCTTTTTCATGATGATCCACATTGAGATTCTTTTCATTTCACTTTGGAAGGTGATCCATGATAGGATTCTTTTGTTCATTCACTTGGAATGTATTACTTTTGTTGATTCATCCAATTTTGGATGTGTTCCACATTGGGAATCTTTTGGATCGTGACATCTGCACTATGTGCAAGTTTCATCAGGTCTTTGGTCAACAAAACAAAGATCAAACATGATGTGGTAAAAGATTCATAAAGTATCATTACCTGGTGTGTTTATGCTACTACACACACATGCATTCAGATAAGCCAATACATACCTGTACTTTGTGATGAGTGTTTCACAATTGAATATGTCTTTAATTCATCACTGCATGTATCTTTTCTTCCAAGTTGAGCCTACCAACATATCTGGTAAGTCATTCAGCCTTTCATATTTTGAAATTAAGCACAGTGAATGATATAACGATGTAATTATATCATTTCCCAAAGAATTCTTTTCTTTATCAAACTTGATTTCTTTTTGTGGTTTCTTGATGTTTTTAATTGTTTTTGATGTTTTTCATGGTTTTTACTCAAGGTTAATCATGCCAATTGACTGAACCAGAAATTCAAACCTACTAGGTTCAATGCCTTAGTAACAAATCAGCTAATTGATTTTCAGTTGGTACTTGAATCAATTTGATTAAACCTTTTTCAGCACAGTCTCTCAAAAATGATATCTAATCTCAATATGTTTTGTTTTTGAGTGCTGAACTGGATATTAGTTATAAGATAGTAGCTGTGTTGTCAATAGAAATTGGTGTGTGCAAGAAGTTAAAACCATAATCAAGCATCTGGTTTTGAATCCAGAGTACTTGAGAGCAACATGCTGATGCAGCAATATACTCAGCTTCGGCAGTGGATACAGATACATTTGCCTGCTTCTTGCATTGCTAAGATACCAGTTTGGGACCAAGAAATTGACAACCGCCATAGGTGCATTTTCTATTGAAGTTGCATCCTCCATAATCACTGTTTGTGTAGGCATAGAGATTAAATTCTCCTTGTTTTGGATACCATAACCCAAGAGCTGGTTTGCCCTTCAGATATCTGAATATCCTCTTGATTGTGTCACATGTGATTCTTTTGGATCAGCTTGACATCTGGCACACACACAAACACCAAACATAATGTCAGGCGTACTGGCTGTTAGATACATAAGTGAACCGGTCATGATTGATAGTGAGTCTGATCCACTAATTTGCCTTCAGGATCAGGTCCAATCTTCACTTTACTATCCACAGGAGTTCTGATGGACTGATAGTCAGCAAAGTGGAATTTCTTCAACATGGTTTCATGTATTTTGATTGATTGATGAAGATTCCATTTGCTATCTGTTGGACTTGCACCCCTAGAAAGAAGGTGAGTTCCCCCATAGCACTCATTTGGAACTTTGAGTGCATAAGGTTTTCAAATTCTTTGCAGAGTTGCTTGTTTGTCAAGCCAATATAATGTCAACCACGTAGATCTGGACTAACAGCATATCTTTTCCTCTTTTTCTTCTTCTGAAGAGAGCCTGATCAATCTTTTCTCTTTCATACCCATGTTCAAGAAGAAAGGATGATAGAGTCTCATACCACTTTCTTGGTGCTTGATGAAGACCATACAGAGCTTTGTCAAGCTTGTCAACTCTGTGAGAGAAATCTGGATCTTCAAAGCCAGGTGGTTGACTCACATAACGTCCTCAGCAATCTTTCCATAATGGAAGCACACTTTACATCCATTTGATAACAGTAAAGTTCATGGATGCAGAATATGCAAGAAAGATTCTGATTGCTTCTAGTCTGGCAACAGGTGCAAACACTTCATCATAATCGATTCCTTCTTCTTAAGTATATCCCTGTGCCACTAGTCTTGCTTTGTTTCTGATGGCGATCCCTCTATCATCTGTCTTGTTCCTATACAGCCATCTGGTACCGATTGGGTATTGTCCTTCGGGAAGATCTAGCACTTGCCATACTTCTTGCTTTTTGAATTGGAGCAATCTTCCTGCATTGCTTCAATCCAGCTATTGTCTTGAAGTATGAGAACAAACAGATGTTTGCAATACTGTTTAACACAGAAAGCATGAGAACAAATAGATGTTGCAATACTGGACTTGCTTCTTGTCACCCTATCATTAAGATCACGAATAATGGTTTCAACTGGATGATTCTTGTGTATTCTTGTGGATGGAATGGTGTCACCAGCAATAGTTACATCAAGATTGGAGACATTCATTTCATTATGGTCAGAGGCACATTCATCTGGTACTGTTGTAGAATTATGAAGATTGTCAACTTCTGTTTCAGTTACTACTACATCTTTAGCAGCACTGAGATTGCTTGCATCATTTGATGTACCTTGTCTTTCAACTGGAGGAGAAGCCTGTTTTTGATTTCTGATCTCATTTGACAAGTCATCTGAGTGAGATGGTACCAGGCTAGGACCTCCTTCAGAAGAAACACTAAGGTTTTGTGACAGTTGTCTGATGGGATCAGCTTGAAGAGGAACATCTTCATTCATGTGTTCACCAAATGTCAGAGGAATCAATGGATAATTATCTCTTCTTTCTACAACTGACGAAGTATCACATGAATGTATATTTTTTGCATCAGACAAGTGAAATTGGTCAAATGATTTTGTAAACGTGTCAATATCAAACAACCAGTCATGACCATTTGTACATTTGGGAAACGAATGTTCCTTGAATTTAACACTTGTAGATTCATCAATAATGTTCAATCTAGGATTGAACACTCTATAAGCCTTTGAAACAGAAGAAAAACCTACAAAGAATCATTCCTCAGACTTGGATGAAAATTTTCAATAGTCTTGGGTGTTTAATATTAGACAGGACAACCAAAAATTTGAGAAATCCAATAAATGGTTTTCTATGAAAGAGCAGTTCATAAGGTGTCATGTACTTTCTTTAACAATCAGAGTTCGATTTTGTACAAAGCACGATGTGTTAACTGCTTCTGCCCAGAAGGTGATTGGCAGTTTAACATCGGCTAGCATTGTTCTTGCTACTTCAATCAGTGTTCTAATTCGCCTTTCAATTACCCCATTTTGTTGAGGAGTTCTAGCTACACTGAATTGATGAGCAATGCCTTTGGTTGTACAAAAGGAACTCATACTTTCATTTTTGAACTCAATACCATTATCACTTCTTATTATTTTGACCTTAAGATCAAGTTGATTTTCAATTTTAGTGATAAAATCTTGTATGATTGGGATGCCTCATTTTTATAAAGTAGGAAGAACACCCATGTGAATCGTGAAAAGTCATCAATGATCACTAAACAATACTGTTTCTTTCCTATACTCATTACATGAGTTGGTCCAAATAGATCCATGTGAAGTAGCTTCAATGGAGTATTGTTAGTGTTCACAAGCTTGGTTTTGTGAGACGATTTGTGTTGTTTTCCTTTGAGGCACCTGAACATTGATCAATAAAATTAAATTCTTTTTGAGGAAGACCAATGACATGGTTTCCTTTGACCAACTTGTTCATATTTTTAAAGTTTGTGTGCCCCAAACGTCTATGACAAAGCTGTGACTCATCAATGATGCTTTAGACAAAAGACATGTTTCTTCTTTAGGTGATGCAGAACACAGGCTTAAGACATATGTATTATTCTTCTCAGTGTCTTTAAGACAACCCATTCTTAAGAGATCTGAAATCCAGGTTTCAGGATGTAGCAATGAGTGTCTGTAAAGTGAGTGAAATATTTTTTGTCACAGATCTAAGAAACGCTTAGCAGATTGAAATTCAGTTGTTCACAGTAGTTAACTCTGTCAAAGCTCAGCATCCCGTTTGTCATTGATCCTTCTCCTATAACTCTACCACCTTCTGAGTCTCCACTAAATGCCATAGTGGTTCCTTGTATGTGCTTGAAGTCATGAAGGAGCGAACGATCTCCAGTCATGTGTCGGGAGCATCCACTGTCTACGTACCATAGGCTATTAGACCTGTGCAGATGACCTGTGAGAAAAAGAACTAATTAGAATAAGGAACCCAAGCCATGATGGTCTTGGGTTTCCCGTTCCTATTCATGATCGTGACCTCCTGGTATTTCCCTTAAATTGTGGTTTAGATGGAGGTGTCTTGGGAGAATTTTGGTAATGAATGGTTGAGGCATCTCATCAACATCTACTGAGGATTAAGATGAGTAATGAAATCATTGGTCTCTGTTTTTTTATAGAAATTTATCTTGTTTTTCATTATCAAAAGTAGGTTTTTGTTTTGAAAGGTCAAGTTTGTGTTTCATTGTGAGATGATTTCTTTGACCCTTCCTTAATTCCTTCAAATTATTTCTATCATTTGTTGATCTAGGTCTCCTTGATTGAGTATTGTGAGAATGAGGTCTGACAGAATGCATCATAGTGGATGTTTTTGAGATGGGATTGTGTTGGGGAATTCTCAAGCCCTTCTAATTGAAGTAACAATCAGATGTATTGTGATTGTTCATGTCACAAATTGAACAATACTTATTGAAATAGCAGTTTTTGGTGGAGTGATTGTTCATATCATAGATAGAGCAATATTGATTAAAGAAGCATTTATCTGTCTTGTGATTGAACATTTCACAAATGTCACAATACGTTTGTTTGTTTCTTGAATCAGATTTTTCCTTGTGTGACTCAACTAATATTTTCTTTTGATGAGTCATTTTCTTTTCTTTAGGTGATGAATCAGAATCAGCCCTTTTAGTAGTTTGCTTCACAACACTACCTTTGTTTAATTGTCTGGGTTGTTTCTATTTCTTCAACCTATTTCTTGCTTCTTTCTTAATCTGATCAACATGTTCCTTGTTGCAGATATCAAACCCAACTCCCTGCCTTAATCTTGAAGACTGAGGGTCTGGTGAAGTTTTATTTGTTGAACTTAGAGTTTCGTTTATTTCTTTTGCAGTGAAACCTTTTCTGATTTGCTTGAATTTTTGGAGATATAATCTCCTAATCAGAACTACTTTCAGTAGTGGTTTCACTGTCTTCACATATTCTTTTTACTTTGTAAAACAGATGGTATGAATTTTATAAAAGGGACAATTGCTTTTATAGGGCTTGATGGTTTCATGATAGTCATTGTCTTATCTGAACACTCTTTGATTTTGATTGGGTGACCTAACTTGATTTTATCCTCATTTGTTTCAAAATAAACATCAGTTTGTTTTGAGGACTGGTCACCTGTTTTACTACAGATTTAGGTTCCACGGTTTTAGGTTCAATTGCTTGAGTGAGTAAGATAGATTCAGGCATGACAGTGCAGTTGTCATTGTATGGTGGAGGACATGAATTATACCCAATCCCTAACATGTCCTTTGGATCCTTTTGAGAATCAAGCATCTCTTGCAGCTTCACTAAAGACATTGAAATTTTTCAAGTTTCACTTCAGTCATAGATTGTTGAGCCTTAGATTGAGCTAACTTTTCAGTAAGTAGCTCATTCTCAGCTGGAAGAGTGTACTTCTCACCATGCAGTTTTTCTAAGACAGAGATAAGAGATTTAATTTTGATTTCAAAGTTTTTTATTTCTCTCTTCATCATCTCTGACTTTACCTATTCTTCTTTGATTTTATCAGCCAGTTTATGGTTATGCTCCCTATAACCTTGCAATTCTTTAATTCAATTTTCACTACAAAGGTTAGATTTTACCTCAGTAGGCATTGGAGATGGTCTATCGTTGATGTGAGCCATAATTGAATGATTTTGAAATTGAGGCTTGACTTCCTCTGCATACACATTCCAGTCACATACTCCATCTTGCTTTATCACGAGAGCACTGGCAGAAGACTGACTGCTTCCACGAGCTTGATTTGTCAGTTGGGGTGGATTCTGGTATGATTGGTGTTGATGATACTGCTCCTGTGGTTGTTGAAGTGAAAGCTTGAGTTAGGCTGTGAGGATGACTGGCATGGAAAGTTCCTTTGATAGTTGTTTCTCTTGGAGCATTGCACTCTCTGAGAAGTGGCCAGCCATTCCACAGTTGAAGCATTTAACCTTGGATTTATTATATCCAAGTTTTTTATTTTCATTTAGGCTTAGCTTTCTTCTTTTTCTGAAGAATTTCTTGGCGCTCATGGAAATCATGGCCATTTGCCATTGTAGATCCATTTCTTCCACATCATCTGGATCCATTTCCTCCAGATCTTCTTGAATGAGATGAGTAGAAGTGAGTCTTCCTCCCAAGTAGGCTTTAAAGCTTGCAACAAAGGCATTGTAAGTTGCCTTTTGTTCTTATGATCTTGAGTCTTCAGGAGTGGTTTGAGGAGCAGCAGTGACTCTGGATATTTGAGGAGCAGCAGTGACTCTAGGTGTTTGAGAAGAGGTTGAAGGATGATTGATTTGTGGAGTTGTAATGAATCCGGTGTTGTTCATTTGATCTCTTGATAAGATAAAATTATCTTCCTCAGTGATGAAGGCATTTTCCACAGAATGAGATTCTGATGGAAATTTGTAAGCCTCAATCACTCTTGGTCCACCAAGATTTCTACTTCTTTCATCAAGTTCTAAAGCTTCAATTTTGGCTATCATGATGTCTAAAGTAGTACTCTTAAGATCAAGAGTATTTTTCAGCATGGTTACATTTTGTTTCCATCTTTCAGGGAGACTATGAAGTATTTTCTTGTTTAATTCTTTAATCTTGTAAGTGACTCCCATGATTTCCAAATCATTTACCAACTGTACAAATCTGTGCAGTTGTTTAGATATTGACTCTCCTTTGGTGTGGTGGAATGTTTCATACTGATTGACCAGCTTATCCTTGTTGATTTCAGTCACCTCACTGCTACCTTCACACATGATTTTCAATGCATCCCACATAGCTTTTGCAGTACCATACTTCCCTAATATTTTCAACACACATCCATCTTGAGTGCTTGAGTTAGAATGAAATAGGCTTTGAGGTCAATCTTGATTTTCTTGTAGTCTTCATCATTTAAGGTCAGATCTTGAATGGGTATTCTAGTAGTTCTATGAATTGCAGCTTGATCTGTAGACAGAGTAACAGGGATGTGTGGCCCCTTGCATATTGAGATCCAGAAATCAGGATCTACAACTGTGATGTAATTTCTAAACCTGATTTTCCATTGTTTAAAGTCAGATTTATGTTTAAGCATAGAAGGTTTAGGTGTATGACCAAGTTTTGAGTAGCTATTAGAATCCATTTTAACTAAGTGTTTAACTTGTATAATATAGATTCAAATGATTTTTAGGATTGATTAGTCCAACTTGTCCAAACAGTTCAAACGGATTTCAAAACCAGATTTGTGATTGTAGTGAGTTTCTTGCTATTGTGAGCATTTTGGTGAGTATGTGTTGACAAGAGTATTTTTTGCTGTTTACTAAGTAGAGAAGATGATATACTCTACTAGCAACTGGATTACTAGATCAATTGAATTCTATTCAGTTCTTGCGTAGATCTAAAAGAGAATTGAGAGCCAAACTCTGATACCAATTGACTAGGGTTGAGTAAGAGTGAGATTCTTACTGTGAATCGAATATGGTAATCAAGTCAGTGATTGAATGGCGGAAACAAACAATCAAAGAACATTCAATGCAAGAAAATTACTCATAAATGCTTTTGTATTGTATATATGAAAGTTGATAAATTACAGAGAATAACTACAACAAAAATTCTCTATCTATCAGCTGTCACCTCAAGTACGAGGTTATCTATTCTATTTATAGGCAGACAAGATGTCTTTTACACAATGACTAAACTACCCCTGAACTATTACATCAGAACTAATCTAAGTCTTCATCCGCATCTTTTCTTGTTCATCTGCATTGACAAATGCGGATGAGTTAACTTGATCAGCATTTCTTCACTTGATCATCCGCATTAGTATGTTGTTCATCCGCATTGGTTAATGCGGATAAACAAATACTTATGCGCATTTGTTTGGTCATCCACATTTGTCTAATGCGGATGAGCAAAGTCTTGTCCGCATTAACTTTTAGTCTTCCGCATTTGTCAATGCGGAAGAGCAAATACTTGTCCTTTTCTTTAGCAGAATTTTCATCCTCATTTCTTCTTGGACTTAAGGGACTCCAGCAGAGCCATCATCAAATCACCCATTGAGTTGGCATGTATGATCCTTTCAGGGTGCAACATATATGTTGAATCATCCAAGGTAGTAGGGGAGAGTGTGCTCCACTATAATAATTTCTTGGATCACTTTTCTTAATGTACTTATAGGATTTGGCATCATACGAGGAATATCCAAAGTTGGTCCTTCAAGTACCAGATCAAGAAATGCTTTATTAATCAGACATTGGAGAAATCTTGGATACATTAAGAACATATGCCTTCTTCCTTCTTGAATGTAGAGGTTAGACCATTGAATACATAAGCAGACATGTTGAAAGGTTTTTTTGTGCATAAGATACGTACAGCAGAGGAAGTAATCACAGGTATATCATTCCAACCAGTCTTCCTCTCAGATAAGCAATGTTCAAAGAGGTGAATTAGAAACCTCCATTGCAAATCTACCAACCCTTTGACAATTTGCTTTCCCTCATAGCCACCTTCATATCCAATTTCTACAAAGAAAGTGGTGATTTCTTCATCTTCTAACTCAATGGGAGCATTGGCATCATCACCAAACTGTAGACACTATCTCACAGTTTGTTCCGTGATGGTCAAAGAGAGATCATGTAACTCTTCCCACTAGAGTCCTTTCACCCTCCACATCAGTCACTTGTACAGTACTCCAAAATGATCCGATATATCTTTCATAGATGATGGGCCTGACTGTAATAGCATAATCTATTCTAGTAGTAGATATGAATCTGATCATGTCTCTCAGTCCTTCAACTTTAGGTACATCAAGGTCCATATAACCGCTGACGTTATGGAGCTTGCTCCATGTAAGATTATCCATTTAATCTTCATTTAAGACACATGAGATAGATTTGATGAGAAATTATATGCACCATTCATTAGTTTGACTGTTAATGGTCAAAGATGAATGTTTGATGCTACTGTTTGATTGTTGTCACGTCAAATGGTGAATTGTGATGAACAATCACAGTTTCTCTGTTTTTCAAGTTTAAGTAAATGCATTATTAATATAATCAACCAGTTATTAGATTTTATTTCATGAATTTGTTCCACATTTTCAGTTTTCATCAGGCTCTGTTCTTATGATGAACACAACTATGAAGGTTTTTCATGATGAGTAGAATTCCTCTTAGTTTGCATGTTCATTGATGTTGAAAATGTATAACATTTCTTTGAATAAATCTGATTTTGGGTGTTCTTCATCAACCCTTGTTTCTTTATTCAATTTTGGTTCAAAAGTCCGAAAGTTAAGTCATGAAATATTTTGGAAATTTCACCTTTCTTTTAGTACTATTGTTGCTTAGAATCGAAGATAAGAACAGATTGAGGAGAAGACACTAAAATCTCTGGTTGTTGATAATGATGATGATCAATGAGGATGTACAGTGGTTTTTCGCTCGTCTTAGTATGGAATCTCTCAAATTTGGAAAGTATTAAATGACCCTTTGAATTTCCTTTAAATAGTCAATTAATGGCTTTTACAAGATTTTACAAGTTCCAGAGCAAATGCGGTCGAATTTTTAAATCACTGTAGCAAATACGGAAGTAGAAATTTTAAGTATTTAGGTTTTCCGCATTTGTTTACAGTTGTAAATGCAGAAGTGAAAATTTAAAGTACTTTGAGTATCTGCATTTGTTTACTGTTGTAAATACGGAAGTGAAAATTTAAAGTACTTTGACTATCCACATTTGTTTACTGTTGTAATTCGGAAGAACAAAGTTCATCAGCATTTGTGTACCGTAGCAAATGCGGAGTAGAGATAATTAGGTTTTTTTTACATCCCGCATTGATTCACTATAGTAAATGCCGATGAACAAAGTTTGCCAGCATTTGTGTACTGTAGCGAATGTGTGTGATCAAAATGGTTACAGCATTTGTTTACTGTTTCAAATGCGACAGAGTTAATTTTCCATATTTACATGATCATCCTTTGTGACAGAAGAGATTGAGCACTTGTTTATTCATTGTACAACAAATACGGTAGAGCAAATCTCTATCCGCATAGATTTTTAAAAACTTTTCATGTTTTAGATTCAAATGTGGTAGAGTAAAACTTTATCCGCATTGGTTTATCTGCAACATAAACAGTTACCTGCATTGGTTACATGCAAGGGTTACCTACACCTGCATTTACCAATGCACTTACCCGCATTAAGTTTTGAACTTAATCAAAGCTTAATGTTTTCTACTTTGAATTTCTTGTTATGAAAGTTGTCCTTGATTGAATTTGTGTCTTATGAAGTTGTTGGCTACTGTTGGAGTTGTCAATTCTTGCTTGGATTGACATGTATGTCAAAAATGATACAAGTTTCCCATTATTTGATTGATCTTGGACTTTTCATGCTTCCAAGAATATGCATAGGCTGAGATACTATGGTATAGCTTCTGCATCAACACATGTATTTTCTTTTTCTTTTGTTTTAAATTTTTAAGAAAGTAATTTAAGATAGTAAAAGTCTATATAGACTTAATCAAAACTTTTAAATTACTCCCCCTAAAGTTTATATCCACATCTAGATAGAAACTTTCAAGATTTAAAAAATTTTGAGTATCATTTTGATTATAAATAATGAGCAATATATCGTTTGTTGGGATCATATCAATCATACATTACACATGTGCATCCTTTATGATAAAATGGACATGTTTATGAACTTGATGATTGAAGGTATGATTGTCCTCTTAAACTCATACCAGGTTGATATTTTGATGCAAATGATATTATCATGCTTTTTTGTTGATTTAATTATTCAATATGTACCTCACACACATAAGCACGGAATGGTCAACCATCCTTATACAATGCATGGTAGAACTTTTTCACAACTTTCTTTAAGTGGTTACTTAAGTTATGAGAACTCATTTTCACTAATCCTCATTAGGATTCTTTTACTTTGATCCTTTTCATGATGAACCACATTAGGATTCTTTTCACTTCACTTTGGAAGATGACTCATGATAGGATTCTTTTGTTCATTCAATTAGAATGTATTGCTTTTGTAGATTCATCCAATTTGGATGTGTTCCTCATTGGGAATCTTTGGATCAGTACATCTGCACTATGTGCTTGTTTCATCAGTTCTTTGCTCAGCAAAACAAAGATGAAACTTGATGTAGGTGAAAAGGATACATAAAACAACATTACCTGGTGTGTTTAGGTTACTACACACACAAGCATTTAGATAAGCGAATACATACCTGTACTTTGAGATGAGCGTTTCACAATTGAATAACATGTTAATTCATCATTGCGTATATCTTCTCTTCCAGGTTGAGCCTACCAACATATCTGGTAAGTCATGACAGTCTTGCAATTTTTGAAATTGAGCACAATGAATGATATAACATTGTAATTATATCATTTCCCAATGATATTCTACTCTTCATAAAAATTTACTTCTTTTTGTGGTTTTCTAGTAATTTTTTTACTTGTTTTTGATGTTTTGATTGGTTTTACTCAAGGTTAATCACGCCAATTGATTGAACTAGAAATTCAAACCTACTAGGTTCAAATGCCTTTGTGAATAAATCAGCCAATTGATTTTCAATGGTTACTTGAATCAATATGATTAGCCCTTTTTCTACACAGTCTCTCAAAAAGTGATATCTAATTTCAATGTGTTTTGTTTTAGAGTGCTGAACAGGGTTATTTGTAATAAAAGCAGCTGCTATGTTGTCAATGTGAATTGATGTGTGCAAGAAGTTAAAACCATAATCAAGCATCTAGTTTTGAATCCAAAGAACTTGAGAGCAACAAGCTAATACTGCAATATACTCAGCTTCTTCTGTTGACACAGATACATTTGTCTGCTTCTTGCATTGTCAAGAGAGCATTCTGGGACCAAGAAATTAACAACCGCCAGAGGTGGATTTCTATTGAAGTTGCATTCTCCGTAATCACTGTCAGTGAAGGCATAGAGATTGAAGTCTCCTTCCTTTAGATACCATAATCCAAGAGCTGGTTTGCCCTTAAGGTATCTGAATATCCTCTTGACAGCATTCACATAAGATTCCTTAGGATCAGCTTGATATCTAGCACATACACAAACACCAAACATAATGCCAGGCCTACTACTTAGATACATAAGTGAACCAATCATAGATCGATAGTGAGTCTAGTGCACTGATTTGCCTTTTGGATCAGGTCCAGTCTTCACTTTAGTATCCATAGGAGTTCTGATAGACCGACAATCAGCAAAGTGGAATTTCTTTAACATAGTTTCCATATATTTTGATTGATTGATGAAGATTCCATCTGATGTTTGTTGGGCTTGCACCCCTAGAAAGAAAGTAAGTTCCCCCATTGCCCTCATTTGGAATTTTGAATGCATAAGGTATTCAAACTCTTTACAGAGTTGCTTGTTTGTTGAGCCAAAGATGATATCATCCACATAAATCTGGACTAACAGCATGTCTTTTCCTCTTCTTCTTCTGAAGAGAGTCTGATCAATTCTTCCTCTTTCATATCCATTTTCTAGAAGAAAGGATCATAGAGTCTCAAACCACTTCCTTGGAGCTTGGTGAAGACCATACAGAGCTTTGTTAAGATTGTAAACTCTGTGAGGGAAATCTGGGTCTTCAAAGCTAGGTGGTTGACTCACATAGACCTCTTCAGGGATGTTTCCGTACAAGAAAGCACACTTCACATCCATTTGATAAACAGTAAATTTCATGGACGCAGAATATGCTAGAAAGATTCTAATTGCTTCTAATCTAGCAACAGGTGCAAACAATTCGTCATAATCGATTCCTTCTTCTTTAGTGTATCCCTCTGCCACTAATCTTGCTTTGTTTCTGATGACAATCCCTCTATCATCGGTCTTGTTCCTGTACAGCCATCTGGTGCCGACAGGGTATTGTCCATCGGGAAGATCTAACAGTTACCATACTTCTTGCTTCTTGAATTGGAGAAATTCTTCTTGCATTGCTTCAATCCAGCTATTGTCTTGTTGAGCCTCTTTGATGTTCTTGGGTAATGTTTGACATAGAAAGCATAAGAACAAACAGATGTTTGCAATGCTGGACTTGCTTCTTGTCACCCTCTCATTAAGTTCACCAATAATGGTTTCAACTGGATGATTCTTGTGTATTCTGGTGGTTGGAATGGAGTCACGAGCAATGGTCACATCAAGATTGGAGACATTAAGTTCATTATGAAAGAGAAGAATAACCTACAAAGAATCCTTCATCAGACTTAGATGAAAACTTTTCCAAATAGTCTCGGGTGTTTAATATTGAGACAGGGCTACCAAATGATTTAAGAAATCCAATGAATTGTTTCCTATGAAAGAGCAATTCATATGGAATCATGTTGCTTCCTTTTACTATTAGAGTTTGATTTTGTACAAAGACGATGTGTTAACTGCCTCTGCCCAGAAGGTGATTGGTAGCTTAGCATCGGCTAGCATTGTTCTAGCTGCTTCAATAAGTGTTCTATTCCTCCTTTCAGCTACCATATTTTGTTGAGGAGTTCTAGTTGCACTGAATTGATGAGCAATGCCTTTGGTTGCAGAAAAAGAACTCATGTCTTCATTTTTTAAATTCAGTTCCATTATCACTTCTGATTGTTTGACCTTATGATCAAGGCGATTTTCTATTTTAGTGATAAAGCCTTTTATTATTTGGGATGCCTCATTTTTATGAAGTAAGAAGAAAACCCATGTAAATCGTGAAAAGTCATCAATGATCACTAAACAATATTGTTTCTTTCGATGCTCATTACATGAGTTGGTCCAAACGGTTCCATGTGAAGTAACTTCAATGAAGTATTGTTTGTGTTTACCAGCTTGGATTTATTAGAATATTTATGTTGTTTTCCTTTGAGGCACGCTGAACAGTGATCAACAAAATGAAATTGCTTTTGAGGAAGACCAATGACATGGTTTCCATTGACCAATCTGTTAATGTTTTTAAAGTTTGTGTGCCCCAAACGTTTGTGCCAAAGCTATGACTCATCAAATGATGCTTTTGACAAAAGACATGTTTCTTCTTTAGGTGATGCAGAACACATGTTTAAAACATAAGTATTATTCTTCCTCAAGGTCTTTAGGACAACCCATCTTAAGAGATCTGAAATCCAGATTTAAGAATGTAGCAATGAGTGTCGGTAAAGTGAGTTGAATATTTCTTGTCATAGATATGAGACACGCTTAGCAGATTGAAGTTCAGTTGTTCATAGTAGTTCACTCTGTCAAATCTTGGCATCCCATTTGTCACAGATCCTTCACCTGTAATTCTTCTGCCTTGTGAATCTCCTCCAAATGCTACAGTAGTTCCTTGTATATGCTTGAAGTCATGAAGGAGGGAATGATCTCCAGTCATGTGTCGGGAACATCCACTGTCCACGTAGCTATTGGACCTATATGGATGACCCTGCAAGCACAAAAGAACTAATTAGAATATGGAACCCAAGCCATGATGGTCTTGGGTTTCTCGTTCTTACCTATTATGGTGACTTCTTGATACTTTCCTCTAAATTGTGATCTATTTAGAGGTGACCTTGGAGATTGCTTATGATATTTTGCTGGAGTCTTTTCATCAACATCTATAGAAAAGTCAGATGAGTAGTGAAATCTTTGATCTCTATTCTTTTGAAGAAATTTAAATCGTTTTTTATTTTCAAAAATCATTTTAGGTTTTGAAAAGTCAGACTTTTGATTAATGTACTGGTTGTTTCTTTGACTTGTCCATATTTCTTTTGTTTTGCTCCTGTCATTGAGTGATCTAGATGTCCTAGATTGATTGGTGTGCACATGACTCCTAACTTGTGTTTTTCCTGATGAGGTTGTTGAGATAGGTTTGTTCTGAGCGATTCTCATTCCATTCTGATTGAAGTAGCAATCAAATGTATTGTGATAGTTTATATCACAGACTGAACAATGTTGTTAAAATAATAGTTTTTGGTTGAGTGGTTGTTCATGTCACAGATAGAGCAATATTGATTGTAAAAGCACTCTTCTGTTTTGTGATTGAACATATCACAAATGTCACAATACATTTGTTTGTTGCTAGAATCGCATTTTAATTTGTGGGACTCAGCTGATTTTCTCATTTGCTGCTGAGCCACTTTCTTTTGCTTAGAGGATGAATCAAAATCATCCTTTTTGTTAGATTTTCTTGGCTGTTTTTGTTTCTACAACCCTTTCTTTACCTGTTTCTCAAATTGATCAATGTATTCCTTGTTGCATATGTCAAAACCAACACCTTGTCTTGATTTTGAAGATTGTGGGTCAGACTGAATTTTAATTTCTCAAATAGGTGAGCTATTATGTTTCTTTCGCAGTGAAACCTTTTCTGATTTGCTTGAATTATTTGGAGATTTGTTCTCATTATCATAACTGCTTTCAGCACATGGTTTCACTAACTTCACAAACTTTTCTTTCCTTTTGAAATGGCTGGTATGAACTTCATAAAAGGAACAATATCCTTTATTGGGCTGGTGTGTTTAATGACACTCATTGTCTGTCTAAACACTCTTTAATATTGATTGTGTGTCCTAATTTGATTTTATACTCATTGGTTTCAATGTAAACATTTGGTTGGGTTTGAGGATTTGTGATCTGTTTTATTATAGATGTTGGTTCCATAGTTTTAGTTTCAATTTCCTCATTGAGTGTGACAGATTCAGGCATGACACTGTAGTTGTCATTATATGGTGGAGGACATGAATTATATCCAATCCCAGACATGTCCTTGGGTTCCTTTTGAGAATCAAGCATCTCTTGCAACTTGACTGAAGATAGTTGAAACTTTTCTAGTTTCACTTCAGTAAGTGTATGTTCAGCTTTAGATTGAACCAACTTTTCAGTCAGTTGCTCATTCTCAGCTGCAAGAGGTACTTTTCACCATGTAATTTCTCAATGTCAGAGATGAGAGATTTTATTTTGATTTCAAATCCTTTTATTTCTCTCTTGAGCATCTCTGACTTAACCTTTTCTTCTTTTAATATAATCTGCAAGTTTATGGTTATGCTCTCTATAACCTTGCAATTCAATAATACATTTTTCACTATAAAGGTTAGATTTTACCTCAGCAGGCATTGGAGATGGACCATTGTTGATGTGAGCCATAAGTGCATGATTTTGAAATTGAGGCTTGACTTCCTCTGCATACAGGCTCCAGTCACATACTCCATCTTGCTTTATCACAAGGGCATTTGCAGATGACTGACTGTTTCCATGAGCTTGGTTTTTTAGTTGAAGTTGATTTTGATATGATTGATTGTTGTGGATGATGATACTATTGCTGATGATTATTGGAGTGAAAGCTTGAGTTTGACTGTGAGGATGACAGGTTGAGAATTCCTTTGAAAGTTGATTCTTTTGGGGGCAATGCATTCTCTAGAGAGGTGGCCAGCCATGCCACAGTTAAAGCATTTCACTTTGGATTTATCATATCCAAGCTTTGTATTTTCATTAAGGCTGAGCTTTCTACCTTTTCTGAAAAATTTCTTTGCTCTTATAGCAATCATGGCCATTTGCCATTGCAGATCCATTTCTTCCTCATCATCTGGATCCATTTCTTCTAAGTCTTCCTGGATCAGATGTGTTGATGTGAGTCTTCCTCCTAAATATGCTTCAAAGCTTGCAACAAAGGCATTGTAAGTTGCTTTTTATTCTTTGGATCTTAGGTCATCAGTAGTGGTTGTAGGAGCAGCAGTGACTCTGGATGCTTAGGATGATGTTGATGGATGATTAGTTGATGGAGTTGCAATGAACCCTATGGTATTCAGTTGATCTCTTGAAGAGATGAAATCATTTTCCTAAGTAATGAAGGCATTTTCCATAGAATGAGATTCTGATGGAAATTTGTATGCCTCAATCACTTTGGTTCCTCCCAAGTTTCTGCTTCTTTCATCTAACTCCAATGCTTCTATCTTGGCTATTATTATGTCTAGAGTTGTACTCTCAAGATCAAGATTGTTCTTTAACATTGTCACATTTTGTTTCTAGGTCTCTGAAAGACTGTGCAACATTTTCTTGTTTAATTCCTTGACCTTGTAAGTGACTCCCATGATTTCCAAGTCATTTACAAATCTGTGCAGTTGTTGGATATGGACTCCCCCTTGGAGTGATGAAATGTTTCGTACTGATTAACAAGCTTATCTTTGTTAATTTTTGCAACTTCACTGCTTCCCTCACACATAATTTGCAATGCATCCCATATAGCTTTGGCAGTACCATATTTCTCCAATCTTTTCAGCACATCCATCTTGACTGCTTGAGTTAGGATAGAGTAAGCTTTCAGATCAATCTTGATTTTCTTTTAATTTTCATCATCAAGAGTTAGATCTTCAATGGGTATCCTTGCTGTCTTGTAGATAGCAGCTTGATCTATAGACAGAGTGATAGGGATGTGTGGCCCCTTTCATATTTAGATCCAAAAATCAGGATCTACGCCTGTAATGTAATTCCTGAACTTGATTTTCCATTGTTTAAACTTATATTGTGTTTAAGCATTGGAGGTTTAGATGTATGGCCAAGTTCTGAGAAACTGTGAGAATCCATTTTAACAGGTAGTTTTAACTTGTTTAATTACCGATTAGATGAATTTTATGTTCAATTAGTCCAACTTGCCCAAATCGCCCAAACAGGTTTCAGAATCAGATTTGTTACTTTTTTGAGTTTTTGTTGCAACTTTTGTTATATTCCTATAGTTTCAATTGTAGTTTTTGTGTATAGTTCTTGAAGGTGAGAACGTGTTGACAGAAGGTTGTTTTAAGAGTATTTTCTACTATTTACTAAGTAAAGATGATGGAATACTCTGTTAGCAACTCAGTCTCCAGATCAATCAAGTTCTATTCAGGTCTTGGGTAGATCTGAAAAAGAACCGAGAGCCACGGCTCTAATACCAATTGACTGGGTAGTGAGATAGAGATTCTTACTTAGGATTGAATATAATGACTGAGTAAGTGATTGAAAGGCGGAAACAAACAATCAATAAACATTCAATGCAGAAGAAATACTCATAAATGCTTGTTTGTATTGAAAGAGATGATGATTACAGTAAATGCAAGGTTTGAGCATAAAACAGTAATGATACACCTAAAAGACAAAATATGTTCTGATTGTCTATCAACCTTCACCTCATGTACGAGGTTTTCTATTCTATTTATAGGCAAACAAGATGCCTTTTTACAAAATGACTAAACTCCCTGACCTATACATCAGAACTAGTCTAAGTCTTGATCCGCATTTATTCTTGTTCATCCGCATTATGGGATGGACTTGATCAGCATTTCTTCACTTGATCATCCACATTAGTATATTGGTTATCCGCATTGGGTAATGCAGATGAACAAATACTTGTGTGCATTCTTGTCTGGTCATCCGCATTGGCAATTCAGATGATCTGAATCTTGTCTGCATTACTTCTGGTCTTCCGCATTTGTTAATGCAGAAGAACAAACACTTGTCAGGATTAGTTATTTGCCTTCTGCATTAACAAATGCGGAAGTCCAATACTTAATTTTCTACTGCAGAATCTTCATCTGCATTAATACATGGACTTGTGGGAATCTAGCAAAACAACCATCAACCCACCAATTGAATTGGCATGTATGATCCTTTCAGGGTGCAACCTTTATCAAAATATATATATCATCCGCATGTATCACATGACAGCTGGTAAGTAAATTAAGATCAAATACCCAATCAGGACCAAAACCTTTCACACTTGAAGTGTGCTCATTGAAAGTCACATTGCCTAACTCCTCAACTACTCTAGTTCTGAGATTGTATACTTTATAAGCTTTGGCTTAGGAAGAGTATCCAATAAAGTGTCTATCATTTGATTTTTCATCAAACTTGAAAATTTGATCCTTGGTATTCAAGATGATGCAAGGACGTCCAAATGCTTGAGAAAACCAATAAAGGGTTTCCTCTTGTGCCAAAGTCATAAGGAGTCTTAACTTGCGTCTTAACTACTAAAACTCTATTTTGCACATAGCAAGCAGTGTTCACTGCTTCTACCTACAAGGTGATAGGCAGTTTAGAGTCAGACAACAGAGTTCTTGCAGCTTAAATTAGTGTTATTTTTCTCCTCTCAGCAACACCGTTTTGTTAAGGAGTCCTAGGAGCACTCTATTGTCTTATAATACCCCTTTCATCACAAAATGTATCAAGGATTTGGTTCTTGAATGTAGTTCATTAATCACATCTTATTGTTTTCACCTTGTCATCACATTGATTCTCAATCTTTAATATGAAATTCTTTAGAATCTTAGAGGTCTCATCCTTAGTTCTAAGAAAGAAACCCAAGTGAACCTTGTAAAATCATTTGTGATCACCAAATTGTAAGAGGTCCTTCCAAGATTTATTACACTAGTTGGGTCAAAAAGATCCATATGTAATAGGTGTAAGGGTGTAGTGATTAAGTTTCTTTATTTTGGCTTGTGAGATACCTTGTGTTGCTTCCCTTTGAGGCATGCAATACAGTGGTCATCATTTGTAAACTCTTTCTTTGGCACTCCAGTTACCAAATCATTCTTAATTAATGTATTCATGTTTTTCAAGTTTACATGGCACATTCTTTTATGCCATAGGAAAGACTCGTCACTATTGGCTTTAGATAGAAAGCATGAAACTTCTCCAAAGGGAGATGTTTCTTGCAAGTCCATCTTGTACATGTTCCCTTTCCTGGGTGGCTTTGAGCAAGATATGCTCATGAGGGATGACCATCCTTGGCCTGAGAACAATGCACTTATGCTTAGTGAAGAGCATGTTATGACTATGATCATAAAATTAAGATACACTCAAAAGATTGTATCCGGGCTCCTTGACAATGTTTACTTTTTCAATGCTAAGCTTACCATTTGTGACCCTGTCCCTTCTAGTTATGTAACCTCTAGCATCTCCTCCAAAAGCAACTAGACCTCCATCAATTTTCTCAAAAGTTTGTAGTAGTGACCCATTGCTTGTCATATGCCTAGCACAACCACTATCAATGATCCATAAATTTCCATTTGTCTTGAGTTGTTCCTGCACAAAAAAGATGGTTAATTACATTTGCAAAACCAAGCCTTATTGTTCTTGAGCTTATCGGAAGAAATTGAAGACCATGCAACAGTAACAGATCCTATTATCATATTTTGAGGATCATTTACTGATGTTGATGAAGAACTTTCAGTCACTTGTCTTCCACACCACCTTTGGAAGCTTTTACTTGACCTTCAATACTTCGGATGTTTTGACGACTTCGGAAGTTTTAATAACTAGACATTTGGAAGATCTTGTTATCACTGTAGCAGGCTTTAGTACTTTAGAAATATTCCTTTCTTCCGATACCAAATTTTCTTCAGAAGGCAAGTTTCCACTTGTCTTCTTCTTTATTTTGGAGCTTCCAAAAGGAAAAGATTTCCCTTCTAAAGCTTGCTTCTTCTTCAAACTCTCAGAAGTTTCTTTCTTGGTCATGTGGATAGTACTTTTTGGTTTGTAGTGGCAATCCTTAGCAAGATGAGAAGTACTCCCACAAATGACAATCCATTTTCTTCTTCCTAAGAGTCTTCTTTTATAAACAAGGCTGAACTTGATCATTTTGCTTCTCCATCTTCATCTTTGCAGATGTTGTAGCAATTCTATTAGGGTGAGAACTACCTTTGAGCTGGATGGTTCAGATTATGTAGTAGTGGTACACAACTGATCTAACTTCTTCTTGATGTTAGGATGATTTGCACATGAACAATAACTCCTTGTACTAGAGTTCAAGTTTGTGTCTTCTGCCTTAACCACCTCAAAACCTATAGAGATAAAGACTTGTTTCTGCACAGAGTTAAAAGTGGCCTTGATCTCTTGCGCCTTCTTGAACTTTCTCTTGGCCTTCCTATTCAAGTTCTTCATTCTTGACTTGGTCAACCCAACTCTTTTCTCTCCTCAAAGGAATAGTGAACCTTCTTAGAATGTTCTTCTTCACTCTTCTCTAAGGCATCCTTTATTATTTCCTTTTTATCATCTTCACTCATGGGGTATATGAAAGAATGCTTATCTTCACAAGTTCCACACCTAGGAGATCTTATAGACAAGATTATGTGTGGATGAGCAATCTCACTAGATCCTAGTCCCTGCTTATTTTGATAACAAACTTCTACATGCAAGGAAGAGGATATAATGTTCTTGAAGGTCTTTTCTTCAAGAACATATTTTTCTGCTCTGGCTTTGCTGATCACAAGCTCAGCCTGACATTTAGTCAACTTAGTTATCAGATCTTTGTTCTGAGTCTTGTAGTTGGTATGTTCATATTTAAGAATTGAAATGGTTTTCTCTAGGTCCTTTATTTTTGGTTTGTAATCATTTTCAGCTCTTTTGAAATCAAATTTTAAGATATTTAAAGACTCAAGATCAGATCTCATCTCTAAGTTGTAGGACCTATATATGTTAGCTTTAGCAATGCAATCAAGTGTACAGAGATGTTCCAATACCTTGCCTTTTCATGGTCTTCCATAAGTGCATGGTTAGGAGATGCATCTTTCACCTTAAAGCTCTAGTCAAAGCCTCCTTCTTCAACAGCAACTACAGCTTGCTGCTTTGGCTTCTCATTCTAGGTGGCTATCTTAGTGTAGTTTGGTCTGGCTTGTGTTTGGCCATTATTTGTCCTTGATGCCTTACACTCCCTTGCAAAGTGACCCATCAAGTTACAATTTTAACACATAACCTTGCTTTTGTCCAACCTAAACTTTTCACTAGCTGCATTGCTTACAAAATTCCTCCCTCTCCACTTGTAGAATTTATGGGCTCTATGAGTGAGAGAGCCATTTGCTGGACTATCTCCATGTATTCCAGGTCATTTGGATGGATACATTCTAGATCTTTAAAGGTAAATAGAAAGTTAACTGTGCTTTCATCAGAAGACACAAAGGCTTGTGAAGAGCTTGTCTCTTCGAATGGGCTTCTTTAAGTGTAGCTTTCTCTTGGTGTCTCCAGGAAGGTGATGAAAGGACCCTTTTGTTAGTCGTCTGGGTAGCAAATAAGATGATGTTGTGGTTATCTACTATTCCTTTCAACCACATGGAGGGTTGAACTCTACTGATTGCTAGAGTTACTAGATGGACTTTACATGTTCATCTCCATCTGGAATCCACTGAGAATACCATACAAATCTATCATAGTGAGAGTCTTAAAGTTCTCAGTTCTGTTGATAACAACACAGTAATGTGTCCATTGTCTAGGAAGAGAGGACATAAACTTCTTTACAATGTCCCTATTCTCAAGAGTCACTCTAATATCCATTAGAGTGTCCACAATCTCAACATACCTGAAGTATTGCTGACTCAAGGTTCACCTGTGTTGAAGGTGAAGTTTTCAAACTGTTGTTGTCAAGAGATCTTTCTTGTCCTCCTTGGCTTTAGTTGACCCCTATACATCAGCTTTAGTACATCACATAGATGTTTAGCTGTTTTGCACTTCTTGAAGGCTTTGTATATGGAGTTAGGGAGAACAGTTTGAAGGCTTGTCATGGCTTTTTGATCAATATCCATTCTCTTCTAGTCTTTTTCAGAGTAGTCAGCCATATCTTTTGGAATCATACCACCACCAACAACAACTGAAGAGGTGCTTGGGATGTGAGGCCCTGAGACAACAGACTCCCACATCTTGCAGTCTTGTGACTTGATGAACCCTTCAATTCCTTCGCACCAAGTGTAAAAGTCTTCAAGAGTGATCAATGGGGACTTTGTCATGGTTCTAGTTTCCATATCAGCTTTAATGAGAGTTGTCATTTGATATGTTAAGTATTTTAAGTGTTTGAGGGATCTTAAGATGGTGAGATCTTACAATCAAGAGCATGGAATGCTCTGATACCAATTATAGGACCATTTAAGGGATGGTCACTTACAACACAACACACAATGAGGAGAGTGTATAGAACATTTAACACATCAAATAGGGAACTGGGAACTATATACTTTGATACTTAGAACACAAGAAAATATGAGATAGAACAAGAACAAACAACACAAGGATAATGGTTTTCAAGAATGTTGTATATTGCTTTTAAGTTCTTTACAAGTTTTACAAAGCATAAAGAAAGATACAGAGACCTGAGATACTTTATACTAAATCTTACGGCCAGCCATACTTAGAAAGCCAGCTTGAAACATTTGATCTAGACAACAACAAAATCAAATGTAGAGTCAAAAGATAGATTGACTTTTGACTAGTGACTATGACATGCCATAGCTCACATCCTAATATATTACAAAAAGAATAAAAGTACATTAAGTAAAAAAGCAACAGACTCAAGACCTCAATATACAGTTACCAAAATCATGGACCTATTCACCAACTTGTATAAGTTGGTGAGTTATCATACTTACAGTAGAAAGTGGTCTAGCTTTATGGAAAAGTACATCAAATAAAGCATGTGCTAAAATTCTTCAAAAGAAATCATTCCTCACTTCTTGGATTCAAAAGACTTTGTCTTTGAAGCTTCTGAATAATTCACTTTTGGCTTGGGAAAATGTCGATCTTGGCTTCAAAAAGATATTACACTTTGATGCAGGATGTAAAACTTTCAAAGCACTTTTACTCTGCACTTAAGTACATGCATGCAGGAGTGACTTAGGATGCTTCAGGTGCATCAAACTTACATTAAACCTTAAAATACTCTAATGGATGTTAGAGTAAAACTTGATAATATTACATTATGAAAAAGTTCATGTTCACTCTTCCTAGAAAATAAGCACATTATTGTGTGGCTATTAAGAGAACTGAAAACTGTTCTACCCTTACTCTCACAAAGCTGTATGGTATCCTTCATGGCTACCAGATGAAGATGTACATATAAAATCCATCAAGTAGCTCTTCCAACAATCAGTAGAGTTTAGCCTTTCTGTGGTTGAAAGGGATAGTAAGAAACCACATTGTTATCTTTTCTGTTACCCTTACAAATCACAAAAGGGTTCATTCGTCACCTTCCCTAGGACACCAATGGAGGGCCTACATCCAAGGATTCCCATTACAACAGACAAATTTTGCTCAAGCCTTATGTCTCCTAATGAAAGTTATGGAACCTTTCTCTACACTCTGAAAGATCTAGATTGTATCCATCGAGATGATCTGGAGTACATGGATATAGTCTAGCAAATAGCTCTTCTTACTCACAAAGGCAAGAAGTTCTACAAGAGAACTGAAAGGAAGTTTTCCAACAATGTATCCAATGGAAATTTTGGTTGGATAAAAGCAAAATAAAGTAGTACAATTGTAACCAAGTGCGACACTTTGCTAGGGAGTGCAAGGCACCAAGAACTAATGGTGGCCGAGCATAATCCAGTACAAACTACACTAAGGGTTCTCCCAAACCTGAGAAGCCAAGCCAACCAAAACAACAAGTTGTTGTTATTGAAGAAGGAGGCTTTCACCGGAGCTTCAAGTAGAAAATGTTTCTCCTAGCCAAAGCTTCCGAAGGTTCAGTCTCCAAAACTTTCAATGTTATAAAAATTTCCGAAGTATTGAAGGCCAAGACTAGTCTTCCAAAGATTGTGTGCAAAATAAAGAAATGCCATATGACTAAAATTTATTCATCAACAACAGCAAATGATCCTCAAAGCTTAAATATAAGATCAATTACTATTGCATAATATTCAGTTCACTTTGACATGCCCAAGACCAAGAAGGCTTGGTTTCTAAATGTAACCAACTAACTCTTTTTGGGAAGGAACAACTAAAGACCAAAGGAAATGTATAGATTAGTGATAGTGACTATTCTAGGCACATGACAGGCAATGACTCTTTGCTTCAAAACTTTGAAAGATTTGATGAAAGGCCAATTGCTTTTGAAGAAGAATCAGGTTGTTACATCACTAGAAGGTGCAGAGTCATAAATGGTAAGCTCAACATTGAGAAGGTAAACTATGTTAAGGAGCTTGGATACATCTCTTAAGTGTTCCTAATTTTGTGACCAGAGACATAACATGTTCTTTACTAAGCATGAGTGCATTGTCCACAAGTATGGGGTGGTCATTCATGAGGAGCATATCTTGCTTAGAGCCCCTAAGAAAGGGAACATGTATAAGATTATTGGAAACATCCTTATCAGGTGGAGTTTCTTACTTTCTATCTAAAGCGAATAGTGATGCATCTTTCCTCTGGCATTAAAAGAATGTGTCATGTAAACTTTATAAACATGCATAAGTTAACTAAGAATTATTTTGGTAACTAGAATGCCAAATAAAGAGTTTACAAGTTATGATCATTGTGTTGCAAGCCTGAAAGAGAAGCAACACAAAGTGTCTCACAAGCCAAATGAAAGAAACTCCATTACTAATCCTCTACACTTATTACCGATGGATCTCTTTAGCCCTGCTAGTGTAATGATTCTAGGAAGGATCTCGTATTGTTTGGTGATGACAGATGACTTCACAAGATACACTTAGGTCTTATTCTTTAGAACTAAGGATGTGACCCCTATGATCTTGAAGAACTTCATTCTGAAAATTGAGAATCAATGTGATCACAAGATCAAAATTATAAGATGTGATCAACAAACTAAATTCAAGAACCAAATTATTGATGCATTTTATGAGGAGAAAGGTATTACAAGACATTATAGTGCTCACATGACACGTTAGCAAAATGGTATTGCTAAGAGGAGAAACAAAACACTAATTTGAACGTATAAAAACCATGTAATCTGACTCTAAATTGCCCATCTCCTTCTGGGCATGTAGGGGCAGTCAACACTGCCTATTATGTGTAGAACGGATATTTAGTAATCGAGACTCATGGTAAGAGTCCTTATGAGTTGTGGCATAAAAGGAGACCTTTTATTGTTTTCATCAGAACATTTGAATGTCCTTTCACCATCTTGAATACCAAAGATCAAATAGCTAGATTTGCTGAGAAATCAGATGATGGACACTTTATTGGATACTCATCCCAAGCTAAGGCTTATACATTATACAATCTAAGAACTAGAGTAGTTGAGGAGTCAGCCAATGTGACATTCAATGACCACCCACTCAGTGTGAAAATTTTTGGTCCAGATTGGCAAGTAGATTTTGATTTAGTTACCAAGTGTTTTGACAAATTTTGTGAAGATGTTTCAAGATCTACAGGTAGCTTATCAAGAGGAGATTCTGATCCAATATTTGAGCTGAGAAGACCAAGTCTAAAAACTACTTCAGATTCTCATCCGCATTTGTTCACACAAGCGGTTTTTTTCTAGACTTGGGCGTATAAACTACTATTCGGGCGCATGAGTAGCCTAGGGCACCCTTATCATCAGATTCAGTCCCCAAACCTCATCTATCATGTTCTAAGCTTAAATCTTACATTCTAAGCTATAGAAAGACAACCATAACATCATAAAACATGAACATAGTCCAAAATCACACCATAACTGCAACATACACACATTCATACATATGAGTATGAAACCCTGTTTTATAAAAATGTTCACACATGCATTTCCAGCCTCAAAACAGTTAAAAACATGTAAAAAGAGGGGTTCTAGAACTCACCTTAGCCGCCTCTTCGGGTAAGACTTCCTTCAAAGCCCGATTTCTACAAGTTCTCACCTAGAAACCTACTAAAAACACACAACTGAACACACACAACATACATAAGCACACAACCGAGGATGAAACTAGTCAAGAACACCTTAAACACACGAATTCTTACCTTGAATTCAAACATTTTTCAGCTCTTGTTCTTCAAGATCCGAGAATTTCAACTCCTATTCTTTCTCTCTGTAACAAGATCTAAATTTTGTGTGGGTGTAAAGAGAGTGATGGGCAACCATCACTTTTTACACCCACTTTTCAAACCTTTTGTACTTTTTGACACTTTTTACCCCTTAACTTGGGTAAAATATCTTTTATTTCTTTTTCTTCACTTTATTCTTCTTTCTGTCTTTTATAAACAACTGGGTGTTACAAGTCCACCCCCCTTATATAGGTTTCATCCCTGAAACCTGTTATTCCTAAAACAATTGTGGGTAATGCTGCCTCATCCCTTCTTCAGTCTCTCACGTAGTCTCAGATCCCTTCCTATGCTTCCACTATACACGTACAAGAGGAACCACTTTATTCCTCAACATTTTCTCTTTATGATCATTGATCGCCACTGGTTGCTCCACATAATTGAGCCATTCATCTACCTCGATATCCTCTAGTGGTACAATCATATCCTCGTCTTCTAAGCACGTTCTCATATGAGATGCATGGAATGTCGGATGAATTTCCACTTTAACTTATCTGGTAACCCCAATCTATAAGCCACCTCTCTTGTTCGAGTAATAATTTAAAAAGGCCCTATGTAACTCGGCTGAATATGGTGCAATTCATCCCGTATAGATAGTGCCGCCATATCTTTAACGCAAAGATCACGACTGCTGGCTCCAAGTCGGGAGTGGGATAATTGACCTCATGAACTTTCAACAGTCGGGATGCATAGGCTATAACCTTTCCTCTTTGCATCAACACACATCCTATCCCTGAGTAGGAAGCATCTGAATAAACCACCAAATCTTCGCTTCCACCTTTGCCAGGTCCACTATAATCCCAGCGGGATTCACTACATGACCCAAAAACTGGACCTCGCGTAACCAGAATGCACACTTGGAGAACTTAGCATACAACCTCTCCCTTCTCAAAGTCTCCAACACCTCTCAAATGTGACTGCCATGCTCGCCCTCACTCTTGGAATAAATAAAGATATAATGGTAAACACAATCGTTGATTATCCAACATCGACCGACACACTCGATTCATCAGGTCCATAAAAGCAGCTGGCGCGTTGGTCAAACCAAATGACAGAACGAGGAACTCGTAGTGACCATAACGCGTGCGAAAAGCTATTTTAGGAATATCTAGCTCCTTAACCATCATCTGATGGTAGCCAGATCGAAGATCTATCCTCGAGAACCATCTAGCACCTTGAAGTTGATCAAATAGGTCATCAATTCTCGGTAAGGGGTACCGATTCTTCACTGTCAACTTATTCAGCTCACGGTAGTCGATACACATCCTCATGCTACCATCTTTCTTCTTCACAAATAAAACTGAAGCACCCCAAAAAGAGATACCCGGTCTAATAAACCCCTTATCAAGTAGCTCTTGCAGTTGCTCCATCAACTCTTTCATCTCAGTCGGAGCCAACCGATACGGTGCCCTGGCAACATGTTGGCACCTGGTATCAAATCAATCTGAAACTCGATCTCTCGGTCAGGTGGCACTCCTGGTAAGTCTTCAGGAAACACATCTGGAAAGTCACACACAACCGGTACATCGGTCAGTTGTGGTGTTGGCGTATTCACGTCCTTTACGTAGGTCAAGTAGGCACTACATCCACGCCTCATGAACTTTCCCACCACCACCATCGAATTCACTTTCGGAATCATCGTGACTCGATCACCATAAACAGTCGTCGTACTCCCGTCAAGCGCTGTCAATCGAATCATCTTTTTGCGACACACAATGTTCGCCTCATAGTCTGCCAACCAACCCATTCCTAGGACTACGTCAAACCCTCCTAAGGTCATCACAAATGGTCTAACAGGAAACTTGTAACCTTCTAGTCCTATGTCACAACCCTTTATCATCTCAAAAATCTGGGAAGACTCTCCTATGGCAGTTTCTACATCAAAGGGCGCATTACACTCCTACTACTATCAGGCAGTTTAGCATAGGAATCATCAGAAATAAAACTTTTACTAGCACCAGAATCAAATAACACAGAGGCTAAAGTTTGGTTTACCAGAAACGTACCTGACATAACATTGGGGTCCGTCCTAGCCTCCCCCTGCGTCATCATGAAAACTCTGGCACTTGCCCTTTGCCCTTCTCCTCTAGCCTTCTTCACCCCTGATCCTTCAGCACTCGACTTCTACAGTCTCTACTCAGGTGACCATTCTCTCCATAGTTGTAACACCTTACAACCCCATATTCCCTCGCTATATGGCCCGGCTTCCCGCACTTGATACAGATGTTTGACCCACATTTGCATTCTCCCGAATACTTCTTTCGCATTTACCACACCTCTTCGATCCTGCACCCGATATGACCACATGTCGGTCATCCACCCGTGCACGCTTATTGTTCGTCAGGATGCCACCCTGTCCAGTCCTCTTCTCGTTTTAGTTCCGGTCTCCACCATCATTCCTACTCACCTCAGCCACCACCACAGTCCTGTCATCATACAACCTCCCCGCCAAGTCAACTACCGACCTAAACATGCTTGGTTGGGCAACAATCATATGCCTACGGACATCCGCCGGCAGACCCTGAATATACCTCTTGATCTTTCGTGACAGAGGTGTCACCTGATCTGGCACCGGTCGTGCCATTTCATAACTTGGTGGTGTATTGCTGATGTGTCATCGTTTCCACCTATAGCTGTAGGAACTCCCTCTCCACCTTATCCATTTCCCTGTGAGGACAGAACTCCTCAATTACCAACTTTTTCAGCTCAGACTACCTCATTCTCCCAATTGCTCGACTACCCTCGGCTTGGACTATATTGTCCCGCCAACACAGAGCCGAGTCCACAAATGAGTGGGCAGCAAATTTCACCTTCTGGTCTTCTCGGCACTCGCTGATATTCAGAACAGCTTCCATTTCCTCACCTATCGGTGAGCAGCAGCAGTGCCATTACCATCAAAAGTAGGGGGCTTACACCTTTGAAATGCCTCGTACCGCCTCCAGCGTGGGCTCTTCTTCTTCTTCTTCTTCGTCATCAGATAGAACCGTCTTAGTCTTGGGTTGTCTTCTTTTGTCTGTAGGTCTACTTCTTTCCTTCATGTCCCCCTCCCATATAGCTTTAATCACTTCAGTCACTACAGACGGTAAGATTGTCTGCATGACCTAATGCACCTCTTCAACCAAAGCCTCTTTCACCGAGGCCCTTAAGTTAGCACTCTCATCATCGCCCTTTGGATGAGGGGTCTCGAGTTCTTCATGAACCACCTATTCTACTCTAGGCCTTCCTCTCGTAGCCCGTGGTTCAGCACCACGACCTCCACCACGTGAAGCTTTAGATGATCTACTACCAGCCATCCTCTAACACACACACTGAAAGATTCAAACACCAACACAATCAATCAAGGGAACAGTTTAATTTATGTCAAGTATAATAAGTCTCTAATTACAGTGGCCAGTTGTGATTAGCCACTTACTTTACTTTTCATACCCTAAGCATTACCTATCCTGACTACATCAGTATCTAAATCTACCAGTAACACATAACCACATAACATGCGCACGTAATACCGGTTAACATTAAGAAAATACCTGATGGCACGCAGCTACTCGGACTAGCATCCCTTCCCTTTCCATCCCATTCTCAGTTTAAGTTAAGGTTTATTTTGAAAATTTATCCCGTTTCACTTAAACTTTGACTCTGATACCAACTTGTAAGGCCCCATCCCCGGGACGCTCACAGCTGATCAATCATCACATATAAAACATATATTTACATTTATCTTAAATAACGTTGCAGCAGAAACATTCAAAAATGACATTTCATTTCAATATAAAGGCTTTTGCAAAATAATACATCGTTATCACATTACAAAATACTTGTTGCATTACATCACAAAAGCATTATAGAAATGGATGTCATCCAAAAAGAGCCAAGTAGCCACCCCCTGCCATCCTCAGCAACTTTACCTGCTAACTAAAAAATACATAAAAAGTCAGCGTTGCTTAGTGAATTCTAGTTTTATAAAAACATTGCATTACCTTCCATTCGCTAAAACATTTTTATTACTATCGCACGTGATCACACATCGTACATACATCAAGGTAATAATTATTATATTCATCGTCGTTCGTTAGTACATTTCGCACATCTCGCACATATCGCACGTATATCACGTATCACACGTATCGCACATAGCCCACATATCACATGTATGGAGTGGTCACTAGGACAGACTCCCCCTATGTGTGTGAACTCTTATGGGTTCGCCAAGATCGCACGTTGTATAATACATAGTAATTAGGAAATCGCACGTTGTTGGAGCAGTCACCAAGACTAAACTCTTACTATGTGTATGAACCCTTATGAGTTAGCCAAAATCGCACGCTATAGATACACACATAATTGGGCACTCCCCTTGTGTGTGTGAACTCTTATGGGTTAGCCAAAATCGCATGTTGTATGACACACAGTAATTAGGAAATTGCACGTATTGGAGCAGTCACAGGGACTGAACTCTTACTGTGTGTATGAACCTTATGAGTTAGCCAAAATCGCACGCTGTAGACACACATAAGGTAACAACTCTCATTGAGTTATGGACCTCCCTTCAGTTGCTTGCAAGACTTTTCATTACTTTCTCTTTCATTAATGCATGCATTCGTTCATTATGTTCCTCTTTCATTATCTTAAATCTTTCACTTCGTTAAGATAATACTTTACATTCATTAACAATATCACACCACGTAAAGTCATATCATCACATGTAATAGGGAACATAACAGAACATAACATGAAATCGTACATAAACATAACATCATCAATCACACATCATTAGTCACACATCATCATACATGCCCATCACATCATCTATGACCTCAAAAGTCAGCTTACCTGAAACCCCGGGAACCTCCCAAGTCAAAACCTATATTTCACTTTTTTCCCCAAAAAGTCAGAAAAATATTCTAATTATTCATCTGCATTTCCCTTTTTGTTCATCCGCATTTCTTTTTGTTCATCTGCATTTCTTTTTGTTCATCCGCATTTGTTCATCCGCATTGACTTTACTCATCCGCATTTGTCAATGCTCATCCGCATTTCTTCATTCGCATGAACTTACTCATCCGCATTTTTTCAGTCGCATGACTTACTCATCCGCATTTGTTCAGTCGCATGACTTACTCATCCACATTGTTTAGTCGCATGACTTACTCATCCGTATTTGTTCAGTTGCATGACTTACTCATCCGCATTTATTCAATCGCATAACTTACTCATCCGCATTTCTTACTCATCCGCATTTCCTCATCCGCAGTTCTTACTCATCCGTATTTCCTCATTCGCATTTGTTCACACAAGCAGTTTTGTTATAGACTTAGGCATATGAACTACTGTTTGGGCACATGAGCAGCCTAGGGCACACTTATCATCAGATTCAGTCCCCAAGCCTCATCATGTTCTAAGCTTAAATCTTACATTCTAAGCCATAGAAACATAACCATAACATCATCATACATGAACATAGTCCAAAATCACACCATAACCACAACATACACACATTCATACATATGGGTATGAAACCCAGTTTTATAAAAATGTTCACACATGCATTTCCAGCCCCAAAATAGTTAAAAACATGTAAAAAGATGGGTTCTAGAACTCACCTTAGCAGCCTCTCAGGTAAGACTTTCTTCAAATCCTGATTGCTACAAGTTCTCACCTAGAAACCCACTAAAAACACAACCAAACACACACAACATACATAAGCACACAACCGAGGATGAAACCAGTCAAGAACACCTTAAACACACGAATTCTTACCTTGAATTCGAACTTTTTAGCTCTTGTTCTTCAAGATCCAAGAATTTCAGCTCTTTTTCTTTCTCTCTGTAACAAGATCCAAATTTTGTATGGGTGTAAAGAGAGTGATGGGCAGCCATCACCTTTTACGCCCACTTTTCAAACCTTTTGTCTTTTCTGACACTTTTTACCCCTTAACTTGGGTAAAATATATTTTATTTCTTTTTCTTCACTTTATTCTTCTTTCTTTGTCTTTTATAAATACCCGGGTGTTACAATCACTCATCACTGGACTGCTCCCACCTGAGCATGCTTAACTATAGAGTTGTCCTCTTATTCACAACCAATACGCTCAAAACGCGTTGTTGATGTTAGAGACCAGACATTCCTTATGAACCTGTTGGATCTTATATGCCCAAGACACTTACAAGATTGATGTGGTTAGTAAGTTATGATCCAAGTCGGGGTCATACCCAATAACAAGCTAAACAAACACCAATAAATATTTACTTTTTGATATGATCATACAAATAAATATTGACACCAATTTAGAAAATGGATTTTTTAAATTATTGCATTTGAAATGAAATAAATTATTTGGATAATTTGGTCATGAGAAATAATTTGTATTATTATTTAAGTAGGTTAAATAATAATAAATAAAAGCGTGGTTGAGTTATAAAATTAAAAGAGGTTAATTTTGTAAACTTGTACAAGTAATGTGTGATTAAAATTAAAATAGGAGGGAACCCATTTGAACTCTATTTTAGGTGCCCCTTGGTGGGTGTTCTTAGGATTCCTTTTGTCTTGATTTATTATAAGACATTAACCCTTTCACACTTAACTAAAACTACTCTCTCTCACACACACATTTTGTAGCTCTCTCTGCCTCCTTCTTAGCTGAAAATTCAGATTTGAAAGAAGGATCAAGAAGAAGTGGTTTTGGTGCTCAACTTCCTAACTAGTTAGGTGTTTGGCAAGAAGCTTGTGGGTATACAAGCTTGAGGTCTTCTCCTTTGGAGACTTCCATTCAAGAACATCATATTCTTCATCTAACATCCATCTCTAATCTCTTTGTTTTTGGAAAGGTAGCATTCTATGAACACTCTATGGTTGGTGTTGTTTGATAGCATTTCTTTTCACATACGTGATCCTCATTCTTGGGTTTGATTTGTTGGTAAATAAATGGCTTATTTTCAGCAACTAAAACATGGTTTTTAGCTCTTTATATCCATTTTGTTTTTGTTTAAATGGTTAAACAATGTTTGATAAACATTTAACAAACCCAACAGAACCAGGAATCTCTTTTGTCCACAGCCGATGTGGGATATGTGTAGGGTGTCACACTATGTCATGCCATAACACTAGTCAATAGGTAATCTGCCTTTTGACTTACATTGATCTTGTTATCTAGATTAGTGTTTCCAGTTGACATTCAATGTATAGCCGGCTATCGGATGTAATATAAAGTATCTCAAATACTTGTATTCTAATGTAAGGTTTGTAACACTGGATAGAATTTGAGAGCAATATACATCATTCTTAAAAGCCATACTTAAGTGTTCTTGTTATTGTTCTTATTCTTTTATTTGTGTTCTTAGTTTCATCAAAAACCAGTTCTCTATTTGGTCTACTAAGTGTTATAACTCTCCTAACACTGTAAAACTATTGCATTGACCCCCTTCATCGGTCCTACTATTAGTCATTGTTTATATTAAAGGTTGTTTTTAGAAGTATTTTTTGTTTTATGTAATAGTTCATTTGCTTATTAGTTAGTATTTATTCTTGCACTTAATATTACTTTTGGGATTGTTCTTTTAGGCTTTTTATCAACTTGAGGCATTTGTTTAGAGGATTAATGTATATGTAAATGGGTGACTAGAATGAAGGAATGTAAAATCCTTTAATGTATATAAATCATTCAATCCTTTTAGTTGCTTGATCAAAGTGTTTGAATTTATGATTTGTTTTAAGTAAGTGTTGAACATTTACGTACATGTAAATAGTCAATTTAAAGATCTTGGACATCTATGTATATGTAAATAGGATATTAATTTAAAGATTTATATTACATATAGGTAAATAAATATTTAATTTGAAAATGGATTATGAGTTTAAAATTTTAAAACCTTTTTTCATATGTGCATATTAACCTATACGTAAGTTCAACACTTTCTTAAGACAATAAAGGTCCTAATAACAATTAACAAACAACATATGTGAAAATACATAAGTTATTAATAAATAATATGCATAATTACATATATGTTACAAAAATATCATTTAATAATATAAACATAGTAGATATTATAATTATGAAAATATAGAGAAAATATGGTAACTTAATTAGAGATATAAGAGAGAAGGAAAACATTTAATCGAATATGAGAGAGATAAGATCTAATTAATTAATTGGAGAGGAAAATTATTTGAGTGATTATCATTATATGTTTTGCATTTAATTTATTAATTTTTATAAATTAAAAAACTAAGTGGTCCAAATTAGTTTTTTAATTTTTTAGTAAAATTAAAATTCCTATTTGAACCTAACCCCAATATAACACACACATTTAATATCAAATGCAAGTCACATATCATTTCTATCTTTTTTAAACCGTCATAACTATTTTTAAAAAAATTCACTATTAGCTTTACTATTTTGTTTATTTTTCCAATGTCTGTCATATTAATATTTTTTTTCAAAATATTGTCCACCTGTTATGAACACATATGTAAATATAGCATACACATATGTAAATCTATTTATAGACATGTGTATATCCAGTTTTATACATGCGTAAACTCAGTATTACACATATGTAAAACAAATTTTATAAAAAAACAAGCTTTTTATTTTTTATAAATTTTTAAATTTTTTATGAAAGAGGGAATTAAAAGAAACATTTATGTGTATTTTTTTATTTTTATGATATTTTTCGTTTTATGATTTTTGTAATTATATTTTCGTTAATTACCATTTTGTCATTGAAAACTTGTGACTCGTATTGTTTTTAGATTTGAAAAAAGGAGTTCTTATTTGATCTCTTCACTAGGGTGTTGTTCAAATAAAAAAAATCATTTTACCTAAAAATGTAGAAAGAATGGTATTATGGTCATAAAACTATTTTCTACTGTTTCTTCACACATTTATATTGAACAAATTAATATTGATATACTCAATCAACTTAGATATTTTTACTAGCTTATATAACAACTTATTGTTATATTAACACCCAATGAAAATGATTAAAAATATTAATTATTAATATCACACAGCTTAATTTTTTAATGCATTTCACAAAACTGTTTTGTTTAAATGTGTTGGTTTGCTGTACTTTTTTGATGTGTTGGTTTGTTATTTATATTACTTAAAATATATTGTGAAGTTTTATGTTTTTATGCTATTATATTATTTTTGTGCCGTTATGTTATTTTAATACTATTTTATGATATTTAAAACTAAAATATGTATTTTAGTAGTGTAGTTTTAAAATATTGTAGTATTCAATCACATAAATGTAGTGTTTTTTGTTGTGAATTATGTGCTCTTTTATTCTTAAAATGTGATGTTTTATGAAAAACAACACAATTTCATATAAAAAACATAATTTCATATTAAAAACACATTTTTAAACCGCTTAATTTTTTTCTCGAAAAAGTATAGCAATACTATACTTAAATTAAAAAGAAAAATGCTTGATATATGGTGTAATTATTATTAAAAAAATTAATATTGTATGAAAAAGTTATCAATATTTAAAAAAATTGGGAGAATTTGTGAAAAGTTAACAAATGTGTATATTCCTAATATACCTTTCCACTTTTTTTCTTCTCCACTTGAATTTTAACCCTTCTTAGCGTTAGATTAAAAAATTTAATGGATTAGATTGTTTTTTAAGCTTTTTAGTATATTTACACATCCTAAACCACGACTTATAAATCTATATATATTTACCTTTAAACTACACAAACTTTGTAATCTAACTTATAGTATAACTTTTTGATATTCTTCACATAGCCTTTTTTACTTTATTGTAAACATTATGTTACCAAATAAACTAGAAACTCTTAACAACATTCACATTAGCTTTCCAATCCTTATTCTCATATTTATAATAAAAACATTAATTTTTTATTATTGTTTTCAATTAAATAATACTTTTTAGTATATTTATCATTAGTTTTTCTCTTTACTCCACTCACAACCACTTTTAAAATTATTAAAACATTTATAAGAACTGTATAATACTTTTCTAAATATAAAAATTTATGATAGAATCCACGTAAATTTCCTCTTTTATTAACTCACAACAACTAACAACCATTACTTACAATACTGAACAAAAACTCATATTAAAATAAGAAACCGACGGTATATAGTCTAAACATATATCATTTAAGTACCACATTATACCATGTTGACTAACCAGCTTTGGTCAAATATTGCCCAACCCATTTGGCCATTTGGGATGGTGGCCCAGTTGGTGGGCATTAACTTACAAGGATGATATTTACATGATCTTTTGGCGGTTGAGGTTGACTTCCATTTTTTCATAAAAGATCATCGATGTTTGGTTGCAGCGGAAAGGATTATCACATGTTCACAATTCTCACATTTAATAATTTATAAAACTTATTGACCATTTCAAGCATGTTGTTGTTTGAAACACAATCTCTTCTTTTATATTATAATGAATGTTACATCATCATACATCACCATCTTAAAATCCTAAACAACTTATTCCTTGAGGACGATATATATCGTCTATCAATCATTGTGAACATTGTTCGGTGATCTTAGATTTAGATTAGTATATGATAGATCCACACGAAAAAAATGAACCTATATTACGTCAAAACAAATACAACCACACGTAACTCTAAAGATGATTATAAATATACAAATTGATTTACGGCAAACTGAGACCATTGAAATCATCGAAACACAAAAATAACATGCTCATCTATAACTTCTCTAACCTTCTTTCTTAATTCTAGATAAGAACCAAATAGATCGTACCAAACTCAACCTAAATTCCAAATCGACATCCATCTTTGTTCCGTTTTCAATATAATTCATTTTGTTTTACATTTAACATAAAACAAAATAGAAAAAAACAAAAAAAACCTCTACCGAAACAAATAGAATTAAAACACAAATAGAATTAAAAAACGATAACATAAATAAAACAAAACTGCTATTATATTTCTGAAATTATGAATAATTTTAGAGAAAGAAAACCACGTTTTGTACATATTCTACGGGCTGGTGTTCATTGTTTATATATAAAAGTTATAGTCTTTTACACCTGAGACAGTATCTGCTTTAACTATGAAAAACTTGTCAATTGTGATTTTGAGTATATACCCTCTAGAAATTCTGTAGAAAAACAACATAATACAAGCACAAAAGCGGTATGTACAACCGGCTCTATAAAATATAGAAACTGCAAATTAAAAGCATGCAAAAAGACAAAAAAAAATAACAAATCAATTCGGCGGAGGTGGCTGAAACTGATCGGAGTCCGGCCATGACGATGGAACAAACGGATCATCAGATTGATGGTCTTGATTTCGGCCACTCGGCTGTCGGAAATCCAAATAACCCGACGATTGATTCGGGAAAAAGAGAGGATAATTAACTGCCATTGATGAAGATAAAGAAGTATTCGATGTTTGAGATTGTAAAGAGGCCATTGTAGATGCATTGAACATGTGTTGTAGCGATTGCGGTTGGCGGATATCGACGGTGCCTTGTAGTAATTGAGAGTATTGCCAGTAGTCTCGTGCGGCGGTGATGTCTGGCAGCTGAAACCGATGGTGTGGTGGCATTGGTGGTTGCTGGTGGTGGATGGTAAATGGTGTTGTTGGAGGATTCGGGTTTGCGATCGCGATTTGTGGTGGCTGTTGGCGGATTTGTTGAGTTGGTAGTAATCTGACGTTTTCGGGGAAGTTGAGTTTCGCCCTGTTTCCTCTGAACCTTAGAGCGGCTTCGTCGTAGGCTCTGGCGGCCGCCTCTGCTGTGTCGAATGTGCCTAGCCAAACACGAGCCGCTTTGTGAGGATCTCGGATCTCTGCTGCCCATTTGCCCCATGGCCGCTGTCTTACTCCCCTGTATTTCCTTGTTCTTTCCCCTGTTTGTTCCGGTTGATTCGGTTCTGTGGGTGTGTTCAGCGGTGTCGTGGTGGCGATGTTGGTTACCGCCACGGTGGTGGTCCTGGTCGTTGCTATTGATGTCGCCTCTTCTTTTAGTGTTGCATAAAAGTTAATAAATAATAAATGCATGCACAATTAATTAACTTTTCCTTGTAAATGCTTTGAAAAAAGCTTTTAACTTAACTCTTGATACTACGAGAAATGCATATTATATTTGCAGTTAATAATGAAAATTTAACCCAGAAGTTATGAAAATATAATTGCTTAATTAATCTAATTTCCATCTTTTGACACGTACGTTGCTATGAAGGTAATTTGTTAGCATATTTAAAATGCGGTTTTCAATATACTTGAGTAAGTAACAATAAGGTAACGAAATTCGGAATCAACGCTACCATTATGGAACATGATAAGTGATGATAATTCCAACAAAAAGTTTTTCCTTCTACTTTTAGGTGGCATAAAAGTGAAAAATGAAATGAAACTTACCTTTTGAAGACGATGACTCTCCACCTCTAAAATCTGTAAAACCTCTATAATACGGTTGATGAATTTGTTCTGAAAGCTGATTGACACTTTCTTCTCGATCACGAGCCCTTTTTTGTCCGGCTAACGATCCAGAGCTCGAAGACGAATAAGCAGAAGACGGTGAAATACTAATATTAGCACCGCCGCCGGAAACAACATGTGTCAAAGCAGTCACCATAGCAGATAATTCACCCGACATGCTATACTCCGTTGAAAACATATCTGGTGGCGATTGCGGTGGTGGTGGCGATGACGGTGTTGGTGGTGATCCTTGTCGTCCTTCATTGTATAATGATCGAAATTGGCATAATCGCCGGAGCCCGTTGAGTTCGCCACCTTTATAAATTAAGCACATGTAATCCTTATTTCGCTCTCTTCAACAAACCATCAAGGATACTTTTAAACAAAAGTTGGTATTTATACGCTCCAGTTAGAACGCATAATCAGCAGACGCCATTGCTACAGAGCCTCCGTACGATGACCACCACCAGTAGCTTTTGTAAGCAAGCGAAAACCCTTTTGGGTTTGAGTTTCTTTACCTAACATACAACAACATAAAAATAGTAATAACAATATTGAGGAATTTATTCCGATCACACCATGAGTTTCTTTAAATGTGCTTGAAACAGCTTCTGGATCGTCAACTTCAACCTCAAACGACAAATGTCGGTCCTGCGAGCAAGTCGTTTCTAGAGAGACAAATATGTGGTTTTAGAGAGAGAAAATAAGAAGATCATCTTTGAATTGTGTTCCTTTTTAACTTTTCTATACATTGGCATATAGAAATTAAAAATGAAAATGAAATAGATCATACCGACATCAAAATAGGATTGATGACTTCAAAGGTAGGAGTTAGGAAGGAAGGTAGATCAACTTTAAGAATACGAAAACAAATAATAATTATTTTTAATAAGCATATGTATCATCACAAAAGTATACATGTGTCACTAGAGCACATAACACATTTACACATATGTCTTCAATAAACAAAAGTTATTATTAAAGACCAACTTTTATATTTAAAAAAGCTTTTGTCATAATTTATTCGAAGTTCACACTAAATCTAAAATAAAAAAAGACGTAAAACCTGTACTTAAAATGATATATTTAGTTACAGTTATTATTATTTTTAGTTATTTATTTATTTGATAATCTCGTTTAAAAATATATTTATTCTTATTATTAATTATAGTTTATTTAAATAAATCAACTATTGTTATATTACAAAAAGATCTTTTTCTTAAATAGGGTATATAAAAAATTTACATAAAAAAATTTACATAAAAAGTTTTAAGAAACTTTAATAAAAAGAACAATAAACATTTTTCAAAATCATGGCAGATCCTAAATTGGTTTTTATTTTTGAAACTTTACACTTAATCTTACGTAAACGACATTATCAAAAACAGGAATATTTTTATCTAATCAATGAATAAAATTTTTTAACTTTCCACTAAAAACCATTTTGATAAATATTTTTGAAGACACTCATTTTGTTAAATTATTTTTCTATCAATCCTAATTTGAAACAATAAAACTCATTAAAAATGGCATTTGTGATGATTTCAAAATATAACCCTAAAATAGATTTTAAGTTATAGTTGATTGTTTTTTCTACACAATAACAAGTTGATTTTATACCTACCATACATGTAACATAATTAGTTTGTCAAGGTAGTATTACACTAAATTTGTGAATTGAAATGTGTTACATTTTTTCTTATTCAAACAAGTAATTCAATGTTTCTTAATTCACTCGTCCTATGCAAATAAGAAAAACCCCCCATACGTGTCTTCTATTCCCAAACCATTTTAGATAGTTCATTAAATCAATGGTCTCAAATAATCAATCAGGGTTTCGATTTCCCAAATCATGATATCCTGATTTTTAAATGGAAAGATGAACCATTTTATATCCTTTTCAATTTACAACCATATCATAGTTTCGATTTACCCCAGATCAGGTTATGTTTCAAGTTCAACTCACCGATCCTTTTAAGCGTTTATTGATCTATTTAATATTATTCATGCTATAAGTTTTAAATCATAATAGCACTTCTGTAAAGTCCTAATTCAATGCTTATATATACGAATCTTGCTTGCAACAATAGAGGTGTTCCGTATGATTAAATGATTTTGATTTTGATTTCAAGATAAACTTTATTGTTTTGTTTTATTACATCAATTGACTTGTGAAAGCATGAAACTTTGATTAGGTTTTAATTTTTTTACACCAATTGTTGACAGAGATAATTTGATTAGCTTGGGAAGGTGGCTTGCTTCTCTTCTCCTTTATTTTTTTATTAAAATAGTTTTCTAGTAATTAAGAAAGTGATACTTTTACCAATGTTATTTCTAAGGAAATAATTTTTTATAAAATTAGAAAATCTTTTGCAACATCAAACTTTTCTAAAAATACAAAATATTATATACCAGATGCTTTTAAAAAGTAAAATATTTATAAACAAAAATTAAATAAAATTGAGAGTTATAATAAGACGGTTTTTAAGTATGAAAGTTTTAAAACGTTTGTTTTGAAATAAAATAGTTATTTATTTATTATAAGAAAATTTCAATCATATTTTATTTTAGAATATCGATTTATATTTAATAAATTTTCATTCTATTTAATATTTTTATTGAATTCGTGTAATACACACGTTTACTAAAACTAGTTTATTAAAAAAACAGAAAATAAAAACTTTATTGATGTAAACTATTGGGATTTATTGTGCTTTGCGATGGCTTCATTATGAACATACAAAAATGGATACAGAAAGCATGTTGTAACGGTAACAACGAGAAACATCGTTATAAATACTAAAGTTATAATTGATAATTTGTAAAATAAATAACATAAAATCATATAAAACCGTGGCTTAATAATTAAACAAACATAAGTTTATTTCTTAATTCAGTGCGTCAATTTAAGTATATAAATTACATTATCATCGTCTACATCTTCGTTGACACCCATATATCGTCTACATCTTCGTTGACACTCATATATGCATGTGTATACAAGTATAAAAATTTTAGCAGGACAGGAAAAGCAAAATATAAAATAAATCAATATCAAAGCATTAGACTTCACTATAGCGAAGGTTTCTAATTAATATAAGAATAAAATAGTTGAAGAATGAACAGAAAAGAAAAGATTTAGAAAAAAAGGCGATATGAAATTCTTTTTAGTCGAATTTGATTTCTTTCATACATCTTAATTAAAAACTTGTGGAGCTCACAAACTTTTTGGTTATTCTTATTTAATGTAATAATTAGGTTAGTGACCCGTGTATTACACGGGTTGATTAATATTTAAAATGACACATGAGTAAATAATTACAATAATATGTATATATATGATAAATATATATGATATTGAAAAAACAAATTAGAATAAGAATCTTTTTTATATAGTGATATCAAAAAATTACGATGTTCCACAATAGAAATGAATAAATATAGAACAATTAAACACAAAAATAAAAAAAATATTAACTAATAATGTAAGACTCTGTTCTTGGAGATCTCACAGTTGGTCATTCACAGCATTAAGTACATTAGACATTATAAATTAACGAGCTTAAACAGCGCAATTATTTTAACAAAAGCCATTCATTTCATTAAAAACACTGTTGCTGGGAAATACATTATAGTTTAAACGAATACAAAAGAATTGTTTAATTGCATTACAAAACAACAGTGATAACAAGTATGAATGGATGTCAGTCTTTCCCCTACTGAGTAGCTTCACCCACGTGCCATCCTCAGCAATGTTTACCTGCCAACTGAAAACGTATAAAAGTCAGCGTTGCTGAGTGAGTTCTAGTTTTATAATAAAACATACACTTCAATCGTTAAAACCGTTCTTTACATTCTTTCAAATCATACTGCGTTTTACATTCATTCGTGACCATGCAATACACATAAACATTGATAATATAATTATTATCTTCCATTACATGCGTTAACTTTCGTTCATTTTATACGTTCGTTCTCCCAAGTCTGTTGCGACAACAGGGTTGCTCACCTCATTAGCAATCCCAACGATTGCACGTTATCCGAGTCTGTTGCAACCATAAGGTTGCTCATCTCATTGCCAATCTCAACGATAGCATGCTATCCAAGTCTGTTGCAACAACAGGGTTGCTTACCTCATGGCAACTTCACGATAGCACACTATCCGCGTCTGTTGCAACCACATGGTTGCTCACCTCATAGGCAATCTCAACGATTGCACGCTATCCGAGTCTGTTGCAACAACAGGGTTGCTCACCTCATAGGCAATCTCAATGGTTGCACGCTATCCGATTCTATTGCAACAACAAGGTTGCTCACCTCATATATGTGCTTGCAAGCCTTTCCTTCGTTCATTCATCATTCAATAATGCATGCATTCTTACTTCCTGTTCCTCTTTTATTATCTTTCACTTTACATTACATTACATAATACTTCATTCATTCATTAACATGACACGTAAAGCCATAAGAAAGATAAACATAAGGAACATATCATACAATCATACATAATCATCAAACATCATCCCCAATCACACATCTTCATGCATAATCACTAATCTTACATCACATCATACATCACCCGTCACAACATTTATGACTTCAAAGAGTCAATTTACATAGCCCCCGGGAACCTCCCAAGTCAAAGCCTACATTACATTTTTTCCTCAAAAATCAGAAAATATTCTAAATCCTTTGACGCATGGGCACTATGCAGGCGCATGGGAACACTTAGACGCATGGGCAACTTTCAGGCACATGGGCACTATTGAGGCGCATGAGCAACATAGTTTATTCTGGGCAGTTCTAGACGCATGGACACTATGCAGGTGCATAAGTGCCTAGGCGCATGCGAATCCTGGACGTCTGGACACTTAGTCAATTCCAGCCTAATTCTAGGCGTATGGGTATTATTTGGGCGCATGAGTTTGGGCGCATGAGAACACTTGGGCCGTTATTTCTATTGGGCGCATGGGAACACTTAGGCCGTTATTTCTGTTGGGCGCATGGGCCACTGTTTAGGCGCATGGGCAAACTATAACACACTTAAACATCATAACTCAGTTCCCAATCATCATCTATGGTGTTCTAAGCTTAAATCATACATCATACTCCTTAGAAACACAATCATAACATCATCATACACAACATAGCCCAAAATCAAACCCCACCTGTAAACACACATAAATACACATACGGGTATACATACATAAACATTGTAAAAATCGTTTAAATACATTTTCAGCCCCAAGAGTTTAAAACAAGTAAAAACCAGGGTCTAGAAATTCACCTGGTGCAACTTTGGGCGTATCTTCCTTCTAACCCATATGCGAATGAGTTCAAACACCTAAAAACCCACAACACACACACACACAAACACACACAAGCACATAAGCATACACCCGAGACCAAAACCCAACACAAACACTTAAAAATCCATGAATTCTTACCTTGAATTTAGCCTCTTCTTCTTCTCCTTCAAACTGTAGTTTCTGCTCTCTCTCTCTCTCTCTAACCAGAGTGAAAAGGTGATGAGAAGTGAGGGTGGGCGGTCATGCCCATCTTTACATCAACTTTTGTACTTTTATCATTCTTTTACATTTTTAACCCTTCAACTTGGGTTTAATTGTATTTCCTTCTTTTATTCTTCACTGCTTATCTTTCTTTAAAAAAATAACCGGGTCTTACAAATAAACGAATTTGATAAAATCTACAAAAGTATGTAACGATGATTGTAACTAAGACAAAAACAATTAAAATTAAAAACTACTTGTTCATAAAGATGTAAATTCACATTTATATAATAATATTTAAAGTTATAAAATATGAGTAAAAGTTATAGCAATTAAATGTTGTTAAAAAACAAACAATATCAAAAGTATGAATAATGTCATGAATTTTAAAATTAATTAAAAGACATATATTATTTCAAAAGAAAATATGACAGAAACTTTTATTTTAATAAAACATAATTTGTTAATGGCAATACTAAAATTAATAACTTAATAATTATTTGTTAACATAAATAATAATTTCTTGTAAAAATGTCAAACAAATTAAAAGTGATAATTGATCATTAATATATATTTATAGTAATTGATATGAGTTAATATGTAATTGATATCAGTTAAAAGTTTCCAAATTTATAATAACTCGATATTAAAGGATGTAACAACACGTGACAATCATATGTGACGCTTAGGTGAATGTATTAGAAAAATGTCACGTGTACCCATAGTTAATCTTTTATTATAAGTTATAGATTATACATATGTGTAGATCCGGACATGCTAATAGATAATGATAGTCACCTAATTATATGATGGAACTAAATTTGTATTTAGATCCTCATGTTATTATTCTATACTATATATCTACTAGTGAAACTTTTTAGGGTAGCTAGTTGGTTACAACGCGTGTTGTGGCAAGTTATTATTTCTACAAACTGATTACTACTAATCGTTCCTAAGATGTGTAAGTGACTAAGAGCATAGAATAAACGACCTAGATTGTTGCTATTTCTTTAATCAAATAAAATAAAATAAAAATATCATGCTATCCATACTTAATTGCTTAAAGTATATATTAGTTATACAGCAGGGAACTACTTTGGTGACTTTAAGGGTATGTACAAAGCGGGTCATAACAATTCTTAGACAAATATGTGAGGGCTTGGAACATAATTAAAAGTTTTATTCGTTTTTTAGGGTCTTATTATTCAAACAAAATATTTGTTGTCATTAAATTTTGTGATATATTATTTTAAATGCATATATAAGTAAATTCGATTTTAATACTTATCTATACTACCAAAATGTCATTTATAAATAATACGACATCAAACCATTTTGGACACCAAACGGGGAACCGTCACTGCCGATGATCCGGTTACACCTTTTTGTATTGTAAAATAATTGCCCAGTTACAACGGTTGAAGGTTGAACCACCTAACCATGAACCACAGGGGGAACCAGCATCCACATTCCAAATTGAGTATTTCAGTTTAAAATTAAAGGCAAAACAATGGAAAACTGAAATTAAAGCGACGAAGAAATAGAACAAGGAGCACGGGATAAAAAACAAATCCAATTAGGGGTGTTCATCTTAATCGAATTTTGAGATTTGCAAACAGAAATCAATTCTGATTCGAATTTGAATAAGATAGTTGAATTTGAATCAACACGCATTCGCAAATTTCAAACAAGATTTGAATTCGATTCACGTTTGAAAAAATATTTCAATATTTTGTAAAAAGAGTAATTACTTGAATAATATTTTCAAAATTTATTCAAAATATCCATTTTCATACGATCAAAAAAAAAACATGCATAAGATACAAAATATTTCAAGTTTAAAATAATTCAAACGGTGCCGATTATGATTAAGAATTTTAGATTAAAATAAGGTAATATATAAAATAAATAAGTGTAAGTGTATGTATTTCCAATTTGTGTTTCAAATCAAATCAAATTGAAAATCACAAGTTCACAATTCGATTGTTAGACTTAAATCAAACATAATTCAGATTTGAAGATTCAATCAAATTTCTAGTCAATGATTTTCTTTTTGAGGCGAACTGAATTTCGAGTTTTTTTTAAATTAGATTCGAATATTGATTTGAAAGTGATGGATTTGAAATATGGAGGCAAAATAGCGTATAACCGGTGTGTTCTGTGATGGATTAAGAGAAACAAGAGTGGTGATTCTACAAAATGAGTTATTGTTTAGTTATGTTAGCATTTTTCATGTAACAATAATGTGAGTTTTGGGTCAGCCAGCCGATCTAAAACTTTGATGCTCAAAAATTATTTAAAACTAAATTCTCATATAGTTTTTAAAATCCTTCTACTCTAATAAGGGTAACTATAGAATAAACGTGACAACATCATATTTATTCTTAAATTTGTTTTCATATATCTCTATTATTAAATAATTATCTTAATTAAATAATATTACTGAAGTCTTTTATAGATTAAAAATAATTTTCTACTAAATTAAGAAGGATATCATTTTATTAATGTCATACCTAAAGAAACAAAAATTATAAAATATTTTTTTAAAACATCAAACTTATTTAAAAATATGAACTATAATTAAATTTAGTGTTTGTAGAAAGTAAATTTTTATAAACCAAAAAATAATTAAAAATGAGAGTTATAATAAGCTTTTTTATAAAAATGACAATTTTTAAAACAAAATGTATAAATTTTTTTGGTTAATTTTTTAAAAAATAATCGATATAATTGTTTTATTATTTATAGTTTATTTTTACGTAATTTAAATCATATTTTATCTTAAAATCTCGTTTTATAATTAAGTATAATTTTAAAATATTTAATATTTTATTTATTTAACTCATGTAATACATGAGTTTATTAAAATTAGTAATATATATATCTGGATAAGATCATATCAAAACTCTTAAATAATTTCAGAACTAGAGACTCATTCATTAGAAGACGTATGCAATGGTTTAAAATTAAAATAGCATCTTAGTAATAATCTAATGTATGAGTATATTTTGTTTGAGAAAAATGGGTAATTTTGGAATAACCTTCCCCTGATTTTTTGTAATCTCCAATCCTTTCTTAAATTTGTTCTCACAGTTTCTCTCTCTAACCCTAAAACAACCCATCGTTTCGATCTAATAACAAAAGTTACTGCTTTTCTTCATTCTCATTTTCATAAACAATAAACACAAAAGTTTGAATGTTTGTGGGTTGTGAACTAATGTTGAATTAAAGGAACAAAACCATTGGAGATGGGGTTTGAAAAAGACGATGTTAGGGGCTAGTTGTAGTGGCGGAGATTGAACATTTTTATAAGAGAGTCGGGGTGAAATTAATGTTCTTAAACGGGATGAACTCCTTATTCATTTAACAATTTACGTTATCAGGTTAAAATTTTATACTACCAGAATAAAATTTAAACACTAATAAAAAAAAGAGGGGGCGATGTCCACAATGATCCTCCGCCAATGGCTGGTCGTGATGGTATGATGACCTTGCAGCGGGTTTTCAAAAAGAGTATAACATAGAACGAGAGAGTTGTAGAGATAAGCAAAAGTCCAAAGAGAGAAAAAGATTGAAAGTGATATCGTAGCAGTCCCGACTAGGGATATCGTCACTGCGAAAAGGACAATGAAGCTATTGATGGTACTGTGTTCTACGATGAAAATTTCTAATATTTATTTTTATATACTATTTTTTTAATTTTTAATAAATTTCTTCTATTTTGTTCATTGATTTTGAATTTGCTTGGGAAAGGATAAACATAGATGTACGGATTTACGAGAATGAAAGTCAAAAGAAAATAATTACTGATTGGTTCTGCTCTAACAGTTTGTACTTGAGTATGGATGCGAAAGCAAAAGTCCATTCATATATTGAGGGCTATATTTGCTCAATAAAATTAGGGTTCTATTATAAGAATATCTTCCCTTTTATCCGGACACTCTTTCTTATGGCCCGTAAGGGTTTTTACGGGCCGTAAGACCTGCGAAATATCACATCAATCATTTAATTGTTTTACGGGTTGTGAATCCTTTCACGGCCATAATTTTCACGGCCCATAATAGGTTTTACGGGTCGTGAGGATATATGTTAACAGCCCGTTAAGTGTTTCACGGGCCGTAATTTTTGTTGATTGTTTTTTTTGACGTGATTTAATATTCCTCGATTACGGTGTAATTTTTTATTTATTACATTATTTGACACGATGTAATATTTATCAATTACTGTGTAATTTTGTATTTACTATATTATTTGATACGATGTAATATTTTCGATAATTATTTGAGATGACGAAATATTCTTTGAAAAACACTATATAAATTGTCAGATTTTAATTCATTTCATATCGATAAATTCCATATTTGTATACATTTTATTAAAATTGTCAATTTGGGATAACAATTATTTATTTGGTTCCGATTCTAACTATTACTCTGTCGAGGGTTATAGTTATTACCGTGATGAGGGTGGTAACTTTGGTGAACCGTACGGTGATAATGTTGGAAGTTTCGACGGAAACTACGGCGGTGATGATGGTAGCAACGACGGTAATGACGGCGACAATGAAGGTTATAGTAGCGGAGATGAGTATGGTGATGGTTCTGAAAAAAGGTTATACGACACGAATCAGGCTATTACGTAATTCATATGTTTTTTTATGTTATTTGCTATTAAATAATTATTAAGTTTTGTTATTTGATAATAACTAATTATATTATTTAAAATTATTAGGTTTTTTCATCTCGTGAATAATTGATTGATTGAGTTAGTAATATAAGTCATGAAAATGGATATTTTATTGTCACGAAAAGTTCAAAAAAAACATAAGTGGGTCGGTAGCTAAAATATGGTTAAACGTGGTGAAGTATATATAAAGTAGCATCCACTCTTAGAAACACTAACACCAAAAAAACAAATTGTCAGTTCGAATTACAGGGAAAATACCAAATAAAAAAAGGTGGGTGGATCCTAGTTTTTGTAGATGATTCTCATAATCATAAAGCCGATGAACACCTCTAGGGGCATACATACGTAACGAGGCTCATTAAAAAAAGATTTGTATGGTAAAACAACTTACAGAACAAAATATTAATCCACGAAACATTTTAGGCACACTAAAGGAGCAAAATCCTAAAAACGTGTCAGCCTTAATATATAATGCCCACACAAAAATAAAAAATTCTAGTAGAATCGGTGAAATTCCAATGCAGGCATTTTTAAGTATATTACAACAAAATAAATATATTTACACCCCTCACATACATGATGCCATAATATCGTAAACGGTGTCTTTTTATACATCCCACATCTCACACTTTATGGGGGGGGGGGGGGGGCTACACGCATGCGTTGATGATAGAAACAACGTATAAAACGAACGTCTAAAAAATGTCATTTGTCCAAATGGTTGGTGTGACATCAACACTGGAATCGTTTTATGTAGCTCATGCATTCATCGATCTTGAACGTCAGATTAATTTCATATGAGTTTTAGAACAATTAAAGAAACTTTAGAGAAAAAGTGTAGAGAACTTCGTGTTATACTTACCGATAGAGACCTTGCTTTGATGAAAGCGTATGAAGAAGTATTTTCAAATGCCGTGAGACTACTTTGTAGATGGCATACATCGGAAAATATTATTAAACATTGCAAGGTGAGATTTCAAATGATGAATGGGGCGCTTTTGAGCATATGTGGTTGGTATTAGTTAACTTTGTCACGCCTGACATATTTGAGTATAATTTTTACTACCTTTATCGAAAATTGATGCCAAAACATTCAAGTAAGTTTTATATTGTTATTGTTATTCTTATTAATATTATTTTTTATAATTTAAATAATATAATTTTATTTTAATTAGGAGTTTTGATGTACCTAAAAAATAACTGGTTGAACCCTTATAAACAAAGGTTTGTGACTGCATGGATTAATAGAGATCGTAACTTCGGTCAACACATGACGAACCGAGTGGAGAGCCAACATTCATTGCTGAAAAGTTACCTAAAAAAACTAACAGCACCATGGATAGATTTATTCCATTTATCAATAATATTTTAGTTACACAGAAAATCACAATCAAAGAATGTTTTACCAAAAGTAAAATCATGCTTATGGTTCAACACAATCATAAAGTGCTTGAATACTTACGAGGTAAAGTTTCTATTACGACTTTGGATCTTTTGGTTGGCGAGATCAACATAATTCATCATCTAATGACATCTAATGCATCGTGTGGGTGTCATCTATTTACGAGTTGTGGTCTTTCATGTGCGTGTAGATTAAATCATTACTTTCAAACAGGTAAAATATTTTGTTATTTAAGATTCTGTTGTTTATGTTTTATTTGTTTCCCATGAATATTATATTTTATTACTCATTATTTAGGTCAAAATATACCACTCGATTACATTGATACTTTTTGAAGAAAGTTTGATTTTTCACTAGCGTATATTGTACGGGAGGAGAAAATAAATATACAAAAAGAAATAGAGATGGTGACAAAACATTTACTTCTTCAACCAGAAAGAGTGAAAAGATCTATAGTGGGTATGATAAAATCACTCATAAATCCAGCGAAAACAGATCAAAAAGCTCCGAAAGTGCAAACGAATACACGCGGTCATCCCAAAAAGGATAGCAACAAGTTGTGATATTAGACCCTCCCAAACATAGTTCATACGTACAAGAACGAGAAAACCTTCAAGTTCCTACAAGATATTCAAGTTCAGTGGCGATAGCTAATCAATGGTTATTTCAATGCAGTCAATCAATGTCTTCTAAAATAAGAGGCAAAGATATGTCATCCCAACAAACTTCAAAGTTTTCATATACCTCGGGGAATGAAGAAAAAAACAACTATTACCAGTTTCCTGATTCTATTCCATCCATGTTCTACCCATACATTTCGGGTGTGGATGATGTATAAGCGGACGATAATTGTGGTTTACGGGCTGTAGTAGTTGCATTGGGAGATGATGAAAATCAATGGCGTTTTATTCGTACAGAACTTATAGTGGAGCCGGATGAAAATACAAAACCGTACGATGATTTGTTTCACAATATCAAGCGTCTAAGAAATTCATTAGACTAGAACGGGATAAGTGCAACTCCATTTAGACATTAGATGACAGTTCTACCCGCAGCAATCTTAGTTGCTAACAGGTTTCGTGTGGTTGTAATATTAGTTACAATCAATAATAGTGCAACTTATTTTCCATTCTAGTCGTCTCCTCACGATATCACTATCCACCAAATGATTGCAATTGTCTTTGTAAATGGGAATCATTTTATCATGCTATGATTAGCAGGTGCTATCCAATGCCTTTACAAATTGGATACTAGAAAAATTTTAAAACACCAAATGCTAATGATTGGGAGCTTATATACAAGGCACAAATTCAGAAATTTGATGAGTCGAGAAAGGACGAAAGGGAGCCTAAACATATTAATTTGTTATAAGTTGTATTATTGTAATGATTTTTGTATTATTGTTATAATAGTCGGATTTTAATATAATATACAATTTTTAATTTTTTATAATTGCTAACTATGTAACTATGAAATACAAATTGTAATCATTAAACGAAAAACATTAATAATACGTACTATTTTTACATCAAATCATAAAAAATACAATTTTTACATCATTAAATAAATAAAATACATCAAAATAACTACTCCGAAGGTGGCAAATCCATGGCTTCAACAGCTGCCTCCTCACCATCTACCGGCCGTCTATCAAAAGGGACAATCTCCTACCGAGATGGAGGAACAATCCCCTACGATGCAGCCCCATGTGCTGCTGTGCTCCATCTACCACAAATGAATGGTGTTCATCTCACGTAGCAAATGGACAGACTCGCGCAGCAGCTGCATGGACTCCGCCATGTACTCCCCGGTAGGTGGAATCTGCCGGATAATGGTCCTCAGCGGCGGTGGCACATGCTGTGGAGAGCCGTGCTGACGCCCTCCTGGCTGCTGCTGCTGTTGGGGCTCCTCCGCCTCCTCCTCCTCCTCAACACCCTCAACGAGAGGGTGGAATATCGCCTGACCGCCGTTAGCGGACCACCGTAGGTTGCCGTCAAAAGTGGCGACAATACCCATGGCCAATATAGTCTGGCGGCCTAATATCCGCAGCGGGGTGTCACTCGTCTTCCGCGCAAGTAGCGCGTCGGTTTATATCCCTAAACGGGAGGCAATGACGGTGATATATGCCTCGCAAACTATAGGGCTATCCATCTGTAAACAGTCAATTGAGAAAAAAAAAATATTCATTAGTAACAATTAATAATTAAATAATAATTAAAAAATAAGCTAAATGATATATTACCTTCCATGTAACTAGGGAAAGTAGATAAGTCGCCATACAGTGAGCAAGAATAACCCTCCTACGGCTAATCAATGCTCGTAAAAAGAACACGTCACCGAGCGAAACCTGCTCGGTGCTCTAGTCGCACCCGACAATAGTGCCAGTAATGCATCAATGAAGATATCGGTGCAAAGGATCTCTGATTGAACTCACGTGAATAGCACCCTCCCAGCGCTGATCCGAGATAGTCGGCCACCACCTCACCAAAGGACCAGGCTCAGATCAAACCTCGTCCGTGAGGAAATGGGCATCTGCTGCCTCCTCCTATGTGTAAAAATCGAGGACGATCGCCCACGTTCTCATCGTGAACTCCCATCTCTGACCCCCAAGGTGAACCGAACAACAATATGGATGAGGGGGTAATCTCCGTCTGTGGTGGGAGTGAATAAAAATATTGACAGAAACTCCAATGTAAGCTCCCGATTGGCCCTCCTATAGCTGCAGTCGAACATCCGGCGCCATGGTGTGGAGTCCTCAGCCCCAACAAGCGCCTCAACACACTCTAAATCACCAACTGACTCAATCACCTCCCAATTGATGGTACGAGTCCCCTTTAGGGGCCGTCCTAATAACCTCCAAAGCCATTTACGCGGCGTGCTCTCATGCGGAAAACGAAGATGCGGCTGAGGGTCTAAAAAATTTCCCTGACCCTCCGTCTCGGTCTCAGGAAGCACACGCTTGCGTAGCGGCATAATTTGGTAAAAAATTACTATTTTTTAAAATATAAGGGCCAGGGGTCATGAAGTAGTTTGATGGCCCGTAAACCTTTAGAAAATTTACACGATCACGAGCCGTGAGGGAAATTCACGACCCGTAACCCTTTTCAAGATAAAAGGGTTACGGGCCGTGAGGGGACTTCACAGCCCGTAACCCTTTTCATGATAAAACAGTTACGGGCCGTGAACAGGTCTCACGGCCCGTAACCCTTTAGTTTTTTCAAATTTTTGAATTTAAATTTAATAATATACAATAATAGCACGTAATTAAATAAAATTAAATGCACAAATTAGTTATGTACCTGATAGTAGAAGAAAAATGACTGAAATGACGTCGTAAAAGCGAAAGTGGGCGTGTATGGAGAGGGTCGTATCAGAGAGAATAGAGAAATAGTAAAAATAGGCGTAAATGGACTTACATGGCGTGAAGCTTATATATTAAAAGCTTCATGGCCCGTGACGTCTCTTATAGCCCGTGAATACCTGTAGATACATGATATTCCTAGTTTACATGCTTAAATGTTGTTAGGGGACCGTGTACTGGACGAAGTACTAACTGATCCACGTGTATACTGAATCAAATAGTGTGGAATCCTATTTGATTGGCTATCCAATCAATGAGAATGTTAACCCGATCGATATAAGATTAATCTAAATGTTAAGAACAAATAGGTATCAATCAAGAACAATCTATGAACTTGGACTGCCTTTCTTGGACGTTCTGGACGGCTAGGGTACGTGTATGAGTCAAATTATTCAAAGTGTTTTATTTTTCCATGAATTACATGGTATTTATAGGTTAGGGTTACTCATTCGTGCGACTAAACCATTCGCATGGTTCAGTCGTGCGACTGAGTCATGCGGTTGATCCATTCGCATGACTGAGTGTTTAGTCGTGCGACTGAGTCAATCTCATGTCACAATTGTGCGATTGATCTAGTCTTCTGGTTCAGTCATGTGACTGGTCCATTAGCATGGGCCATTCACATGAGAACTTCATATGACTAAGTTTGAATATGTTTCACAATCATTATTTGACTTAGATTTATTCAAACAACCACAAACCTATATATTTGGTTCAATAAGCATTAATACACAATAATCAATGAAATATAAATTATTATAAGCATAAACCACACATTGTATTTCATTCAAACCATCCAGTTACATATATGTAAGACATGAAAGACTTTTTACATTAAGCTCATAAACTAGGTACATATGTATCTACAAACTCCCCCTTGGACCTAGTTTAATCTATTGTCTAACATTCTTCATCAGCTCTTCATATTTCTTGTACTTCTCCTCTCTTGTGACTCCTGCATGTATTTCAAAAGCAAAGTAGAGCCGTATCACATTTTTGAATTGGAGAGCTTGTACAATATCCTGCGAGTCATAGAACAGTGGCCACTTGTATAAGGTGTAAAAATCATCAGCCGACAAGTTAGTGAGCCACATTAGGTCGAACACCCTGATAGTTTCCATATTTCATTTCTGTTAAGAACTATGACCGCCTCACTCGTTCGCCAGTCATAGTACCACCACTTAAAGTGTGGAGTGAAGTCCTAAGGCATTTCCCTTAGAAGGATTCTCGACATTGTGCGCGGAGGACTCCACTTCAGCATAATCTTGGGCTTCCCAGTAATGGCATCAACTTCAAATCTTTTGATATACCTCGTTGGTTGCTGAGGCTTGAAGTTGACACACGGTGTGTGGTACTGTCTCTTCAAATCAGCTTCAAACCAGCCAGACATCTTTCGAGGATCAACATATAACAGCTTCAACTTGGCCAGCTAGTTAAGCTCAAAACCTGGTAGAGTCTTCAGATCGTGTAGGAATCTGAAGTACTCTATGCCCTTTTATCTCTTCACGGCATATACATTTAGATCCTCAGAATAAGCCCATGTGATGATCTTGCCTGACACCTTTAAGTGTTTCTTGACTTTGTACAACTTGGTGTAGACATTTGGCTTTGGTGCAGTGCGCATGGCTCGAATCTCAGCAAAACATGCCACCCATTTAGCCTTTTTGATGTTGACATCTGCGTTTGAGGCTTGGGCTTGATCTTTCTTCTTCTCCGTCTCCTCCTCCATCTTATCCAGTGTGTCAAAAGTATCACTAACAAGGGAGTCACCCAGATTGGGAACTACATTTCCCTCATTGTTAGCATACTTTGGATAATGTTGTGCAGTGACGTCTTCAATCTTGATTTCATCCACATCGTTAAGCTCATCATCACTATCCATGTCCACAGTAGGAGCATCCTTCATAATCTCATCGGGATTCAGTCAAAACATCTCAGCAAGTTGCTTATCAGTAAGACCGTGAATTATTTCTCCTTCTTTAGGAGTGTAACTCACAGACCTCCTGGTGATCCCTTGCAGATCAAGTATCATTATGAGTTGTGACTTGATCTGCTAAAGGGGAGCAACATCATATTCATCTTGTTGAGATGTGTGATCCGCTTGATTTAAACATATAAACACATCATGCATTAGTAAATAATCAAGACATTAATCATTAAATATATATACATTAACATTCAAACACATAAGTTTAATACAATATTCAAATTACACATGATTTAAATTACACAAAACTCTATGCATTACTTTTATCTTGGATCACGTGTTCTTCTGCTGTCGGGGCTGATGTCGAGGCCCCTGGATCTTGAGTCTTTTTGGTCCGCCTCTTATTAGCTTCCTATACACCCGAAGCAGATGACTCTCCTCCTCCTTCAGAGTCTCCTCCATCCTCATTATCACATTCATCATCACCATCATCATTATCATCATCACTATCATCATCATCATCACTATCATCATCATCATCATCATCTCCATCTCCATCTCCATCTCTGATCTTTAGAGGCTCATCCTTTGTGCCCTTAAGTTTGAGCAGGATGGTCCACTTAGCATCCTCCAACTCCTCAATCTTCTTAGTAGATAAGACATTTTGCTCCTTGAGTTGGGAAATCTCTAGACTCTTAGGAGCCATTTGCTGTGCCTGCTACTCAATCTGCTGCGCCTGCTGAGATATCTGCTGTGATTGTGCAGCTGTAAGCTCCACTAACTGACGGATCTGAGTAGTCTTCTCATCATCGACTGCTAACAACTTCAGCACCATACGGTTTAATGCTGAGAGTTGTTCCTCTACCCCACTGGGAGGTAGAGATGAAACTGTGTGAAATGTAGGGTGGGATGATGGTTCGGCTTGATGGCTAGTGGTGGTGGTGGTGGCAGAGGTGAATATTAGGGGTGGTATAGATGTGGGTGGTAGTGGGTGAGCTGTAGTGGTGATGGATGGGATGTGGTAAGTGGTAGAGTGGGTGTGGTAGTGGTGTGTGAGGTGGTAGTGGTGGTGGCAGGTGATGTGGTAGCAGTGGTGGTGGTAGTGGTGGAAGGTGTGGCTGAGGTAGTGGCTGTGGTGGTAGATGAGGTAAGGGTAAACTTCAGTCTTTTCCCCTTATTGCCATAGGGGCGAGCCATCCTCTTCTTCCTTATGCCTCTAGGCACTAAGGCTCCCCCTTGGCTGCTAGGTGAGTCCGGGGTATATGAGGGATCTAAATCAGCAGCAGCATCCCCGGACTCCCATGGGCGTCCACCAACCACCCGTAATCCTCTCTCTATGGCAACCACCCTGTTGCCCATAGTCCTCGTCAGAGGCTCCTCATCACTCTCTTCCTCCTCATCGGGAGGACATAAATCCTTGTGAAAGCTGGCAATGGTGGCATCTGTATGAGTAGGGGGAGGAGATGTAGTATGTGCAGGGTTGGCCCTAGAAACAGTAGGGCTAGAATCTCCACCCGAGTCTCCGTCATTATCGGAGTCATCAGATGGAAGAGCAATCTGCTCAGTATCTGAGTCACTATCCTCATGGCACCACTTACGCCTAGCCGGCGCCATGTAATCTGCCCGGGCCAGATGCCCGAAGAGTCTCTTCACAAGGGGTTTTACTTGCTTTCCCCTGTAGACCTTCATATGGCCAAATTCGTATCATCCATCACCTCCAGGGATACAACATCTTGGGTTTCCTTAGGCAAGGTAGGCAGCTTCTTATCAATAATCATCTGTAAGAATCTTGGGTACATACAGAAGCCCTCCTTGCCTTTGCCTCGAGGTTCTCTATAAGGTAGGCAAATATCATACTGGAGAAACTGAAGGAGTGGTTGAGTACCAGTGCCACGTAGGCATTCTGGATCTGGTCTGATAGGTCATCAAAGCCACCCATCCTCGACACCATGAACTTCAGTATGACATGCGCCAAGTACTTAAAATGGGGACACAGGTTGCTTTTGTTCAGCACACCTGCATTTATGTCCCCAACGTACTTCATCCTGAGGAAGCACCCTCTCACTGTTAGAAGATGTAGCCTGGTTGGGTGATCTGCATCGTCACCAAGATCTAGCACTCGACGAATATCAACAGCTGTCACCTCTATATCCAGCCCAAAAATAGTGCTCCGGATGCTGTAGGGCTCACGTGATCGATCAACCGATGCACCCTCCCAGAAGGCTTGTTGTATAGACCTGTAGGGAGTGCACGGTGTAGATATGGCTCAGTGTATCCGTGACCTCTTTAGAAAAGCGATGATGCTAGCAAACTCGGCAGTGTTTCGAGTTGTGGCGTTTAGATGTGCACAAATATTGTGCTTGGGGTTTATGGTCCACCTATCAGCCATCAATCTGTAATACAAGGAGCATGCGAGTTAGATCATCACCTAACAAAAACCATTTCTAATTAACTTGTTTGAAATTAGTTGGTTCAATCATGCGATTGAACCATACGACTGGGTTCAGTCGTTTGACCTAACATGCGACTGGATACAATCGGGTGACTAATCATACGATCGAGTTCAATTGGGTGACTGAGCTTGCGATTGGTCCAGTAGGCCGACTGAGCTCATTCCTACCATTTATTCGGTCGATTGAGTCATTCGTCCAGCTCAGTCGTGCGATTGTAGTTTATCCTGGTGTCCAGTCGCATGACCCACTGTTTGTTCAACTGAAATTCGAATTTTGACCAAATCTTAAAATTAGACATCGTGTTTTGGTTCATTAGACACTGTTTGTTCACTTAACTTAACACCTAATAACTTTGATTTCAACATTTTACTTAGTTTAGTTAGGTTATTTGTCCAACTTAAGTCACGGTTCTTGTTAGGGCTGAATTTCTTGATTTTGGAGTCAAATCGTCTAAAATTTGGATAGATTACACTGCATTATATCTGTATAAACACCAGAGATCGTCAGAATATCGAAATAGGGTGTCAAATTTGGTCAGAGGAAATTTTGGCAGAGTAACGGTAAGTTGTGCGATTTTAGGGCGAATGGGGGGTGATGAGTTTATGCGATCGACTATGGCCCTATTTATACTGAATCTGATTTCAGTCGGGCGACTAGACCCATTGCTCTTTTTATTCGGGTGATTGGATCTCAGTCATGCTATTGGTTCAGTCGATTACATCCAGTCGACCGACTGGGTTTCAGTCGAGTGACCGACTCATTTGCATAACTCCATTCGGGCGACTGGCTTAATCTTGTAAGCCATTTGTGTGAATGGTTCATACTCATGCTCCATTCAGTTGTCTAGGGCATAAGTATGGTCCAATTGTACGATTGGTCCATACTCATGGTCCAGTCGTGCGAATGGATCAAACTCATGATTTTGACTTTATGGGTCATTTGACATTTAACTTCATTTGACTATTGAATAAACATTTTGAGCATATGATCATCTCAGACATGATCTTTTAACTTTGAAAACTTTTGATCACCTCAGTCGTGATCCTTTTAAACAAAACACATTTTTTAACCTCAGATGTGACCCATTAACATTCAAAGCCCGTTTGGTCACCTCAGACGTGACCCTTTTAAGAAATTGAATCCCAGATTGAATTTCACAACATAGTCCGACATATAACCTAAATTGACAAACTTAAACAAAAGAAACTACTAGAAATAAAGGACAAAATTTAAGACATATTTTTGTGATTTTGTGTGAGGTGGAAATCCTAAGATTGAAATCTAACAGATTTATTTCTTGAACAAGCAGCTTCTAGTTATTTTGACCATAAGAGGAACGATTCGTTATGGAATCATATAGGTGATCAACTTATTCAGGACGTGTTACCGAAATCATTTGATGCTAGATTCTTGTGTTCGTCGAGAGATATTTGCAAATTAAGGAAATCATACTAGTACTATAAGACAAGCACATTGATTTGGACTTTCAAGAATTGCAGCCATGATGATTGTCAGTATACTTGTCCCATTAAATCCATACACAGACTTTTGACACAGATTGGTGATAGTTTAAGGTTTAATTATATCAACAAGCATTTGTGGATCCCATGCTTATATGGTAATCAACATTCCTCAGGAGATTTTTGAGCGATCTATGGGTATTTTGACAAGAAGACACTATTCTTAGAGCTTTCAAAGAGAAGCCAAGCCTCAGGTCAGTGCCACCGCATAGCAGAGAGGTGGCAAACAACAATGAATTTTAGAATATATAGGTTATGCTTATCCTCAGGTCAGTGCCATCGCACAACAGAGAGGCACATAACCTATCTTCCTGTTTGAGCAATTTATTTTGTTGCACAAATCGCACCAACAACGTAGGTTATCAGTTTGATTGCTTTTTGCATTTTTCATCATATGCTTTGCTCATATTTAGGTCATCCGTACACATTTGTGGCGTTTATTTTGCTCGTCACCCCTTATTGGAACTCTGTTGATTGTGTTAACCAGGGATAAGATGATAACCCAGAGCTTGTTGAACAGCTTAGTTTGATCTTGAGATCACCAACCAGGTCTACTTATATATTGTGTTGAATCTACCGACACATCATCTAATGGTCTAGGAACCTTTAGGTCTACTTTCTCCGTGTTACCTTAGTAGTAGCTAGTTTTACTATCATTTTTCCTTTTATTTTTGCTTAGACTTCTCATACTTGTACTTTGAACATCGCATCTACTTCAATTTAAATCATTTAAAGTCCCAAATGCTTTATTCCTGTGTACTATCATTTTCCATAGTCGTTGGATCGATCTCTCGGTACGATCTCATTTCTATTAGCTTGCCAGTCCTCCTCCCTTGTTTTTTTAATACTAACTTAACCTATTCTCCCCCTAAAATTCTAAAACCGTAAACGATTTGCGTTCTTAGAGTTTTCAAAGAGAAACCTGTCCTCAGGTCAGTGCCATCGCACAGCAGAGAGGCGGCAAACAATAATGAATTCTAGATTATCTAGGTTGTGCTTATCCTCAGGTCAGTGCCATCGCACAGCAGAGAGGCACACAACCTATCTCCTTGTTAGAGCAGCTTATTTTATTTTACACAATATGCACCAACAACATAAGTCATTAGCTTTACTGCATTTGTCTTTCGTTTTTTCTTGCTTTGCTCTAATTATGGTCATCCGCACACGTTTGTGGCATTTAAATGCTCATTACCCCTTATTGGAATATATTTGATTGTGTTAACCAGTGATAAGATGGAAGCCCACAGTCAGTTGAACAACTTAGTTTGATCTTGAGATCACCAATCAGGTCTAATTGTCTATCGTGTTGAATCTACCAACATATCATTTGTGGTCTAGCAGCCTCTAAGTCTACTTTCTTTGTGTCACCTTAGGAGTTGCCAGTTTTCTATCATCTTCCCTTTTTATATTGCTTAGACTACACAGACTTATACTTTGAACTTTTGCATCTTTTCAAAGCTTAATTTTTAAAGTCCCTCTTGATTTGTTCCTGTGTACTATCATGTTCCAAAGGTATTGAATCGGTATCACAGACACAATCTACCTCATTTCAGCTAGTTCCCCCTTCTCCCTCATTTTTTTTAATGTTAACTTGCTGACATATTCTCCCCCTAAAATACTAAAATCATTTCAGATTTAATTATTTTTGGATTTTAATAAACAGCAAAATAACATGAGTTTAAATATAACAGATAAAAAGAAAAAAAACAGATAACATAAAATAAAATAAACGTTAACGAAACTACATCGGACTACACATTATTCTCATCAGGAATTACCTCACTTTTCTTTTTAACGCCGTTGACCTCTAGCAAATATTGAAAACGTGGTTTATCAAAGGCTTTAGTATAGAGGTCAGCACGTTGAAAATCAGTATTAATTTTAACCACATCAATTAAGTTCTTTTCAAAACAGTCTCTTATGAAGTGGTATTTAATACCGATGTGTTTGGTCTTAGGATGTTGAACCGGATTTTTGGTTACTGCAATTGCAGCAGAGTTATCAACAAAAATAGAAGTAGATGAGAATTTTAAACCGTAATCCCGCATTTGCTGTTGAATCCAAATGATTTGTGAACAGCAACTTGCAGCAGCACATATTCGGCTTCACAGGTTGACAAGGCAACCGATGTCTGCTTCTTACACTGCCATGTAACTAATCTTCTCCCAAAGAATTGACACCCCGCTGATGTAGACTTGTAGTTCATTTTGCAGCCTCCGTAGTCCGAGTCACTATACGCCGTGAGCTCAAAATCATCATCATGAGGATACCACAACCCCAGTGTGGGTGTACCCTTTAGATAGCGAAAAATCCTTTTGACCCTGATCAGATGATTGACCTTAGGTTTAGCCTGATATCTGGAACATAAACATGTAGCATACATGATATCAGGTCTTGAGGCAGTGAGATACATGAGGGTTCCAATCATTCCTCGGTACATAGTGGCATCTACAAGATCTCCATTCTCATCAGGTGCTATATCATGATTCGTAGCAAGTGGAGTCCCAGCAGCAGAAGCATTCTCCATGTCAAAGCGACTGAGAATGTCTCCTACATACTTGGTCTGATGTAGAAAGATCCCATTAGGTGTTTGATCCACCTGTAACCGAGAAAGAACTTCATCTCCCCCATAGCACTCATCTCAAACTCTTTCTTCATCACTGCTTCAAACTCTTTGCATAACTCTTTGTTCTTTGACCCGAAGATTATGTCATCAACATATATCTGCACAAGCAGTAGGTCGCCATCCTTTTCTTTAATAAATAGTGTACAGTCAATGACTCCCCTGCGAAAGCCGTGTTTCACAAGATGAGTCGAGAGTTTCTCATACCAAGCTCGAGGAGCTTGATGAAGCCCATATAAAGCTTTGTCGAGCTTGTAAACTCTATCCCGATGATAAGGGTCTTCAAATCCCTCGGTTGACTTACATAGACTGTTTCCCTGTTTTCCCCATGAAGGAATGCACTCTTCACATCTAATTGGTAGACTTTAATCTTCATGTACGATGCATAGCAAGGAAGATATGAATAGCTTCCATCCTTGCCACGGGTGCAAACACCTCATTATAGTCAATCCCTTCGACTTGGCGAAAACCTTGAACCACCAGTCGAGCTTTGTTCCTGATAATGACTCCTTGGTCATCCTTCTTGCATTTTAGTACCCATTTGGTGCCAATGACTTTAGCACCTTTAGGTCTATCAACCAGAGTCCATACACCTAACTTCTTAAACTGCAGAAGTTCTTCTTGCATGGCATTCACCCACGCCTCATCATTTAGTGCTTCACTGACATATTTTGGCTAAACCTGCGAAACAAAACATCGATAAGCACCATCATGAATGTAACCTTTCTCCATAACTGAGGCGTAATCAGCTGAGTATAGCTGATTTCGGGTTTGTACTCCTGATCGGACATCTCCAATAACATTGTCAAGGGGATGATAGACGTTTAGTCGTGATCCTGGAGTAGTCGGCACAGTCACCTCCGAACCAAGATTGTGAACATTTTGTTCTACATCTGAGGAAGGTGGAGTTTGAGGTTCCGAAGTTGAGGGTGCATCACTTATGGATGCTTGTGGACTTTCAGGAACTGGAACCTGTTCCTCCTGACTATTCTGGTCATCTGCTTCAGTTTCATCTTCAGAGGAGGAGTCACTGTCATCGACTACCCCTTCTGACTGAGTAGATGATTCTCCCTGTGTGCTAGATGGTGTATTTAGAATATCATACATCATCCTAGTAGCTAACTCATCATCCGAGGGAGAGAGAGGGATGTTGAAGGACTTGAAGAATCCATCATAATCGAAGAAGTATGCAGGTCCTTTGCCTGTAGGTGGTGTGGTATATCTCTGAACGTGGACATTACACCACACTTCGTCAAGACCCGTTGAATTATTGTAAACTCGCTTGTTCGGTATGTTGTATCCTAGAAAAATTCCTTCAACTGCCTTCTCGCTGAATTTGCCTTCTTGTGTCTTCTTCAGAAGTGTACACGGTGCGCCAAAAGGTTCAAGATACTCCAAATTTGGTTTACGTCTTTGTAGTAGCTCATAACATGTCTTTCCGTGGCGCTTGACTATTAGGACTCGATTCAGTGTATAACACGCATTTGCCACTGCCTCATTCCAGAATTGGATAGGCAGTTTCGAGTCTGCCAGCATAGTCCGTGCTGTCTCTATCAAACTCCTGTTCTTTCTCTCAGCAACGCCATTCATCTGAGGTGTGTAAGCAGAAGTGAATTGATTCACAATTCCCTTTTCCTTGCAGTATGCCTCCATCCCTTGATTCTTGAATTCTGTCTCGTTGTTTGAGCGTATTTGTCGAACTTTTAGCTTGTAGAGGGATTCCAGTGTGGTTACTAATTCCTTGAATGTCTCCAAAGTTTCTGATTTGGATTTCAGAAACATTACCCAAGTGAACCTTGAGTAGTCATCAGTGACCACAAAACAGTACACGTCGCCTGCAATGCTCCTTGTACTAACTGGACCAAACCGATCCATGTGAAGAAGCTCAAGAGGAAGTTCTATTGAATGAACTTTCTTTTCCTTATGATTCTTTGTCTGTTTGCCTTTCTTGCAAGCTACACAAAAGTCAGGAAGTTGGAAGTTCTTGACATTTACTCCTCTCACTAAATCCTTCTGAATCAAATGATTCATCTTCCTTTGACTAATGTGTCCCATTCTCCGATGCCAGGAGATTGAATCCTTCTTAGTAGCTTTAGATAAAAAACACTGAACCTCATGATCCGTTGTAGCAGCTGTTGACAGATCCAAGACATAAAGGTCTTTATATCTTGAAGCAGTCATCAGAACTTGGTTCTCTGGGATCATATATTCTTTCTTCAGCACGTAACACTTTTGGTTATCGAAGATGACTTTAAATCCTTTATCACAGATTTGGGAAACAGAAAGTAAGTTTTTCTGAAGTTGTTGAACATAGTTCACCTTATCAAACTTAACTTTCTGATTTCCCACTTCTCCCTGAGCTGTGATATAGCCTCCTTTGTTTCCTGCAAAGGAAACATGCCCTCCTTTTATTTGTTTGATGTTAGATAAAAGGTCTCTATTTCATGTCATGTGCCTGAATGCTCCGCTGTCTATAATCCACGTGTTAGTCTCAGCACTGTATCGAACACCCTGCACATACAAAGTAAATGAATTAGTTTAGGTTAGGAACCCAAGCTTTTACTGTCTTGGGTTTCCCAGAGGCATCACACATCATAAACTCCACCCATTGACCCTTAGAGGGTGAGGGTAGCTCAGGTTCCTTCTTGTCATCAGTATTAGACACGTAGGTGGACTTTTCTTTCCATAAGCCAGATTTGTGCAATGCCTGTTTATGATAAACAGTCGTCTGGCTTACAGGTTGGACTTTAGGTTCACTAGCTCTTCTAGGTGGAGTTAGAGAACTCCGCTTAGAAGACCTAGGTCTAGAGTCTTGAAGATCAATCTTCTTCCTAGGTGTCTGATAGAAATGACAGTAGGAAGCAATGTGTCCACATTCTCCACAGTTGTAGCATGACCTGCTATCAACTTTATGAGTAGACTTTCTTTGTGGAGAAGTGCGTGGCACTCTAGTAACATCAATCACTTTAGTTTTTGACTCTTGTATGTTTGATGTTTTCTTTGATTTAACAAAATTTATTGTTTTAACCTGTTTCACTTTTTGGTTAACTGGTTTTTTACTTGAAGCATGTGAAAAAGTAGCATTTGAAGTCCTTTTAGGTTCTGATTTGACTCTGTTTGACCCTGACTTTAAGTTAATTTTTTCAAATTCATTTTCCAGATTAACGCAAGGCAATTTACCCTTTGCCTTTGAAGTGGCCTCCTTTTGTTTCTGACTAGATTCAGTAGATGAACATGAGGTGTCTGGATCAGTAACAAGAGGAGTAGTCACCACATGATCCTTGATGGGGTTATTATTTACTGGTCTAGACTTAGTGTTCATCAAGGTCTCAGGTGGTGGTGGAACCACTTTGTAGCCTAATCCCTCCCCGTTATTCCTTTCTCTCACTAAGTGTTGAACTATGTGTGAAGAACTAGTCCAACTATGCAGTTTCTGTTTTAATGAATTAACTTCTACTTCTAGAACTGCCTTTTGCTTCTTAGTTTCTTCTAGGGAGTTTAGATAGTACCTAATGTCATTTTCTTGGTTAAAGGCACTACTTCGGTTTCCCTAAGTTGTTTAGTCAATAGGTCTATCTTTTCTTTATAACTATGCTCATTTTGTTTTAGTACTCTATTAGCCTCAGTGCACAGACGTAAATCCTTTACTAAGTTATCATTATGATCTAATAACCTAGCAAAATTTTCATCTATGCTATTCCTAAAAGTATCACAATCAGAACAAGCATGATTATTAAAAATTTGGTCAGTGGTACTTACCTGAGTTGGTTCAGAAGAATTAGCCATCAGTGCAGCATCAGATGTTTCTGGTTCTGGTGATTCTGACTTTTCTGTCTCTGACATGGAAACTTCCTCAATTGGTTTGTAACTGACCTCGGCTGCAGTTGTTTCTTCACTATGTGACATTGCTATCTCAACTGCTATATCACCTTCACTCGCAGAATCATCATCAATATCCTCAACACTGGAAATGTTAGATTCTCCTGGTGAGACAAACCTAAAACTCCAATCCTATCCTTCATCATCATGAGCAGTTAAGGCTTTTGGATCCTTGTTTGATGAAGTAGAACTAGAGGCTTGCTTGTCTTGGCGAGTAAAGGATGAGAACAGGTTCCCATTCCCCGTCTTCTTTGGCTTGACACATTCTCTTTTGAAGTGCCCCTTCTCACCACAGTTAAAGCAGGTCACTTTACTCTTGTCGAAGCCAAAGGTGGTATCCTTAGTAGCAACCAAGTTCTGTCCAGTCTTTTTTACAAACTTCTTCGCCCTCCGGACAGCACTTGCTAAGGCCCATATTATATCCATTCTCTCAAGCTCCATCTCATCCACCTGCTCGTAGTCCTCATCTGCCAGATGGCAGTTTCCAATCTTCCCGGCAACAAGTCCATCATATGAATGAACCACTGCTGCTAAAAGATCCATATGCTCTCGAGCTACTTCCATGGTCACATTACCGAGGTTCTCGATCTTCAGTTTGGTATCGCTTGCTTCTGAACCAATATGATGGGTACATGATGACCCAGACGTGTCTGATCCAGAAGGAGAAGCATGTGAAGGACCTAACGAGCTAGACACAAAAGCAGTCTGGAGGGGTGCTCCAGAGGTCTTAGCTTGAGGCGTGGCGTTGTATAAAGCTGGATTTTGTGTGTACGAAGACTTCTGAGCTCTATACTTCATCCTTAGTGCTTCTTCTCGCAACTTAAGAATGAAGTCATTTATATCCAGCTTTACAAGGATTCCATTCTGTCTCAGGTTAGACACGAATGTAGCCCACTTATCAGGCAACCCATCTGCGAAGTTGCTTACTTTCTCTTCCATGGTAGTAGCCACTCCATGTGTATGCAATTCGCTCATCAAGTGGTAGAATCTGTCTATGACTTCGTCTAAACTTTCATTACCAATTGATGAGAAGTTATCGAATTCCTTCTTTAACTCCTTTGCCTTGATTGCCTTCAATGATGCATTCCCATCATATCTCTTCTTTAGCTCATCCCACAGTTTCTTGGACTGCTTGTTCTCTGAATACTGGTGGAATATGTCTTTAGGGATAGACTGAGTGATCAATGCATAAACTCTTTTCTCTGCATTGTACTTTACTTTCTGTGCGTCTGTCATCCCGCTTAATGTTAGCTTAACTCCATCAGCTCCCGCCGGTGTACTATAACCAATCTCAATGGCTTCCCACAGATTAGGATCTACTCCATTAAGGTAGATCTCAAAACGTTGTTTCTAGTGGGGAAACTCATCTAAAGTCAAAAGCTTTGGTGGTTTATTGTGATTCCCCACCTCACTCTCAAGCAATAGCAGGTTCTGTATCCTTGAGTCCTTCCCAGCAGTAAAGGCTGACATCTGATCTTCCATGACTAATAAACTTATAATCTAATCAAACAAACTTTCACTGATGCGACTGAAGGATGCGAATGAGCTAATCGTGCGTATAAACTCTGCGATTGGTTCAATCGTGCGAATGAACTGGGCGATTGGTTCAGTCGTGCGAATGAATCTGGTGCGTATGAGCTATGCAAACGAACGGTTCAGTCGGCCGAATGAGGGTGCGACTATGTCCAATCGTGCGTATGAGCAATGCGAATGGAGTCCAGTCGTGCGAATGAGTCACTCGTGCGATGAAGTTGCTGTTTTGCGAAAATTTCTAGGTTTGACGGGTTTCAGCCGTAAAGATTCGAAATTTCACAAGTTCTAATCGCCTAAGTCCGTAGAAACCAAACTTCGATGAGCAGGGAACTTCCAAGATCACTTTTGATGCCAAAGATTGCGTTTTTAGTGCAAAAACACAAACTTGTATGCAATCTTGATTGAATCAACACGTAATCAAGAGCCAAAAGCTCTGATACCACTTGTTAGGACCTGGTATTTGACCGAAATATCTAGAGATTAACATGTAAACCAGATCAAATAGTGCGGAATCCTATTTGATTGGCGATCCAATCAGTGAGAACACACGAAGAATCAATCAAGGATTGAACTAACGTTAGAAATCGATTGGGAATCGATCTAATATGTTCTATGAACTTGGAGAACGATTTGGGAGGTTTCTGGACGGCTAGGGTTCGTCTGGAATCGTAATTGATCGAGAGCTTTTTTTTTCACGAATTGAGTTGTATTTATAGTTTGGCACTATCCAATCGTGCGACTGAACCATTAGTTTGGTTCAGTCGTGTGATTGAACCATGCGGTTGATTCATTCGTACGACTGAGTGTTCAGTCGTGCGACTAAGCCAATCTTATATTACAATCGTGTGACTGATCCAGTCTCCTGGTTCAGTCGTGCGACTGAGTCAATCGTGTGAAGTTATTCATGCGTATTATTCATTCGCATGAGCCATTCGCATGAGAACTTCATTAGGTTAAGTTTGAATGTTTTAATTGATATAACTTAATGTGCAACCATTCAAATAATCATAAATCCAATCAATTTAGTCACGACTCATTAATGAACTATTAAACATTATAACTAACAGACTATCAATATCATTTCATTAATCATACCAAACAAGAACTATTACATCACATATCATGATCTAGGGACATACATGTATCAACACTAACAAATATTGAAAACGTGGTTTATCAAAGGCTTTTGTATAGAGGTCAACGCATTGAAAATTCGTATTTATTTTAACAACATCGATTAGATTCTTTTCAAAATAATCACATATAAAGTGATATTTAATGCTGATGTGTTTGGTCTTAGGATGTTGGACAGGATTTTTAGTAATGGTTATTGCAGCAGAATTATCAACAAATATAGGGGTGTAAGAAAACTTCAAACCGTAGTCCCGCATCTGCTGTTGAATCCAGATGATTTGAGAACAGCAACTTGCTGCAGTAACATATTCAGCTTCACAAGTTGACAACGCAACTGATGTCTGCTTCTTACACTGCCACATGACTAATCTTCTCCCAAAGAATTGACAACCTGTTGATGTGGATTTGTAGTTCATCTTGCAGCCGCCATAATCCAAGTCACTGTACGCGGTTAGCTCGAAGTCATCGTCATGAGGATACCACAACCCAAGTGTTGGTGTTCCCTTCAGATAATGGAATATCCTTTTTACCCCAATCAGGTGGTTAACTTTTGGTTTTGCCTGATATCTTGAACGAACACATGTTGCATACATAATATCAGGTCTTGAGGCAGTGAGGTACATGAGGGATCCAATCATTCATCGGTACATGGTGGCATCAACCAGATCACCATTTTTTTTGGGTGCTACATCATGGTTTGTAGCAAGTGGAGTCCTAGCTGCGGAAGCATTCTCCATGTCAAACCGATTGAGAATATCCCCTACATACTTGGTCTAATGTAGAAATATCCCCTTTCGTGTTTGATCCACCTGTAACCCGAGAGAGAACTTCATCTCTCCCATCGCACTCATTTCAAATTTTGCCTTCATTACTACTTCAAATTCTTTACATAATTCTTCGTTCTTGGAACCGAAGATTATGTTATCAACGTAAATCTGATCCAGCAGCAGATCACCATCTTTCTCTTTGATGAACAGTGTACAGTCAATTACACCTCTGTGAAATCCGTGTTTCACAAGGTGAGTTGAGAGTTTTTCATACCATGCTCTCGGGGCTTGGTGAAGCCCATAGAGAGCCTTATCAAGTTTGTAAACTCTGTCCCGAGGATATGGATCCTCAAATCCTTCGGGTTGACTCACATACACTGTTTCTTGAATTTCACCATCAAGAAATACAGTCTTTACATCTAATTGACAGACTTTAATCTTCATGTAAGAGGCATAGGCTAGGAAGATACGAATGGATTCCATTCTCGCTACAGGTGCAAATAGTTCATTGTAATCAATTCCCTCGACTTGTCGAAATCCATGAACTACAAGTCGAGCCTTGTTCCTGATGATGACACCTTGGTCATCTTTTTTACATTTCAAGACCCATTTGGTGCCAATGACTTTAGCATCTTTATGTCTATCTACCAGTGTCCATACACCTAACTTATTGAACTGAAAAAGTTCTTCTTGCATGGCACTCACCCATGCCTCATCATTTAGAGCTTCATTGACGTATTTTGGCTCGAACTGAGACATAAAACAACGATAAGCACCATCGTGAAGGTACCCTTTCTCTTTTACCGAGGCATAATCAGCTGAATACAGTTGATTTCTTGTCTAAACTCCTGATCTGACATCCCCAATGACATTGTCCGGAGGATGATAGACATTTAGGCGAGATCCAAGAGTGGTGGGAACAACTACCTCAGAATCAAGATTATGAACGTTTGGTTCCGTATCTGAGGCAGTAGGAGTGTGAGGTTTCGAAGACTCAAAGGCATCAATGTCAGATGCTTGTGGACTTGAAGTAGTAGGAACCTGTTGCTCCTGAGTGTCTTGATCATTGTCCACGACTTCATCGTCAGATGAAGAGTTACGTACCTCGAGTGCTCCCCCTGAGTTGGTAGGTGATTCACCTTGTGAGCCAGATGATGTAGATTCCTGTGAAGGTGTGTTTAGAACATCATACATCATTTTGGCTGCTAACTCACCATCAGACGTGGAGAGAGGGATGTTGAAGGACTTGAAGAATCCATCATAGTCGAAAAAGAAAGCGGATCCTTTTCCACCAGGAGGGGTGGTGTATCTCTGAACATCGATGTTACTCCACACCTCTACTTGACCCGTTGAGTTGTTGTAGACTCTCTTTTTGGTATGTTGTATCCTAGAAAGATGCCCTATTCAGCCTTCTCGCTAAACTTCCCATCCTGAGTTTTCTTCAGCAACGTGCATGGTGCTCCAAACGGTTCGAGATACTCCAGATTTGGTTTATGTCATTGAAGTAACTCGTAACACGTCTTGCCATGACGTTTTATTACCAGAACTCGATTTAACGTGTAACACGCATTGGCTACCGCCTCATTCCAAAATTGGATAGGCAGTTTCGAGTCTGCCAGCATTGTGCATGCAGTCTCTATTAAGATACAATTCTTTCTCTCAGCAACCCAGTTTATCTGAGGAGTGTAGGTGGAAGTGAACTGATGCACAATTCCCCTTTCTTTGCAGAAAGCCTCCATCCATTGGTTTTTGAACTCGGTTCCGTTGTCTGAGCGTACTTGTCTTACATTCAGTGTGTAGAGAGACGCTAGTGTAGTTACCAATTCTTTGAATGACTAAAATGTTTTTGATTTTGATTTCAGAAACATCACCCAAGAGAATCTTGAGTAGTCATCTGTAACTACAAAGCAGTACAAGTCGCCTGCTATGCTTCTTGTACTGACTAGACCAACAGATCCATGTGGAGAAGCTCAAGAGGCAGTTCAATGGAATTAACTTTCATTGCCATATGCGACTTCTTAGTCTGTTTGCCTTTCTTCCAGGCTACATAAAAATCCGGGAGTTGGAAGTTCCTGACATTGACTCCTCGCACTAGATCATTCTGGATCAAGTGGTTCATCTTTCGTGGATTGATGTGCCCCATTCTCCTATGCTAGGAGATAGAATCCTTCTCATTAGCTTTTGACAAGAAGCACTGAACTTGATGATCCGTTGTGGAGGCCTTCGATAGATCCAAGACATAAAGATCATTATATCTTGAGGCTGACATTAATATTTGTTCCTCTGGAATCACATAGTCCTTTTTTAGGACATAGCACTTCATATTGTTGAAAACTACCTTAAATCCCTGTCATATATTTGGGAAACAGAAAGCAGGTTATTCTGAAGTTATTGAACGTAGTTTTCCTTGTCAAACTTAACTTTCGAGTTCCCTACTTCCCATTGAGCTGTTATGTACCCTCTTTTGTTTCCAGCAAAAGAAACATGACATCCTTTGATTTGTTTGACGTTTGATAGGAGTGCCCGGTTTCCAGTCATGTGCCTTAATGCTCCGCTATCTACAATCCAAGTGTTTGTTTCAGCACTATAGCGAACACCCTGCACATTTAATTGAAAATATTAGATAAGGTGAGGGGCCCAAGCGTTAACTGGCTTGGGTGTCCCAGAGGCATCACATCATAAACTCTACCCATTGTCCATTAGAGGGTGATGAAAGATCAACTGTCTTATTGTTCTCATTTCCAGACAAAGACTTTTCTTTCCATAAGCCAACTTTGTGTAAGGCCTGTTTGTGATAAACAGACGACTGGCTGATAGATTGAACTTTAGGTTCACTAACTCTTTTTGGTGGAGTCATGGAGCTCCTTTTGGAAAAGCTTGCTTTAGTGTCATAAGTTCAATCTTTTTCTTTGGTGTCTGTTAATAAGGACAATAAGACGCTATGTGCCCATACTTTCCATAGTTGTAGCATGATCTGCTTTCAACTTGATGATTTACCTATTTTTGTGGAGAAGTATGTGACACACGAGTGACTTTACTCTGTTTGGGTTTTGACACTTCTTGTTTAGATATTTTCTCTTGTTTAACAAAATTAATTGTTTGGACATTGTTAACATCTTTTCCTTTTTGTTTATTTGGACTTAGACATGAACCACGTGATTGGTTTATTGGTTTGGTATTTCTTGGTTCAAAAATAGACTTTGTTGAACCAGATTTTATTTTAACCTTTTCAAATTGTTCGTCCAGATTAACACAAGGCATTTTACCTTTTGATTTTGAAGTGGTATCCTTTTGTTTAGTGTCAGATTCATTTGGTTTACATGTGGAATCCGGATCACTCACAAGAGGAGTAGACACCACATGATCCTTGATTGGGTTATTATTTATTGGTTTACTTTTGGCATTCATCAAGGTCTCATGTGATGGTGGTACCACTTTATATCCCAAACCCTCCCCATTGTTGCGCTCTCTCACTAAGTGTTGGACAATGTGAGAAGAACTTGTCCAACTATGTAGTTTTTGTTTTAATGAGTTTACTTCTACTTCCAAAACTGCCTTTTATTTCTTAGTGTCTTCTAGGGAGTTTAGATAGAACTTAATTTGATTAGCTTGATTAAAAGCTACAACTTCAGTTTCCCTAAGTTGTTTGTTCAAGAGTTCTATCTTTTCTTTATAGCTGTGATCATTTTGTTTTAAGACTCTATTGGCTTCAGTGCACAGTTGTAAGTCCTTTACTAAGTTATTATTATGGTCTAATAACCTAGCGAATTTCATATCAATGCTTTCCCTAAATTTATTACAATCAGAACAAGCATGATTATTGAAAAGTTGAGTAGTGGTACTTACCTGAGAGGGTGAGGTTGAATCAGCCATTAAAGCAGTGTCTGACTTCTCTGGTTCTGGTGATTCTGGACTTGTTGGACTTGTCGTTTCTTTAGGCAGGTGATCAACTACTGTTGTAGATTCTTCAACATTTGACATTGCAAGCTCCACTGCAATATCACCTTCACTTGCTGAGTCGTCATCTAGATCCTTGACACTAGCAATTTTTATTCTCCCAGAGACACAAACTGAAAGCTCCAATCTTGTCCTTTGTCATCATGAGCTGTTAAGGCTTTAGGATCCTTGCTCGACGAAGTAGGGGTGTTTGTGGGCTTATCCTGACGAGTGAAAGATAAGAATGGATTTCCATTTCTCGTCTTTTTGGGCTTCACACATTCACATTTGAAGTGCCCCTTTTTCCCACAATTGAAGCAGGTAGGTTTTTGTCTTGTCAAAGCCAAAAGTTGTGTCCTTAGTGGCAATCAGATTCTGTCCGGTCTTCTTGAAAAACTTCTTTGCTCTCCGAACAGCACTTGCTAAGGCCCACATGATGTCCATTCTTTCTAACTCTGTCTCGTCTACCTGCTCGTAGTCCTCGTCTGCCAGATGACAGTTCCTAATTTTCCCAGCAACTAGCCCGTCATAGGAGTGGACAACAGCTGCTAAGAGATCCATGTGCTACTTTGCTACTTCTACTGTCATATTCCCGAGATTCTTGGTCTTCAATTTTGTAGCATTTGCTTCAGGTGGTATGTATTGGGTACCAGATGACCCTGACGTGTCAGATCCTGAAGTAGTAGCTTGTGATGGACCAGCTTGACACAAACGCCATTTGAAGTGGTGCTCCAGACGTTTTGGCTTGTGGGGTTGAGTTGTACAGTGCCGGATTCTGATCATATGAAGACTTTTGGGCGCTGTACTTCATCCTCAACTCTTCCTCCCGCAGTTTCAGAATGAAGTCGTTGATGTCTAACTTCTCTAGCATATCATTCTGTCTGAGGTTGGAGACAAACGAACTCCACTTCTCAGGCAGACCATCTGCAAAGTTTGAAACTTTGTCTTCCATAGACGTAGTAACTCCATGAGTGTGCAGCTTACTCACCAGATGGTAGAAACGATCAATGACATCGTCCAAGCTCTCCATTCCCATTGACGAGAAGTTGTCAAACTCCTTCTTCAACGCTTTAGCCTTCAGAGCTTTCAACGATACATTTCCCTCATACATTTTTTCCAATGCATCCCATAACTTTTTAGCTTGCTTGTTCTCAGAAAATTGATGGAAGATGTCCTTAGGAATTGACTGAGTAAGCAATGCATATACTTTCTTCTCTGCATTGTATTTTACCATTTGTTCGTCAGTCATACCGCTTAAGCTGAGTTTGACTCCATTTGCACCTACTGGCATGCCATATCCTGTCTCTATTGACTCCCACAGGTTGGGATCTACTCCATTTAAGTAAATTTCAAACCTTCGCTTCCATTGTGGATAATCATCTGACGTTATTAGCTTAGGGGGTTTGTTATGATTTCCCACTTCATTTTCTAAATGCAACAGATTTTGAATCCTAGAGTCCCTTCCGGTGATGAACGCTGAATATTGATCCTCCATTATTATCAACTTTAAACTTTGGAACAAACTGTTTAACTTGTGCAAATGAAGGTATGCGATTGAACACTTCGTGCGATTGAACAATGCGGTTGACTCAGGCGTGCGAATGAGCAAATGCAGATGGCTCAATCGTGCGAATGGACAGGTGTGGATGAACAATGTGAATGGGCAATTTAGTCATATGAATGGATGCACGAATTAGTCCAATAATGCGTATGAACTTAGTCGTGCGATTGAGTCAATCGTGCGACTGGAGCTGCTGAAACTTGAAAATTCGAAGGTTTAAGGTATTTTGACGTAAAAACACGAATTTTTGAAGAACCCTAATTGCCGTATGCCGGAAAAACATTAACTTTACGGTCTGGAGACATCCCAAACAACGTTTGAACAAAAAGATTGTGTTTTTGCATGAAAAACACAATTTTTATATCAAAATTGATTGAATCACACGTAAATCAAGAGCCTTGGCTCTGATACCACTTGTTAGGGGACCGTGTACTGGACATAGCACTAACTAATCCACATTTATACCGAATCAATAGTGCGGAATCCTATTTGATTGGCGATCCAATGAGTGAGAATGTTAACCCGATCAATATAAGATTAATCTAAACGTTAAGAACGAATAGGTATCAATCAAGAATGATCTATGAACTTGGACTGGCTTTTTTGGACATTCTGGACAGCTAGGATACGTGTATGAGTCGAATTAGTCAAAGTGTTTTATTTTTCCACAAATTATGTGGTATTTATAGCTTAGGGTTACTCATTCATGCGACTGAACCATTCGTATGGTTTTGTCATGCGACTGAGTCCCGCGGTTGATCCATTCGCACGACTGGACTGAGTCAATCTCATGTCACAATTGTGCGACTGATCTAGTCTCCTGGTTCAGTCGTGCGACTGGTCCATTAGCATGAAGTTGTTCATGCATATGGTCCATTAGCATGGGCCATTCGCATGAGAACTTCATATGACTAAGTTTGAATATGTTTCACAATCATTATTTGACTTAGATATATTCAAACAACCATAAACCTATATATTTGGTTCAATAAGCGTTAATACACAATAATCAATGAAATATAAAATATTATAAGCATAAACCACACATTGTATTTTATTCAAACCATCCAGTTACATATATGTAAGACATGAAAGACTTTTTACATTAAGCTCATAACTAGGTACATATGTATCTACAAATGTAAAAGTTTTTCATGTCTTACATATGTTGACGAAGTAATGAATTATGATATATGCTTTGATTTTTATTTATCTGTGATTCATATGTCTGAACTTCTTATATAGGTTTGAGGTTGTTGTACATAGTTCTTAGTCAACAATAATTAGGAAATGTGTTCAACTTCGTCAGGTGATTATTCATGCTAATGGACCATTCTTATGAACCATACGCATGAATATATCATGCTTATGGACCAGTCGCACGACTGAACCAGAAGACTAGATCAGTCGTATGATTGATACATAAGATTGATTTGGTCGCACGACTGAACCTTCAGTCGTGTGTATGGATCAATCGCATGAGTTAGTCACACGACTAAACCATGCTAATGGTTAAGTCATACGAATGAAAACCACTAACCTATAAATACCACTTAATTCATGGAAAAACAGAACACTTTGAGAGATACTTTGAATACACATAAACTCTAGCCGTCCAGAGCGTCCCAAACAGCCTGTCCAACTTTATAGTATCTTGATCGATTCCTACTTGTTCTTAACATTTAGTTCATTCTTATATCGATCGGGTTATTGTTCTCACTGATTGGATCGCCAATCAAATAGGATTCCGCACTATTTGATCTGGTAAAACGCGGAATCCGTTAGTACTCCGTATGTACACGGTCCTAACAAGTGGTATCAGAGCTTTGGCTCATGATTTTGCGTTTGATTCGATTAATTTTGGTGTCAAAAACCTACATTTTCATCAAAAGAGTCACCACTTTGCTTCAATAGGTGTTTTTGACATTTGCAGGCGTTAAAGTTTCGATTTTTTTATCATACGGCAGATTAGGGTTCCTAAGAAAATCGTATTTTGTGTCAAAGTGTCAAAAATATTCGATTTTACAAAAACAGCAGCCTTTAGTCGCACGATTAGCTCATTCGTATGATTGAACTCATTCGTATACTCCATTCTCATGACTAAACTCCGTCACATTCCTCATTCGCATGACTAAAACACTCTAGTCGTTTGATTTAGATCGTCTTGTTCATACGCATGACTGAATCCAATCGCACGATTGAATTCATTCGCACCCTTCTTTTGCACGAGTGTTCCATACTCATAGCCCATTCGCATGAGTGAAACTGTTCTGTTCTAAAAGCACAAAGTTTAACGCAATGGAAGATCAATTTACTGCGTTTACTGTTGGAACGGACTCACGCATGCAGAACCTACTACTTCTGGAGAATGAGATTGGAAATCATAATAAACCACCAAAGTTGTTAACGTTAGATGAATACCCATAGTGGAAACAACAGTTTGAGATCTATTTAAATGGAGTTGATCCTAATCTGGACATCCATTGAGACTGGTTACATGGTACCAGTCAGTGTTAATGGAGTCAAGTTAACCTTGGGAGGAATGAGTGAAGCTCAGAAGATTCTTTTCAATGCTGAGAAGTAAATATATGCCTTTTTGACTTAGTCTATAATGAAATACATCTTTCATCAGTTCTCTAAGAACAAGTAGGCTAAAAAGTTATGGGAGGCATTGGAGAAGAGATATGATGGAAACATAACTCTCAAAGCACTGAAGGCTAAAGCTCTAAAGAAGAAGTTCGATAATTTCTTTTCGATAGGAAATGAGAACTTGGATGATATTATTGACAGATTCTATCATTTGATGAATGAGCTACACACTCATGGCGTAACCACATCAATGGAAGATAAAGTCTGAAGCTTTGCTGATGGTTTGCCTGAGAAATGGGTTTCATATGTGTCTAATCTGAGACAGAATGACATTCTTGTGACGTTAGACATAAATTACTTCATCTTGAAGTTAAGGGAGGAGGAACTGAGAATGAAATACAAGTCGAAGAAAGGATCCTATGTTCAGAATCCTTCATTTTACAACTCAGTCCCCACTCCAGTTGTTTCAGGAGCACCGTTACAAACAACATTCGTGTCTAGTTCATCTGCTCCTTCCCAAACCACTTCATCAGGAACCGAAACGTAAGGGTCATCTGGAACCCAATACATAGTTCCTGAGGCCAATACTAGAAAGTTGAAGACTGAGAATCTCAGTAATGTCACAGTGGAAGTTGCTAGGGAGCACATGGATCTTCTAGCGGCTGTTGTCCAATCTTATGATGGTTTACTTGCCGGTAAGATTGGAAATTGTCATCATCCAGATGAGGATTATGAGCAAGTTGATAAAAATGAGCTAGATAGATTGGACATAATGTGGGCCTTGGCGACTGCAATCAAAAGGGCAAAGAAGTATGTCAAGAAGACGGGGCAAAATCTAGTTGCAACTAAAGATATGACTTTTGGTTTTGTCAAAACCAAAGTCACATGTTTCAACTGTGGTAAAAAGGGGCACTTTAAATGTGAATGTGTAAAGCCCAAGAAAATTGGAAATGGTAACCCATTTCCTACTTTCAACCATTAAAACAACGACATGATTGGAACCACTTCTTCGAGCAAAGAGACAAAGGCTCTAACTACTCAAGGTAATGAAGGGCAAGATTGGAGATACATGTGTACCTATTTTAGGAGCTCAAATGTAAAATGTCTTTCATGTCTTACTTATATGTAATTGAATGGGTATAAATGAAATGTAATGTGTTTGTGATGCCTATAATGTTTAATATTTCATTGTTTATTGTGTGATAACTCATATTGAACTAACTATATAGGTTTGTGGTTGTTTACGTAGTTCTTAGTCAATAATGATTGAGAAACATGCTTAAACTTAATCGTGTGAATTTCTCATACGAATGGACCATACGCATGAATAATTCATGCTAATGAACTAGTCGTACGACTGAACCAGGAGACTGGATCAGTCGCACGATTGTAACATGAGATTGGCTCAGTCGCACGACTGGACTTTCAGTCGTGCGAATGGATCAACCGCATGCTTTAGTTGTACGAATGGATCAACCGCATGCTTTAGTCGTACGACTGAACCATGCAAATGGTTCAGTCGCATGAATGGAAAAACCCTAACCTATAAATACCACTTAATTCATGGAAAAATGTAACAATTCGAATCCCTACGCACTATATCGTACCCTAGTCGTTCAGAGACCCAAGAAAACCTGTTTCAAGTTCATAGATCGCAGTTCTTAATGTTTAGATTCATTCTTAGATCGATTATACTTGCGTTCTCACTGATTGGATCGCCAATCAAATAGGATTCCGCACTATTTGGTATGGTATACACATAAATCAGTTAGTACTTTGTACCGAAACGGTCCTAACAAGTGGTATTAGAGCCTTGGCTCTTGATTTGCTCGTGATTCAATCGTTTTTTATATTAAAATCGTTTTTCACTCAAAAAAATAATATTTTTTATGTCAAACAGTGTTTTCAACGTCTCCAGGTCAAAAAGTTAACGTTTTTCGGCATACGACAATTAGGGTTCGTGAGAAATTCGTGTTTTTGCATCAAAGTGTTCAAAACCTTCGTTTTTGCAAAAACAGCAGCCTTCAGTCGAACGATTGACTCAATCGCACGACTGAACCCATTCGCACCTCTCATACGCACGATTGGCACAGTCGTGCATCGATTCGTATGACTGAACTCATTATTCACATTGTTCATCCGCACCTGTCCAGTCACACGATTGAACCATCCGCCTTTGTTCAGTCACACGATTGAACTATCCGCATTGTTCAATCGCACGAATAGCCCAATCACATTCTTTCATTTGCATAAGTACAATAGTTTGTTCTAAAATCCAAAGTAAATAGCAATGGAAGATCAGTACTCAGCGTTCACCGCATGTAGGGATTCACGGATCCAGAATCTATTGCGTCTGGAAAATGAAGTGGGGAATCACAATAAGCCTCCTAAGCTCATAACGTTAGATGATTAAATGGAAGCAAAGGTTTGAGATATACCTAAATGGAGTTGATCCTAATCTGTGGGAATCAATTGAGATAGGGTATAGCATTCTAGTTGGTGCAGATGGAGTTAAACTTACCTTAGGCGGCATGACTGATAGCCAAGAGGTAAAGTACAATGCTGAGAAGAAGGTGTATGCTCTTTTAACTCAGTCAATTCCTAAGGATATATTCCATCAATTTTGTAAGAACAAGCAAGCAAATAAGCTATGGGATGCTCTCAAAAAGCGGTATGATGGGAATGCATCATTAAAAGCTCTAAAGGCTAAGGTTTTGAAGAAGGAATTCGATAACTTCTCGTCAATGGGTAAGGAGAGTTTGGATGACGTAATAGACCGCTTCTACCACTTAATGAGTGAGCTGCACACTCATGGGGTTGTTATGTCCATGGAAGACAAGGTGTCGAATTTCGCAAATGGATTGCCAGAAAAGTGGGTTTCATTTGTGTCAAACCTCAGACAGAATGATATGCTGGTGAAGTTGGATATCAACAATTTCATTCTAAAGCTGAGAGAGGAAAAGTTGAGGATGAAGTACAGGTCTCTATAATCTTCATATGATTAGAACCCGTCCCTTTACAACTCAAATCCTCAAGAAAAAACATCAGGAGCGCCACTTCAAACGGCATTCGTGTCAAGTTCAGCCGCTCTGTCTCAAGCCACTACTTCAGGATCTGACACGTTAGGGTCGTCTTGCACCCAATATATAGCACCTGAAGCCAATGCTACAAAATTGAAGACCGAGAATCTCGGTACATGACTGTAGAGGTAGAAAAGGAGCATATGGCTCTCTTAGCAGCTGTTGTTCTATGACGGTCTAGTTGCGGGGAAGATTGGAAACTGCCATCTGGCAGATGAAGACTACGAGCAAGTAGACGAGACTAAGTTGGAGAGAATGGGTATCATGTGCGCATTGGCAAGTGCTGTCCGGAGGTCAAAGAAGTTTGTTAAGAAGACATGACAGAACCTGATTGCCACAAAGGATACAACCTTTGATTTTGACAAAACCAAAGTTACCTATTTTAACTGTGGAGAAAAGGGGCACTTCAAACGTGAATGTGTTAAGCCCAAGAAGATAGTTAATGGTAATCCATTCTCATCTTTCAATCGTCAAGATAAACCTACAAGTAGTCCTACATCGTCAAGCAAGGATCCTAAGGCCTTGACTGCTCAAGATGACGAAGGGCAAGATTGGACCTTTCGATTTGTATCTTCAGGAGAATCAAACATTGTATGTGTTGAGGGTTTGGATGACGACTCTGCAAGCCAAGGTGATATAGCAGTTGACTCGTGATGTCAAATAATAAAGAAACTACAAATGTGGTTGATCACCTGAATGAAGATGGTTCATGCACAAAATGTTCAGAATCACCAGCACTAGAAAAGTCAGACTCTGCTATGACGGCTGATTCAACCGAATCTTCTCAGGTATGTACCAAAGACCAATTGTTTGATAGTCATGCTTGCATTGAATGTAATAAATTTAGAGAAAGCATAGACTCAAAATTTGCTAGGTTATTAGATCACAATGATAGCTTAGTAAATGATTTACAACTGTGCATAGAAGCAAACAGGATTTTAAAACAAAATGAGCATAGTTATAAAGAGAAAATAGAACTGTTGAATAAACAACTAAGGGAAACCTAAGTTGGGGCCTTTAACCAAGAAAATGACATTAAGTTCTATTTAAACTCCCTAGAAGAAACTAAGAAACAAAAAGCAGTTCTGGAAGTCGAAGTAAACTCATTAAAACAAAAACTGCACAGTTGGACTAGTTCTTCTCACATAGTCCAACACTTAATGAGAGAACGCAACAACGGGGAGGGTTTGGGTTACAAAGTGGTTCCACCACCATATGAGACCTTGTTGAATGCTAAATTCAAACCAATAAATAACAACCTAATCAAGGATCATGTGGTGTCCACTCCTCTTGTAAGTGAGCCAGATTCCACAGGTAATTCCAATGAATCTGTGACTAAACAAAAGGAGACCACTTTAAAGTGAAAAGGTAAAATGCCTATCGTTAATCTGGATGAACAGTTGAGAAGGTTAAAGTAAAGTCTGGTTCAAATATGTCTAAATCTGAACCCAAAAAGACCAAACAAGTTAACCACACACGTGCATCATGTCTAAGTCCAGATAAACGAAAGAGTAAAGATGTTAAAAGCTTCAAACAATTAATTTTGTTAAACAAGATAAAACATCTAAAAAACAAGTGTCAAAACCCAAAAAAATTAAAGTCACAAGAGTGTCACACACTTCTCCATAGAAACCGTTATACCAACATGTCGAAAGTAGATCATGCTACAACTGTGGAAAGTATGGACACATCGCGTCTAATTGTCCTTACTATCAGACACCAAGGAAGAAAGTTGAACTTCATGACCCTAAATCCAGTTCTTCTAAAAGGAGTTCTATGACCCCACCAAGAAGAATTAGTGAACATAAAGTTCAAACCATAAGCCAATCGTTTGTTTATCACAAATAGGCCTTACACAAAACTGGCTTATGAAAAGAAAAATCTAGTTCAATGTCTGATAATGAGAACAAGAAGATGAATGATCTTCCCTCACCCTCAAATGGATAGTGGGTGGAATTTTTGATGTGTGATGCCTCTAGGTCACCCAAGCTAGTTAAGGCTTGGGTCCCTTATGTCAACTAATGATTTCCTTTGAATGTGTAGGGCGTTCGCTATAGTGCTGCCACAAATACCTGGATCTTAGATAGCGGAGCATCTAGGCACATGACTGGGAACCTGACTCTCCTATCAAATGCCAAACAAATTAAAGGAGGTTATGTTTCATTTGCTGGAAACAAAGGAGGTTACATCACAGCTCAAGGGGAAGTGGGAAACCAGAAAGTGAAGTTTGATAAGGTAAAGTATGTTCAACAACTTTAAAATAATTTGCTTTTTGTATCCCAAATCTGTGACAAAGGCTTTAAAGTAGTATTCGACAACAAGAAATGCTATGTTCTGAAAAAGGACTATGTGATCCCGGAGGACCAAGTCTTAATGTTAGCTTCAAGATATAACGATCTTTATGTCTTGGATCTATCAAAGGCCTCCACAACGGATCATCAAGTTCAGTGCTTCCTGTCAAAGGCTACAGATAAGGATTTGATCTCCTTGCATAGGAGAATGGGACACATCAATCCACGGAAGATGAACCACTTGATCCAGAATGATCTAGTGCGAGGAGTAAATGTCAAAAACTTCCAACTACCGGATTTTTGTGTCACCTGCAAGAAAGGCAAACAGACTAAGAAGTCTCATAAGGAAAAGAAAGTTCATTCCATAGAACTGCCGCTTGAGCTTCTTCACATGGATCTTTTTGGTCCAGTCAGTACAAGGAGCATCGCCCGTGACTTATACTGTTATGTAGTTACAGATGCCTACTCAATATTCTCTTGGGTAATGTTTCTTAAATCCAAATATGAAACATTTGAGTCATTCAAAGAGTTAGTAACTACTTTGGAGTCTCTCTACAAGCTGAAAGTAAGACAAGTACGCTCAGATAATGGTACTGAGTTCAAGAATCAGTGGATGGAGGCATTCTGCAAAGAAAAGGGAATTGTACATCAATTTACATCTGCCTACACTCCACAGATGAACGGAGTTGCTGAACGGAAGAACAAAAGCTTGATAGAGACAGCCAGGACGATGCTAGCAGACTCAAAACTGGCTATCCAATTCTGGAACGAGGCAGTAGGAAATGCATGTTACACTTTAAATCGAGTCCTAGTGGTAAAACGTCATGGTAAGACGTGTTACGAGTTACTTTAATGACGTAAACCAAATTTAGAGTACCTCGAACCATTTGGCGCACTTTACACCCTTTTGAAGAAAACTCAGGAAGGAAGCCATCTGTATCTTCCTAGCCCATGCATCGTATATGAAGATTAAAGTTTATCAGCTTGATGTGAAGAGTGCATTTCTTCATGGTGAAATCTGAGAGACAGTGTATGTTAGTTAACCCAAGGGATTTGAGGATCCGTATCATCGGGACAGAGTTTACAAGCTAGACAAGGCTCTATACAGGCTTCATCAAGCCCCCAGAGCATGGTATGAGAAGCTCTCAACTCATCTTGTGAAATAGGGGTTTTGAAGAGGAGTGATTGTACATTGTTTATCAAAGAAAAGGATGGTGAATTACTGCTTGTACAGATCTATGTTGATGACATAATCTTCGGGTCCAAAAACGAAGAATTTTGTAAAGAATTTGAAGCACTAATGAAGGCAGAATTTGAGATGAGCACCATGGGAGAAATGAAGTTCTTTCTCGGCAGCTGGGACTCAACTTGCTACAAACCATGATGTAGCACCTGGTGAAAGTGGCGATCTAGTTGATGCCACCATGTACCAAGGAATGATCCGATCTCTCATGTACCTCATCGCCTCACGACCGGATATCATGTACCCAACATGTCTATGCTCCAGATATCAGGCGAAACCAAAGGTCAACCATCTTATCGGTATTAAAAGGATACTTTGTTATCTGAAGGGTACTCCAACACTCGGTTGTGGTATCCTCATGATGATGATTTCGAGCTTACAACATATAGTGACTCGGATTACGACGGTTGCAAAATGAATTACAAATCAACATCAGTGGGATGTCAATTCATTGGGAGAAGATTAGTCACCTGGCAGTGTAAGAAGCAGACCTTGGTTGCTCTGTCAACTTATGAAGTTGAATATGTTGCTACTGCAAGTTGTTGTTCACAGATCATCTGGATTCAACAACAAATGCCGGATTATGGTGTGCAATTCTCTAACACTCCTGTTTATGTTGATAACTCTGCTGGTATTGATGTCACTAAAAATCCAGGCCAACATCCTAAAACCAAACACATCGGAATTAAATATCACTTTATACATGATTGTTTTGAAATGCATTTGATCGATGTTGTTAAAATAAATATGGATTTTCAACGCGCTGACCTCTACACAAAAGCCTTTGATAAACCATGTTTTCTATATCTGTTATAGGTCAACGGTGTTAAAAAGAAAAGTGATGTGATTTCCGACGATAACAGTACTTAGTCCGACAAGTAGATTTCATTTTTACTTTTATTTTTTATTTTATTTTATTTTATTTTATTTTATTTCTTCTCCTATTAAAATTCTAAACGCAAAACTTTTTCGGTTTTAGAATTTTAGGGGGAGAATAGGTTAAGGTAGTGTTAAATCTAGTTGTTTTAATTTCAGTACATAAAAAACGAGGGAGGAGGACATGCTAGCTAAGAAATGAGATTGTATCTGTGATACTGATTCAATGACTATGGAAAATGATAGTACACAAGAACAAATAGTTTAGGACTTTAAAAGAAGAAAGTGTCTAAAATGCAAGATTCGAAGGATAAGTCTGAGAAGCCTAAGCAACAATAAAAGGAAAAAATGATAGTAAAACTAGCTACTACTAAGGTAACACGGAGAAAGTAGACCTAAAGGTTGCTAAACCATTTGATGATGTGTCAGTAGATTCAACATAATAGATAAGTAGACCTTGTTGGTAATTTCAAGTTCTAACTAAGTGGTTCAACAAGCTATGCATTATCATCTTATCCTTGGTTAACACAATCAATAAAGTTCCAATAAGGGGTTACGAGCAAAATAAACGCCACAAATGTGTGCGAATGACCATAAAATGAGCAAAGCACATGAAAATGCAAAAAGCAATCAAGCTAATAACCTATGTTGTTGGTGCGATCTGTGCAAAAAGAATAAAATTGCTTAAACAAGAAGATAGGTTGTGTGCTTCTCTGCTGTGCGGTGACACTGACCTAAGGATAAGCATAACTTAAATATTCTAGAATTCATTGTTGTTTGTGCCTCTCTGTTGTGCGGTGGCATTGACCTGAGGCTTAGCATCTCTTTGAAAGCTCTAGAATAGTTTCTTCTTGAATACTACCAGTAGACCACTCAAAAATCTCCAGAGGAAAGTTGATTACCATATAAGCATGGGTTGCACAAATGCTTGTTGAAATAATTAAATCTTAAATCATCACCAATCTGTGTCAAATGTATGTGTACGGATTTAAGAGGACAAGTATACTGACAATCATCGTGGCTGCAACTCTTGAAAGTCCAAACCACTGTGTGCATCTTGTGGCACTAGTATGATTTCCTAGACTTGCTAATGACTCTCGATGAAAACAAGAATCTAGCATCAAAGAGTTTTGGCAACATGTCCCGAATGATTTGATTTACCTGTATGATTCCATAATGAATCGTTCCACTTATGGTCAAAATAACTTGAAGCTGTCTGTTCGAGAAATAAATCTGTTATATATCTATATTAGGAATTCCACCTCACACAAAAATTACAAAAAATCTGCTTTAGTTTTATCCTTTTAGTTCTAGTTGTTTCATTTGTTTAATTTTTGTCAGTTTAGTTGTTAAACGTTGGACTATGCATTGGAATTCTGTATGGGATTCAATCACTAAAAAGGGTCACGTCTGAGGTGACCAAATGGGTTTTCTAATGTTAAAAGGATCACATCTGAGGTGATCAAAAGTTCTCAAAGTTAAAATGGTCATGTCTATTATGATCGAATGTTTGAAATGTTTTATCAATAGTGAAAAGGGTTAAGTGTCAAATGGTCATAAAGTCAAAATCATAAGTATGAGCCCATTCGCACGACTGGACTATGAGTATGAACCAGCCGTACGATTGGACCATACGTATGAGCCCATTCGCATGACTGGACCATGAGTATGGACCAGCCGTACGATTAGACCATACGTATGAGCCCAATTGCATGACTAAACCACACGCATGGCCCAGACATGCGATTGGACCATACGTATGAGCCCAATTGCATGACTAAACCACACGCATGGCCAAAACATGCGATTGGACCATCAGCATGAGTAAACTCACCTGATTGGTTCACAAAATGAACCAATCGCAAGAATGGAAGTGACCGAATGACACAGTCGCACGACTGATCCTCAGTCGCACGAATCAAGTATGCGACTGGGATAAGTCACACGACTGAAGGAAACCCTAGTATAAAAGGAGGGGGAGTTGGTCGCAGTCAGTCATCACTCCCAAATCATCCCCAAATGGCACGACTATACCGTTACGCTGCCCGATTTTCATTTGACCATTCTAGACTACTGATTGTTGTGTACTGATGATTTCTAGTGATTATACAGGTAAAGTGCGGTGCAATCCACTTAAATGTCCATCAATTTGTGCCCTTATGATCGAATTTAAGCCCTAAACAGAACCAAGACTTGGTTTGCCTAAGAAACTAATAAAACTAAGTACATTGTTCAATTAAAGGTTATTACGTGTTCCGTCGGTCATTTGCGAGACTAATGAGCCAAACCACGACGTCTAACATTAAGTTTTGCTCAAATTTGAAATTGAATTGAACAAATAGTCTGTCATGCGAATAGACACCCTAATGAACTTCAATCACACGACTGAGCTAGGCGAATGGCTCAATCGCACAACTCTACCATGTGTATGAGTTCAGTCGCACGACTAGATCTCAGTCGCACAGTTCATTCGCACGACAGAACAGAAGATTTCAAGTCAAATGAATCAAAGTGTTACTCATTGGCATACACTAATGTTTATATACATTGTGTAACAAATGGCTAGTCGTTGGACTATGAGCACAAAGCATAACCTTTGTGCTCATCTGGATCTGACCTCACGGAATGTGGCTAATTTTGCAAGCATTATTAGATTCTTACGGAGATCGAGGATCTTTCATGCTATATCTACTCCGTGCACCCCGTACTGTTTAGTTCAGCAGGCTTTCTGGGAAAGCGCTATGGTCGACAGATCCTCAGAGCCCCATTGTATCAGGAGCTCCATTTTTGGTCAGCCAATAGAGATCACTGAGGATGATCTCAAGATAGTTTTGGAGTTTGGGGACGATGCTGACTGTCCTACACAACTTCACCCTCTGACTGTACGAGGCTGTTTTCTGCGGGCCAAGTACTCGGGGGATATCAACGCAGGTGTGCTCAACAAGAGCAACCTGTGCCTCCAATTTAAGTACTTGGCTCATGTGCTGCCTAAGTGCATTGCCTCAAGGAAGGGAGGCTTCGATGAGATATCTGATCAGATTCAGAACGCCTATGTGGCGTTGGTGCTGAACCATTCGTTCAGCTTCTCGAGGATGATCTTCACCTACCTAGTGGAGAACATTGAGGCGAAGGGCAAGGTGGGCTTTTGCATGTACTGTCGCTTTATGCAGATAATCATTGACCAAAAGCTCCCTTCGCTGCCAAAGGAGAAGGAGGATGCCATGGTGCTCAAGGTGATGGAAGATACCACCTTGGGCAGGATGATGGTGTATAAGGGGAAGCAGGTGAAACCCCCTGTCATGCGACTGTTCGGGCATCTGGCTCGTGAGGACTATGTGGCACCGTCACGAAGGAAGTGGCACCATGATGACAGCGACTCAGACACTGAGTAGATTGTGCTCCCCACTGATGAGTCAGATGATGACGGCAGTGGTGATGGTTAAGACACTGGCCCCACACCTTCTAGGGCCACCACTACTGATGTTACACCTCCACCACCCACTGATGGAGAAGCTGATACAACTAGTTTCCATCAGGATTTCTGTCCTCCTGAGGAGGAGGAGGAGGATGAGAAGCTGTTGACTCGTATGGTGGGTAGCAAGGTGGTTGCCACCGAATGAGGGATTCAGGCGGTTGGTGGATGCCCGGGCGAGCCTGGAGAGACTATGACTGATCCTACCTACACCCAAGCTCGGCCCAGCATCCTAGGGAGAGCATCCTCCTCGAGGGGTTCGAGGAAAAAGAGGATGGCTCAGCCCCATGGGATGAAGCCCAAGAGACGGAGGTACACTTTGATCACAACCTCTTCTTCCACTGCCACCACAACTACCACCACCACCACTCCCTCACCACCACCACCTCACCCACCACCACTACTACCACACCACCGACCATTACTATCAGACCTCCACCTACCACTACCTCAGCCACCACCACTACTACCACTCCACCCACACACATACTACCACCCATATTCACCACTTCCACCACTACCACCACTAGCCACCAAGCCGGACCATCGTCCCACCCATCCTTCACTACAAGATCATCTCTGCCCCATATTAGGGTAGAGGAACAACTGTCAGCACTCAACAAAATGGTGCTGAAGCTGTTGGCAGCTGATAAGGAGAGAGCTGCACAACTACGTCAGCTTGCGGAGCTTATGCTACCCAAGCTTAGCAGATATCTCAGCAGGCTCTGCAGATCGCCCAAAACAAGGAGCAAAATGACCAATTAGCTAAAAGGATTGGGGATTTGGAGACTACAAACAAGTCCATCATGCTTCGAATCAAAGGCACTACAGATGAGCCTCTCAAGATCAGAGAGGGAGATGATGATAATGATGATGAGGATGAGACAGACGAAGGAGGTGATGAGGGAGTAGGAGAGGAAGAGGGAGGAGATGATGAGGAAGGAGATGATGCGGCTGCATCAGATGCCACACACGCCAAAGAAAGACGCTCCAAGAAGGCACATGATCAGGGAGCCTCGTCCTCAGCCCCGCCTGCAGAAAAGCCCATGATTCAAGATTACAGTAATGTTTAGATGTTTATGTAATGTTAAATCTTGTGTAATTGAATCATGTATTAAACTTATGTACTTAATGTTTATATATATTTCCTATTTAACTATCCTGATTATTGACAAATGATTGTTGTGTTAAATGTTTAAATGAAGTAGATCAACCATCTCAGTAAGATGAGTATGATGTTGCTCCCTTACAGCAAATCAAGTCTCAATTCACTACGAGACTTGATTGCAAGGGATTGTCAAGAGGTCTGTGAGTTATACTCCTGAAGATGGAGAAATAATTCATGACCTTACTGATGAGAAACTTGTGGAGATGTTCCGGCTAAATCCGGATGAACTTGTCAAGGATGTCCCTACCGTTGACGTGGCTAGTGACGACGAGCTAAATGATGTGGACGAAATAGAGATTGAAGACGTCATAGCCTAACACTATCCAGAGTATGCTGATAGAGAGGGAAATGTAGTCCCCAATCTGGGTGACACTCTTGTCAGTGATACGTTTGAAAAACTAGATCAGATGCAACAAGAGAAAGAAAAATAAAGATCAAGCCCAAGCCTCAGACACCGATGTCGACATCAAAAAGGGTGAATGAGCGGCATGTTTTGTAGAGATCCGAGCCCAACGCACTGCTCCAAAACCGAGTCCCTACACCAAGCTCTACAAAGTCAAGAAGCATCTGAAGGTGTCAGGAAAGATTATAGCATGGGCATATTTTAAGGATTTAAATGTATACGCTATCAAGAGGGAGAAGGGAATAGAGTACTTTAGATTTCCACATGATCTGAAGACTCTCCTGGGTTTTGAGCTCAACCAGCTGGCTAAACTGAAGTTGCTATATGAACCCAAAGCAAATGTCAGGCTGGTTTGAGGCTGCATTGCAGAAAGAGTACCACATGAGGTGGGTCAACTTCAAACCTCAACAACCGACGAGGTACATCAGACGGTCTGAAGTTGATGCCATTACTGGAAAGCCAAAGATAGTGCTGAAGTGGAGTCCTCCATGCACAATGTCAAGAATCCCTCTAAGGAAAATGGCACAGGACTTCACTCCACACTTTAAGTGGTGGTACTATGATTTGAGAACAGGTGCAGCTGTTATAGTCTTGCAAAAGGAGGGCCAAATGGATACTATTCGGTATTTGACCCAATGTGGCTAACTAACTTGTCAGCTCATGATGTATACACATTGTACAAGTGGCCACTATTTTATGATTCGCAAGACATTGTAGAAGCCCTTCAGTTCCAAAATGTTATAAGCCTATGTTTCGCATTCGAGATACATGCTGGAGCTACAAGGGAGGAGAAGTACAAGAAGTTTGAAGAGTTGATGAAGAATGTTAGACAATAAAGTAAACTAGGTCCAAAAGGGAGTTTATAGATACATGTGTACCTAGTTTAGGAGCTCAAATGTAAAATGTCTTTCATGTCTTACGTATATGTAATTGAATGGGTATGAATGAAATGTAATGTGTTTGTGATGCTTATAACATTTAGTATTTCATTGTTTATTGTGTGATAACTCATATTGAACTAACTATATAGGTTTATGATTGTTTACATAGTTCTTAGTCAATAATGATTGAGAAACGTGCTTAAACTTAATCTTGTGAAGTTCTCATGCGAATGGACCATACACATGAACACTTCACGCTAATGAACCAGTCGCACGACTGAACCAGGAGACTGGATCAGTCGCACGACTGAACCAGGAGACTGGATCAGTCGCATGATTGTAACATGAGATTGACTCAGTTGCACGAATGGACCTTCAGTCGTGTGAATGGATCAACCACATGCTTCAGTCGTATGACTGAACCATGCAAATGGTTCAGTTGCACGAATGGAAAACAATAACCTATAAATACCACTTAATTCGTGGAAATACGCAACAATTCGAATCCCTACGCACTATATCGTACCCTAGCGTCCAGAGACCCAAGAAAACTTGTTCCAAGTTCATAGATCGCAGTTAATCATCTTACAATCGTTCTTAACATTTAGATTCATTCTTAGATCTATTATACTTGCATTCTCACTATTGGATCGCTAATCAAATAAAATTCCGCACTATTTGGTTTAGTATACACGTGAATCAGTTAGTACTCCGTACCGAAACGGTCCTAGCAAAGACATGATTGGAACTACTTCTTCAAGCAAAAAGACAAAGGCTCTAACTACTCAAGGTGATGATGGGCAAGATTGGTCCTTCCGATTTGTTTCTCCTGGTGAATCAAATATTGCCTTGTCGATGCACTGGATGATGGATCTGCTAGTGAAGGTGAGATCATAGCTGAGCAAGCAATGTCAGATACTGAAGAAGCATCAACCATCAAGACAAAGACATGATTGGAACTACTTCTTCAAGCAAATAGACAAAGGCTCTAACTGCTCAAGGTGATGAAGGGCAAGATTGGTCCTTCCGATTTATTTCTCCTGGTGAATCGAATATTGCCTTTATCGATGCACTAGATGATGGATCTTCTAGTGAAGGTGAGATCATAGCTGAGCAAGCGATGTTAGATACTGAAGAAGCAGTGAATGTTGTAAATCACTTGGTTGAGGAAGAGCTCAGAGCAACTAACTCAGAATCTCCAATCAACGAACCTTGATGGCTGATATGTCTGATTCCTCACAGGTAAGTTCTAAAGACCAACTATTTGAAAAACTTGCTTGCAATGAATGTGACAAATTTAGAGAAAGCATTGATCTAAAATTTGCTAGGTTATTAGAACACTGATAATTTAGTAAATGATTTACAACTCTGCACTGAGGCTAATCGTATTTTAAAACAAAATGAGGGTAGTTTCAAAGAAAAAATGAACTTTTGGGAAAACAACTAAGGGAAACTAAGGCTGTTACCTTAAATCATGCAAATGAATAAATTTTTATTTAAACTCTTTGGAAGAAACGAAAAAGGAAAAAGCTGTTTTAGAAGTCGAAGTTGAATCTTTAAATCAAAAATACATAGTTTGGCTAGTTCTTCTCACATAGTCCAAAACTTAATGAAAGAACGAAATAATGGGGAAGGTTTGGGGTATAAAGTAATTCCGCCACCACATGCAGTCCTTTTGAACACTAAATGTAGACCTATCAATGACAACCCAGTAAAGGATCATGTGGTGTCCACTCCTCTGGTTAGTGATCCCAATTCCACGGGAAAACCTGTGAAAAATATCAATAAACAGAAGGATCTTACTTTGAAATCAAAAGAAAAAAATGCTTGTTGAGAATTTGGATGATAAAATTAAAAGTGTTAATTTAGGGTCTGGTTCACAAACGTCTATTTTAGAACCCCAAATGACTAAACCAGTTAACCAAAAATGTGTTAATCATCAAAGTCCAAGTAAACTAAAAGTTAAAGATGTTCAAAATGTCAAAGCAATTATTTTATTAAAGAAGCTAAAACATCTAAAAGAGAAGCGACAAAACCCAACCATACACACTTCACACCTTCACCAAACTCAACACCACATAAAAGTTTTCTTCAATCTGTAAAAGGAAGATCATGCTATAGTTGTGGAAAACGAGGGCATATCTACACTAATTGTCCTTATTATCAAACGCCCAAAAAGAAAATTGAACTTTTTGATGAAAAACAAATTTTTCTAAAATGAGATCTAATATTCCACCTAAGAGTTTTAGTGAACCTAATGTTCAACCATAAGTCAGTCGTCTGTTTATCACAAACAGGCCCTACATAAAACTGGTTTATGGAAAGAAAAATCAAGTAATATGTCTGATAGTAAGGACAAGAAGAAGAAGAAGGATGTGCCTTCATCCTCTAAAGGACAGTGGTTGAGTTCATGATGTGTGATTCCTCTATGTTATCCAAGCCGGTTAAGGATTGTGTCTCAAATCTGAACTATTAAATTTCTTTGAATGTGCAGGGTGTCCGCTACAGTACTATCACTAATGCCTGGATTATTAATAGTGGGGCGTCCAAGCACATGACAAGGAATTCGTCTCTCCTTTTCAACGTCAAACAAATTGAAGGGGGACATATTTCATTTGCTGGTAATCAAGGAAGTCACATCACCGCTCAGGGCGAAGTGGGAAACAAGAAAGTGAAGTTTGACAAGGTCAACTATGTTCAACAACTACAGAACAACTTGCTTTTAGTCTCCAGATTTATGATAAAGGATTTAAAGTTGTGTTTGACAACAAGAGTGCTACATGTTGAAGAAGGATTATGTGATTGAGGAGGATAAAGTTCTAATGTCAGCTTGAAGATATAACGATTTGTATGTCTTGGACCTATCAAAAGCCTCCACAACTGATCACACTGTTCAATGCTTCTTATCAAAGGCAACAAAGAGGGATTCAGTCTCATGGAATAGGAGAATAGGACACATTAATCCATGGAAGATGAATCATTTGGTTCTAATGATTTAGTGAATGGAGAAACTGTCAAGAATTTCTAGCTTTTGGATTTTTGCATAGCATGTAAGAAAGGGAAACAGACCAAGATGTCTCACAAGGCAAAGAAAGTGAATTCTATTGATATTCCTCTCGAGCTTCTATGCATGGATCTGTTTGGCCCTGTCAGCACAAAGAGCATTGCTAGAGATCTATAATGCTTTGTAGTAACAGATGATTAATCAAGATTCTCTTGGGTGATGCTTCTGAAAGCTAAATCAAAAATTTTTGACTCATTCAAACATCTAGTAACTACTTTGGAATCACTCTACAAGCTGAAAGTAAGGTAGATTCGATCAGACAATGGCACAGAGTTCAAGAATCAGTGGTTGGAGGCATACTGTAGAGAGAGGAATTGTACATCAATTTCCTTCTGTCTACATTCCACAAATGAATGGGGCTGCTGAAAGGAAAAATAGGAGTTTGATAGAGACAGCCAGGACATTGCTAGCCAACTCTAAACTACCTATTCAATATTGGAATGAGGCTATGGCTAACACATGTTACACATTCAATCAAGTCTTAGTGGTCAAACAACATAGGAAAACACGTTATGAACTGCTCCAGCGACATAAACCCAACATGGAGTATCTAGAACTGTTTGGCGCACCGTGCATGTTATTAAAGAAAACTCAAACTAGGAAGTTGAGGGAGAAGGCACAAGAAGGCATCTTCCTCGGATATAGTATACTAGACTAGAGAGTTTATAACAACTCAACGGGTCAGGTAAAAGTGTGGTGCAATGTTGATGTTCAAAGATACACCACCCATTATTGGAAAAGGACCTTCCTTCTTCTTTGACTATGCTGGATTCTTTTAATTCTTTAATCTACCACCTTCTCATACTAATGATGAGCTGTCTGCCATGATGATGTACGATGTTCTGAATACTCCACTACCAGACGTGACATCAATGACTCCATTAGATGATTCTTCTAGCCCTTCAGGGGGAGAGCTTGAAGTAAGTGATTCTTCCTCTCATGATGAAGGAGTTAAGACTGAACATGTGGACCAGGAGGAACAGGTTCCCACTAATGAAAGTACACAAGCATCAAATCCTAATGCCTCTAACACTTCTGAACCTCATACTTTTACAGCTACAGATACTGAACCTGGGTTCCATAATCTGGATACTGAGATAGTTGTTCCCACCACTCCCGAATCTCAAATTAATGTTTATCATCCTTGGACAACATCATTGGGGATGTTCAATCGGGAGTACATACAAGAAATCAGCTATACTCAGTAATGGAAAAATGATATCTTTACGATGGTGCATATCAATGTTTTCTGTCTCAACTTGAGCCAAAATATATGAGTGAAGCCTTAAACGATGTGGCATGGGTTAGTGCAATGCAAGAAGAACTCCTACAGTTCAAGAAGTTAGGAGTATGGACCCTTATGGACAGACCAAAAGGTGCTAAGATGATTGGCACTAAATGGGTGCTGAATTGTAAGAAAGATGACCAAGGGGTCATAATTAGAAATAAGGCTTGGCTTATAGCTCAAGGGTTTTGACAAGTCGAAGGCATCGATTACAATGAAGTGTTTGCAACCAGTGGCTAGGATGGAAGCAATTCGTATCTTTCTTGCCTATTCATCCTACATTAAGATTAAAGTTTATCAATTGGATGTGAAAAGTGCATTCCTTCATGGTGATATCTGTGAAACAGTCTACGTCAGTCAACCCAAAGGATTTAAGGATCCGTATCATTGGGATAGAGTTTACAAACTGGACAAGGCTCTTTACAGGCTCCATCAAGCCCCTCGAGCCTGTATGAGAAACTCTCAACTCATCTAGTGAAACATGGTTTTCGCAGAGGAGTTATTGACTGCACGCTATTCATCAAAGAAAAGGATGGTGATTTACTCCTGGCACAGATATATGTGGATCACATAATCTTCGGCTCCAAAAATAAAGAATTATCTAAAGAATTCAAATCCATAATGAAAGCAGAGTTTGAGATGAGTGCCATGGGGGAGATGAAGTTCTTTCTTGGTTACAGGTGGATAGACACCAAAAGGAATCTTTCTGCATCAGTCCAAATATGTAGGAGATATCCTCAGTCGGTTCGACATGGAGAATGCTTCGGCGGCTGGAACTCCGCTTGCCACGAACCATGAAGTGGCACCCGACGAAAATGGTGACCTGGTTGATGCCATCATGTACAAAGGAATGATCGGATCTCTCATGTACCTCACAACCTCTCGTCCTGATATTATGTGCGCCATGTGTCTCTGTTACAGATCAGGCAAAACCAAAAGTAAATCATCTCATCGGAGTTAAAAGGATCTTTCGTTATCTAAAGGGTACTCCAACACTCGGGTTGTGGTATCCTCATGATGATGACTTTGAGCTTACACCATATAGTGACTCGGACTATGGTGGTTGCAAGATGAATTACAAGTCCAACATTAGTGGGATGTTAGTTCTTTGGTAGACGGTTAGTCACTTGGCAGTGTAAGAAGCAGACATCAGTTGCTCTGTCAACATGTGAAGCTGAATATGTTACGCTGCAAGTTGCTGTTCAGAAATCATTTGATTCAACAGCAAATGCACGACTACAGTTTGCATTTTCTAACACCCTTATTTTTGTTGATAATTCTGCTGCAATTGCTGTCACCAAAAATCCAGTCCAACACCCGAAAACAAAACACATCGGTATAAATATCACTTTATACGTGATTGTTTTGAAAGCCATTATTGATGTTGTTAAAATTAATATTGATTTTCAACACGCCGACCTCTACACAAAAGCATTTGACAAACTACGGTTTTTATTTCTTTTAGAGGTTAATGGCATGAAAAAGAAAAGTGATGTGATTCAAGAAGACGAAAGTTCTTAGTCCGACAAGTAGTTTCTTAGTTTATTATTTATTTTCTTTTATTTTATTTTTCTGTCCATTAAAATCCAAAAATAGAAAAAGATTTTCGGTTTTAGAATTTTAGGGGGAGAATAGTTTAGTTTAGTATTTACTTATGCAGTATTTAATTACTTCTAAAAAACAAAGGGGGAGGGCAGATTAGCTGAAAGAAATGAAATTAAATATGTGACTTTGATTCAAAGTTTATGGAAAAATAAACAACCGGTTATTAAAAAAAACAAGAAAGAAAGAACAAAGTGAAAAAAAAGAAAGAAAAGATATTTTACCCAAGTTAAGGGGTTAAAAAGTGTCAAAAGGACAAAATTTTGAAAAAGTGGGTGTAAAGTGGGCATGATAGCCACTCTCCTCTTACAACACCCAGATCTGCATTTTTAGAGAGAGAAAGAAAAGAGCAGTATAAAGCTCTCGGGTCTGAAAAAGAAGAAGCAAAAAATTCGAATTCAAGGTAAGGATTCATGTTTTAAGTGTTCTTAATTGGCCTTGCCTCGGTTGTATGCTTATGTGTGTTTGTATGTTCGGTTGTATGTGTTTTGGTGGGTTTCTAGACGGTTGAACACATTTACAGACGAGTTTGGAAGAAGCCATACTCATGAGCTACAAAGGTGAGTTATAGAACTCCTCTTTTACTGGTTTTTAACTGATTTTGGGGCTGGAAATGCATGAGTTTATGTTTTTATATAACTGGGTTTTGTACCCGCATGATTTACTATATGTATGTTGCTGTTATGATGTGATGTTGGGCTATGTTCATGCTTGATGATGTTATGGTTGTGTTTCTAAGCTTAGAAGGTAAGATTTAAGCTTAGAACATAATAGATGGTATTTGGAAACTGAAATCTAATGTTTAGGGCCAGATGTCTAAGTTTTCGAATCTGCCCAAGTGTTCAAAAGAAATTCGGATGAACAGTTAATGCGGATGAGCATTGTTCACTAAGTAAGTCAATGCGGATGAGTACTAGAGAAAAGCGGATGAACAGTTAATGGGGATGAGCATTGTTCACTAAGTAAGTCAAAGCGAATGAGTACTAAAGAAATACAGATGAACAATTAATGCGGATGAGCATTGTTCACTAAGTAAGTCAATGCGGATGAATACTAGAGAAATGCGGATGAACAGTTAATGCAGATGAGCATTGTTCACTAAGTAAGTCAATGCGGATGAGTATTGGGGAAATGCGGATGAACAGTTAATGCGGATGAGCATTAACCACTAAGTAAGAGAAATGCGGATGAGTACTAAGGAAATGCGGATGAACTAAAACAAATGCAGATGAACAAAAAAGCAAATGCGGATGAACACTTAGAATATTTTCTGACTTTTTGAGAAAAAGTGTAATTTAGGCTTTGACCTGGGGTGTTCACGGGGGCTATGTAAGTTGACTTTTTGAGGTCATAGATGATATGATGGGTGTTGTATGGTGAGGATATGATGAATGATTAATGGTTATGCATGATGGTATGTATGATGTATATGATGCCCGGTATGATGATGTGTGATTGATGATGTGCAATTGATGATGTTATGCATGATGGTATGTGTGATGTATGATATATGCATGTGGATATGTATGAAGATTTGAATGATCTTGCTGATGTTCCTGTTTATGTATGTTTGTCTTCCCATGGCTTTATGGAATGTTAATAAATGAAATAAAAGTATTATGTAACGTAAAGTGGAAGATAATGAAAGAGGAACGAAATTATGAATGCATGCATTAATGAATGAAAGAGTGATGAAAAGCCTTGTCAGCAACTGAAGGGAGGTTCACAACTCATTGAGAGTTGTTACCTGTGTGTGTGTACAATGTGCGATTTTGGCTAACTCATAAGGGTTCAAACACACAGTAAGGGTTCAGACATACAGTAAGAGTTCAGTCCCGGTGACTGCTCCAACACGTGCGATTTCCTAATTACTGTGTGTCATACAGCGTGCGATTTTGGCTAACCCACAAGAGTTCACACACACAGGGGGAGTGTCCAACTATGTGTTTATCTACAGCGTGCGATTTTGGCTAACTCATAATGGTTTAGACACACAGGAAGAGTTCAGTCTTGGTGACTACTCCAATAACGTGTGATCTCCTAATTACTATGTGTTATACAACGTGCAATCTTGGCAAACCCATAAGAGTTCACACACATAGGGGAGTCTGTCCTAGTGACCACTCCATATGTGTGATATGTGCGATACATGCGGTAAGTGCGATACGTGCGATAAGTGCGATACGTGCGATATATGCGATATGTGCGATACGGGTGATGCGAAAAGTTATTTTAATGTCCCGCTACGATGTTTTCTAAAGGTTAAATGTAAATATATGTTTTATGTGCGATGATTGGCTAGCTGTAAGTGTTCTGGGAACGGGGCCTTACAAGTTGGTATCAGAACCAAAGTTTAAGTGAAACGGGTAAATTTTAAAAAAAACCTAAACTTAAACTGAAAATGGGATGGAAAAGGAAGGGATGCCAGTCCGAGTAGCTGCGTGCCATCAGGTATTTTCTTAATGATAACCGATATTATGTGCACAGTTATGTGGTTTGTGTGTTGCTATTAGATTTAGATACTAATGTAGTCAGGACAGGTAATGCTCGGGGTATGAAGAGTAAAGTAAGTGGCTAATCACAACTGGCCACTGTAATTAGGGACTTACTATACTTGACATAAACTGAGTTGTTCCCTTGAATGACTGTGTTAGTGTTTGAGTCTTTTAGTGTGTGTTGTGGATGGCCGGTGGTAGATCTCCGAAGGTTTCGTTAGGTGAAGGTTGTGGTGGACATGGTGCTGGACCGCTTGTCACCAGAAGCATGACTAGGGCAGCTGAAATGGCACTCGAAGAGCTTGAGATCCCTCACCTGGAAGGCGGCAATGATAGTGCTAGTCTGAGGACCACACGAATGAGCCTTTTGTCGAGCGAGTTCAACAGGTCATGCAAGCGATTCTGCCGTCTATGGTGACAGAGGTGATTAGGGCGGTGAAGGAGATGACTGCGATTGAAGTGAACAAGGAAGGTAGTGGCAACAAGAGTTGGAATGGAAAGCAGGCTGAACATAGGGGTTACACTCCAAGCAACAAGGTTGTCAGGACGGATGACCGGCATGTAACTTCGTTCGAGGTGGAGAAGAGGAAGTGTGGTAAGTGTGCTAAAGGGCATATTGGAGAGTGTAGGCAGGGATCAAACCTCTGCTTCAAATATGGGAGGCGCGGTCATCTGGCAAGAGATGATGGGGTGATAAAGTGTTATAACTACGGTGAAAGGGGTCACATAAGCAGGGACTGCAAAAAGCTGAGGCTAGGGCGGATGAAGGAACTGATGGAGCAACTGCAGGAGTTGCTTGATAAGGGGTTTATTAGATCGAGTATCTCTCCTTGGGGTGCTCCAGTTTTATTTGTGAAAATTAAAGACGGTAGCATGAGGATGTGTATCGACTACCGTGACCTGAATAAGTTGAAAATGAAGAATCGGTACCCCTTATCGAGAATTGATGGCCTATTTGATTAACTTTAAGGTGCCAGATGGTTCTCGAGGATGGACCTTAGATTTGGCTACCATCAGCTGAAGATGAAAGAGCATGATATTTCTAAAACAGCTTTGCGCACGCGTTATGGACACTACTAGTTTCTTGTTATGTATTTTGGTTTGACCAATGCGCTAGCTGCTTTCATGGATAAGATTAATCGAGTGTGTCCGCCGATGTTGGATAAATTAGTGATTTTGTTTATCGATGATATCTTGATATATTCCAAGAGTGGGGATGAGCATGCCAGACACATTCGAGAGGTGTTGGAGACATTGAGAAGAGGGAGGTTGTATGATAAATTCTACAAATGCGTATTCTGGTTGTGCGAGGTTCAGTTTTTGGGTCATGTAATGAATCCCGGTGGGATTATGGTGGACCCAGCAAGGGTGGAAGCGAAGATTTGGTGGTTATTTTCCAATGCTTCCTACGCAGGGATGGGATGTGTGTTGATACAGAGAGGAAAGGTTATAGCCTATGCATCCTGACAGTTGAAACTTCATTAGGTTAATTATCCCACTCCCGACTTGGAGACAACAGCCGTAGTCTTTGCGTTAAAGGCATGGAGGCACTATCTATACGAGATGAAGTGCACCATATTCGGCCAAGATACATTTGGCCTATCTGAATCATTGCTAGAGTGGGAGAGGTGGCCTATAGATTGGAGTTACCAGATGAGTTAAGTGGAATTTACCCGACGTTCCATGTATCTCATTTGAGGAAATGTTTAGCAGATGAGAATATGGTTAGACCACTAGAGGATATCGAGGTAGATGAACGGCTCAATTATGTGGAGCAACAAGTGGCGATCATTGATCGTAAAGAGAAGAAGTTAAGGAATAAAGTGTTTCCTCTGGTGCATGTACATTGGAAGCATAGGAAGGGATCTGAGTCTACCTGGGAGACTGAAGACGAGATGAGACAACATTACCCACGATTGTTTGAAGAATAACAGGTTTCGAGGACGAAACCTATATAAGGGGGGTGGACTTGTAACACCCGGTTATTTATAAAAGGCAAAGAATGAAAGAATAGAGTGAAGAAAAAGAAAGAAGAGATATTTTACCCAAGTTAAATGGTAAAAAGTGTCGAAAAAGACAAAATTTTGAAAAAGTGGGTGTAAAGTGGGAATGGTAGCCCACTCTCCTCTTACAACACCCATATCTGTGTTTTTAGAGAGAGAAAGAAAAGAGCAATAGAAAGCTCTCAGGTTTAAAGAAGAACCAACTGAGAATTCGAATTCAAGGTAAGAATTCATGGTTACATCACAACATCAAAATCCTTGGAATGACGAAGAAGAGGTCACTTTAGCAAGATATTGTCTAGAAAATTCAGGTACTATTTTCGGAGACTGTTCAATTTATTGGAACCATATATCAAAGCGTTTTCATCAAATTCTAGAACATGATGACTATCAAACCACTAACGAACTTAGCAGCAAATGGTTCGATTTGAGGAGAAAGATATTGATATTTCAATCAATACATGATAACATTTACGACAACCAAAACACTTTATGGAATGAAGTAGACATTATGGAAAGGGCTCAAGAAGATTACCGGTGAAGAATCGGAACAACTTTTAATCATGTTGCCGTTTGGAACTTTTATAAAAGCAACAAGATTAAATATTGTATTTCGTGTTACTGTTATGTATTAAATTGTCCGAATATTATTATTAATAAACAATTAAAAATATTATGATTTATTAAATAATTACATTGTTTGTCTTGAATACAATTCATCTGCCATAAATCGTCGGAATCTAAGGCAAGCATCTTGTAAATTATTTTTATGCCACTCTAAAGATCTATTTTGAACCAGTCTACATAATAACATACAAATAACAACTCCTGAATCTGGACCAATATGACCTGCATTTAAAGGCCAAACAGTTTCACCGGACACTAATAATTCTTTAGTTTCTTCTTGCCCAGATTGTTGCCAATAATGTATACGTCCAAGAAAATAAAAGAAAATATGATTCAAATTGTACAATAATCATTCGAACATTATGATGAATGCACCATGAATCATAACACTATTATTTGGATGACATTCATAAAAAAAGAATATATGAACTTGAAGTGACTCCATAGAAATTTTAAAAAGATACCAATTTTCCTCATTATCAGTGTTGGTATGTACACCTATAAAAAATAATATCACAACTTATAGAATTTTTTATAAAACTTAATCACAACTATAACATGAAAACAATATTACCGTATCAACTTCTCATAACATAGGATATAGATCTCTACTCTGATATGTATATTCATTACCATCAACGGATCCCATGTATGTTATGTTAAACCACTCAAATAGAAACCGTCCAACAATCATTACCTAACAAATCTAGTTCTAGTTATTTCTTCAAATCGCCAGATCATCAGTCTATTTGTCCACAACCGAATATGCTATAAATAGCGATAAAATATATATTGAAACAATTATTTTAGGATAAAACCAATTCTAATTTAAAATTTTACATCTGAACACATAGCTGTGTTTTCAAGAAGCCATCGCCAAAATAGTAACTGGAGATCCACATCTCCCATGTAAAATACCCTACATAATTTAGCATCTCCGTTTCATAAAAACTATATAATATTCTGAGACCAATTTTTGTCATTCCGCTAGTTATGGTTATCAATTGGTTCCAGAATACTTTCAACAACTACACGTGAGTTAGAACCAATTTCATTTGTACGCCTTCTATTATTTATCCGATCTGCCATTTTATTATCTCGATCGATATTGTTTCATAAAAAACTGATATGTATCCCTATATATATCGATGAAATAGGATATTACATAAAATCAAATAATTGATACACGTTGTACGAGGAATAATATGTCACGTCAAATAATTAAAAAACGAATAATCACAAAAACCAATAAATAACTAAAAAACAAAAAATACGTCGACAATCTTCATGGCTCGTGAAGATGTTAACAAACCATGATTTACTTATTTCACGGCCTGTGAAGTCTCACACGGTTCTAATTTCATGGCCCGTGACGAGTTCCATGGTCGTGACTGGTTAATTCAAATTTGAAATTTTACGTGGCCACTTCACGACCCGTAAGAGTCTTCATAGGCAGTGAAGATGTTAGGACCTGGTATTTGAATAAAATACCTAGTGATTAACATGTAAACCAGATCAATAGTGCGGAATCCAATTGATTGGCGATCCAATCAGTGAGAACACACGAAGAATCAATAAAGAATTGAAACTAATGTTAGAAATCGATTGAAATCGATCTAATGTGTTCTATGAACTTGGAGAACGAATTGGGAGGCTTCTGGACGGCTAGGGTACGTCTGGAATCGTAAAGAATGAATGCTCTACGTTTTTCACGAATTAGATTGTATTTATAGGTTAGTATTGTTCATTCGGGCGACTGGACCATAAGCATGGTTCAGTCGTGCGATTGAACCATGCGGTTGATCCATCCGCACGACTGAGTGTTCAGTCGTGCGACTGAGCCAATCTTATGTGTCAATCATACGACTGATCCAGTCTCCTGGTTCAGTCGTGCGACTGAGTCAATCGTATGAAGTTATTCATGTGTGTGGTCCACTCGTCTGGGCCATTCGCATGAGAACTTCATTATGTTAAGTTTGAATGTATTAATTAATAAACATTATGTGTAACCATTCACACAATTACTATCCTAATTAACCAATTCAATATCGACTCATTAATGAAATATTTGTCATTACAAATTACAAACAATCAATATCATTTCATTAATCATATCAAATTACCTCAAAATCAGATAAACAAGATCTATTACATTTCATATCATGATCTAGGGACATACATGTATCAACAAACTCCCCCTTGGACCTAGATCTCTCTAATGTCTTGTTTTCTGCATCACCTCCTCATATTTCTTGTACTTATCCTCTTTTGTGACTCCCGCGTGAATCTCAAACGCGAAGCAGAGTCTTATGACATTTTGGAACTGGAGGGCTTGTACAATATCTTGCGTATCATAGAACAATGGCCACTTGTATAGTGTGTAGAAATCATTTGCTGACAAGTTGGTAAGCCACATTGGGTCGAATACCCGGATCGTATCCATTTGGCCCTCCTTGTTTAGGACTATGACCGCTTCTGCTGTTCTCCAATCATAGTACCACCACCTAAAGTGTGGAGTGAAGTCCAGTGGCATTTCCTTGAGTGGGATTCTCGACATTGTTCGCGGAGGACTCCACTTCAACACTATCTTCAGCTTTCCAGTAATGGGATCAATCTCAGACCTTCTGATATACCTTGTAGGCTGTTGGGGTCTGAAGTTAACCCACCTGGTGTGGTACTCGTTCTTTAGGGCAGCCTCGAACCAGCCTGACATCTTCCTCGGGTCAGCATACAAAAGCTTTAGTTTGGCCAGCTGGTTGAGCTCAAAACCTGGTAGAGTCTTCAGATCATGTGGGAATCTAAAGTACTCTATGCCCTTTTCTCTCTTAACTGTATATGCGTTAAGATCCTCAAAATACGCCCACGCTATGGTCCTGCTAGTCACCTTATGATGTTTCTTGATTCTGTAGAGTTTGGTGTAGGCATCCTGTTTCGGTGCAGTGCGTTTGGTTCTAATTCTTCAAAACATGCAGCCCACTCAGCCTTTCAAATATCTACATCATCAATTGAGGCTTGGGCCGTTTCCTCTACTTTCTCCGACTCTAGCTCCATCTTGTCTAACACCTTAAAAGTATTGCTGACGAGGGATTCACCCAGATTGGGGACCACATTTCCCTCATTCTCAGCGCACTGAGGGTAGTGCTCGGCAGTGACATCTTCAATCTCGATTCATCAACTTCGTTGAGCTCTTCGTCACTAGTCGAGTCGCATGTCGGAGCATTCTTCACTATCTCATCTGGATTGAGCTTGAAAATTTCTGCGAGTTGCTCGTTTGATAGGTCGTGAATTATTTCCCCTTCTTTAGGGGTATAACTCACCGACCTCCTTACGATCCCTTGCAGATCAAGAATCATTGTTAGTTGAGTCTTGACCTGCTGAAGGGGAGCAACATCAAACTCATCCCTTTGGTAATTTGGATCTGTTTGATTTACATATTCAACATATCAACCATTAGTAATTCATCAAAACAGAAATGCATTAAACTGAATTTAAACATTAATACATAGATTACAATACATGAGTCAAATACAAAAGTGATTTAGTACAAAAACATCTAATCTTTACTTTCGTCCTGTATCATCGTCTCGTCACTTGGTGGAGCTGAGGAAGAAGTTGGTTGGTCTTGTATGTTCTTGGACCTCCTTTCTTGACCTGAAGCAGAGGCCGATGCAGCTGCATCTCCTCCTGATGTATCATCATCATCCTTCTCCTCTGTCCTTTCTTCTTCTGTCCCCTCATCCTCCTCTGTCTCATCTTCCTCATCATCACTTTCATCATCATCATCATCTCTGTCTCCTCTTTGATCTTCAAGGGCTCTTTCTTAGATCCCTTAACTTTAACATGATTGTCTTCTTCGCCTTCTCCAACTCTTCTATCTTCTGTTTGATGTGACACTATGTGCTTGGAGTTGGGCTATCTCAAGGCTCTGAGCAGCCATCTGTTGGGCCTGCTCCTTTATCACTCTAGCTGCTCTTCTATCTGGTGAGACTGAGCAGCAGTAAGATCAGCAAGCTGACGGATCTGAGCCGCCTTCTCCTCATCTGCTGCTAATAGGCACATCACCATCCTGCGAGCACAGACAACTATTCCTCTACCCCAATTGGAGGTAGAGGTGATACATATGGATGGGATGGATGGGCTGAGGATCCAGCTTGGTGGGTAGCGGTGGTAGTGGTTGCTGTAGTGAAGATGGGTCTGTGAAGTTGTGGAGGGGATGTGGTAGTGAAAGATATGGTGGTAGATGGAATCTGTATAGTGGTGGGAGGTGTGGTGGTGTAGTAGTAGCTGCGGTGGCTGTGGTGGCTGTGGCTGTGGAAGTGGTTGTGGTGGTGGCAGATGTGGTGGCTATGGTGGTGGTAGATGTGGTTGTGGAGGTAACGAAGGTGAGACGTCTTTTCTTCTTCTTCTGGCCATGGGGTTGAGCCATCCTTTTCCTCCTCGTTCCCTTTGAGGTGGATGCTCCCCCTACACCCTGCTAGCTGGCTCCGATACATAACTCGGATCCATGGCTGTCTCTCCTGAGTCTCGTGGGTGTTCACCAACCACCTTAGCCCATGTTCCGTGGGAACAACCTTGCTTTCCCACAGTCGTGTTAAGGGCTCCTCTTCCGACTCCTCTTCCCTCTCATCAGGAACAAAATCCTGATGGAAACCAGCAGACTCAGTTCCATCGTGGGTGGATGGTGGAGATGGTATATCTATGGTAGTGGCCCTAGATGGAATGGGGCCTGTATCTCCACCATCACCACTGTCATCATCATTGTCGTCATCAATTGGTAGACCTATAGGCTCAGAATCAGAGTCATTGTCATCATGACGCCATTTTCGTCTTCCCGGCGCCACATAGTTCTCGTTTGCCAGATGGCCAATCAACCTCTTCACTTGGGGCTTTACTTGTTTGCCCCTATACACCCTCATTCGACCCAAGGTCGTGTCATCCATAATTTCCAAAGTAACTGCATCATGACTCTCGTTTGGGAGAAGTGGCAGCTTGTCGTTGAAGATTAGCTATAGAAACCTGGGGTACATACAAAATCCTTCCTTCCCTTTTGCTTCCAGGTTCTCTATCAGATAGGAAAATATCATACTCGAGAAGCTGAAAGGGTGGTTCAGCACAAGTGCCACGAAGGCATTTTGAATCTGATCTGATAGATCATCGAACCCACCCCTCCTCGAAGCAATGCACTTCAGAATCAAATGTGCCAAGTATTTGTACTGAGGGCACAGGTTGCTCTTATTGAGCACTCCGAGTTTATGTCCCCCGCATACTTGATTCTGAGGAAGCAGCCCCTCACAGTCAGTGGATGTAATTTGGTGGGGTGATTCGTATCGTCCCCAAATTCAAGAACTTTCTGGAAATCAGCAGCAGTAACCTCGATATCCTGACCCAGAATGGAGCTCCGTATACTGTACGGCTCACGAGAGCGATCAACTGAGGCATTCTCCCAGAATGCCTGGTGTAATGACCTATAGGGCGTGCAGGTGTAGATATAGCCTTATGTATCCGGGAGCGTCTAAGGGAGGCTATAATCTCTGTGAACTCGGCCCCGTTCCGAGTAGTATGATCCAAGTGAGCACATATGTTGTGCTTTGGGTTATGGACCATCTATCAGCCATTTTTCTGAAACACAAGACACAGAATCATTAGTACATAATACATCAAAATTCAGTTCTAAGTGTAATGTTTAAATTCATTCTGATTCATTCGTGCGAATGAATCATGCGACTGGAGTCAGTCGCTTGTTCTTTCGTGCGACTGAGCTTGTTCGGGTGAATGAGACATGCGACTGAGTTCAATCTGCTGACTGAGTCTGCGATTGGTTCAATCGGCCGACTGAACTCATTCGCATGGTCATCCGGCCGATTGACCCAATCGCAAGATTCAATCGTGCGATTGGAGTTCATCCGGACGACCAGTCGCTTGTCCCACTGTTCAGTCGCCTGTGGTTTGAATCTTGACCAATTCAAGTAATTTAACATGGTTTAATGGTCCATTAGACTCGCCATCTTGTCACTAATAACCTATTAAACATAATTTTAACATTTTGCTTAGTTTATGTAGGTTATTTGGGCATTTTTCAGTCCGGTTCTTGTTTCATTCGAATATCACATATTTGGATTCAAGATCTTCTAATTTTGGTAAGATTTAACTACATTGTACCTGTATAATCGTCAATCGAGCGTCAGAGAATCAACAGCAATGTGAACACAAGATCTCTAGAAATTTTGGCAGAGTAACGGGAAGAAATGCGATTTGGGTACGATTGAGAGTGATGAGTACAACGCGATCGACTGAGGCCCTTTATATACTGAACCGAAGTTCAATCGGCCGACTAGCCTCATTCGCTCAATTCATTCGGGCAACTGAGGTTCAGTCGTGCGATTGGCTCAGTCAGTCGGCTGACTCATTCGTGCCCTTCATTCGCACCCTCAGTGAACCGACTGAGTCTCAGTCGGTCGACTGACTCATTCGCACCTTGTCATTCGGTCGAATGGATCATTCTTATACACCATTCGGGTGAATGACTAAATTTCATGTCCAATCATGCGAATGGGATCCATTCGCATGGTTGGTCCATATTCATGGTCCAATCATGCGAATGAGTCACACTTAGTAAATGTTCTACCATTTTGAACATTTTACTTTTAAGACCCTTTTAACTTTTGAAAATAACATTATGAGTTTTGATCATCTCAGACATGATCATTTTAACCAATTTAGTCACCTCAGACATGACTCTTTTAAACACTTTGTCACCTCAGACGTGACTGCTTTAAACTTGAAAATTCATGTGGTCATCTCAAACATGAACCTTTTAGTGAGTCAATCCCTTATCGATTTTCATGATGTAGTCCGGCAAACAAACAAAACAAAAGACTAAGTGAATAATAATAAAAAAAGTAAACTAACTTACCAAAAATAAATACTTGTTTTTTTTTGTGAGAGATAAATCCTAAGATAGAAATCTACGGGATTTGTTCCGGAATAGACAGCTTCAACTTAGATTTCCACACCTGGACCAATTCAATTTTGGAATCATATAGGCAAGTCAAATCATTTGGGACTTGTTGTCAAAATCTTTTGATGCTCTATTCTTGGTTTTCATCCAGAGTCGGTAGCAACTTTTAGGAAATCATACTGGAACTATTAGATTACCACATTGATTTGAACTTTCAAGAATTGCAGCCATAATAATTGTCAGTATATTTGTCCTCTTAAATCCATACATAGACTTTTGACACAGATTGGCGATAGATTTAGGTTTAATTATTTCAATTAACATTTGTGGATCCCACACTTATATGGTAATCAACATTCCTCAGGAGCTTTTGAGCGGTCTACGGGTATTTTTACAAGAAGAGACTATTCTTAGAGATTTCAAAGAGAAGCCAATCCTCAGGTCAGTGCCATCGCACAACAGAGAGGCGGAAAACACCAATGAATTGTAGAATATCTAGGTTATGCTTATCCTCAGGTCAGTGCCATCGCACAACAAGAGGCACACAACCTATCTCCTTGTTAGAGCAGCTTGATTTTATTTTGCACAAAATGCACCAACAACATAAGTTATTAGCTTGATAGCATTTTTCTTTCATTTCTTCGTGCTTTGACCTATTTATGGTCATCCGCACACATTTGTGGCGTTTACATGCTTATTACCCCTTATTGGAATATTGTTGATTGTGTTAACTAGTGATAAGATGGAAGCCCACAGTCAGTTGAACAACTTAGTTTGATCTTGACATCACCAGTCAGGTTTCTCATCTATTGTGCTGAATCTACCGACATATCATTGTTATCTAGCAACCTCTAGGTCTACTCTCTGTGTGTTACCTTCATAGTTACCAGTTTTTCTATCATCTTCCTTTTTTGTATTGCTTAGAGTATACAGACTTATACTTTGAATTTTTGCATCTTTCTGAATTAAATTGTAAAGTCCCTCTTGATTTGTTCCTGTGTACTATCATATTCCAAAGGGTTTGAATCGGTATCACAGATACGATCTACCTTATATCAGCTTTCCACTCCTTCTCTCTCGTCTCTCTTTTTTTATTTTATTTTATTTATTTTTATTAATAATGTTACTTGCTGACTTATTCTCCCCCTAAAATACTAACATCATAACTGGTTTAATTATTTTAGGATTTTAATAAACAGAAGAATACCATGAGTTTAAATGTAAAACAGACTAAATTACTCAAATAAAGTAAAATAAAATGAAAGAATTACTAAGCTACATTGATCATCATCAGGAATAACATCACTTTGCTTTTTAACGCCGTTGACCTCTAGCAGATATTGAAAACGTGGTTTATCAAAGGCTTTAGTATAGAGGTCAGCACGTTGAAAATCAGTATTAATTTTTACCATATCAATTAGTTCTTTTCAAAACAATCTCTTATGAAATGCTATTTAATACCGATATGTTTGGTCTTTGGATGTTGGACCGGATTTTTAGTTACTGCAATTGTAGCAGAGTTATCAACAAAAATAGGAGTAGAAGAAAACTTTAAACCGTAATCTTGTATTTGATGTTGAATCCAGATGATTTGTGAACAGCAACTTGCAGCATCAACGTATTCGGCTTCACAGGTTGACAATGCAACCGATGTCTGCTTCTTACACTGCTAGGTAACTAATCTTCTCCCAAAGAATTGACACCCTGCTGTGTAGACTTGTAATTCATCTTACAGCCCTCGTAATCCGAGTCACTATACGCCGTGAGCTCAAAGTCATCATCTTGAGGATACCACAACCCAAGTGTGGGTGTACCCTTGAGATAACGAAATATCCTCTTGACCCCGATCAGATGGTTGACCTTAAGCTTAGCCTGATATCTAGAACATAAACATGTAGCATACATGATATCAGGTCTTGAGGAAGTGAGATACATGAGGGATCCAATCATTCCTCGGTACATTGTGGCATCTACAAGATCTCCATTTTCATCGGGTGCTATATCGTGATTCGTAGCAAGTGGATTCCCAGTAGCAGAAGCATTCTCCATGTCAAAACGACTGAGAATGTCTCCTACATACTTGGTCTGCTGTAGAAATATCCCATTTGGAGTCTGATCCACCTGTAACCCGAGAAAGAACTTCATCTCCCCCATAGCACTCATCTCAAATTCTTTCTTCATAACTGCTTCAAATTCTTTGCATAACTCTTCGTTCTTTGAACCGAAGATTATGTCGTCGACATAGATCTGTACGAGTAGTAGGTCGCCACCTTTTTCTTTGATGAACAGTGTGCAGTCAATGACTCCCCTGCGAAAGCCATGTTTCTCAAGATGAGTCGAGAGTTTCTTATACCAAGCTCTTGGAGCTTGATGAAGTCCGTATAAAGCCTTGTTGAGTTTGTAAACTCTAACCCGATGATAAGGATCTTCAAATCCCTCGGGTTGACTGACATAGACTGTTTCTCTGATTTCCCCATGAAGGAATGCACTCTTCACATCTAATTGGTAGACTTTAATCTTCATGTACGATGCATAGGCAAGGAAGATGCGAATGGCTTCCATCCGTGCCACGGGTGCAAACACTTCATTGTAGTCAATTCCCTCGACTTGGTGAAATCCTTGAACCACCAATCAAGCCTTGTTCCTGATAATGACTCCTTGGTCATCTTTCTTGCATTTTAAGACCCATTTGGTGCCAATGACCTTAGCACCTTTAGTCTATCAACCAGAGTCCATACACCTAACTTCTTGAACTGCAGAAGTTCTTCTTGCATGGCACTCACCCACGCCTCATCATTTAGTGCATCACTGACGTATTTTGGCTCAAACTGTGAGACAAAATACCGATAAGCACCATCATGAAATATCCCTTTTCCATAACTGAGGCGTAATCAGCTGAGTATAGCTGATTTCGGGTTTGTACTCCTGATCTGACATCCCCAATGACATTTTTTAGGGGATGATAGACGTTTAGTCGTGATCCTGGAGTAGTAGGAACAGCTACCTCAGAGCCAAGATTATGAACATTTGGTCTGCAGCTGAGGTAGTTGGAGTTTGAGGCTCCGAAGTCGAAGGTACATCACTGGTAGATGCTTGTGGACTTTCAGGAACTGGAACCTGTTCCTCCTGACTGTTCTGGTCAACTTCTTCAGCTTCATCTTCAAAGGAGGAGTCACTATCGTCGACTACTCCCCCTGACTAAGTAGATGATCCTCCCAGTGAGCTTGATGTTGGTGTATTCAAGATATCATACATCATCCGTGTAGCTAACTTGTCATCCGAGGGAGAGAGAGATGTTGAAGGACTTGAAGAATCCATCATAGTCAAAGAAATAGGCGGGTCCTTTGCCAGTAGGTGGTGTGGTATATCGCTGAACGTCAACATTACACCACACTTCTACTAGACCCGTTGAGTTGTTGTAAACTCTCTTGTTCGGAATGTTGTACCCTAGAAAGATTCCTTCATCCGCCTTCTCGCTGAATTTTCCTTCTTGTGTTTTCTTCAGAAGTGTGCACGGTGTGGCAAATGGTTCAAGATACTCCAGATTCGGTTTGCGTCTTTGTAGTAGCTCGTAACATGTCTTGCTGTGACGCTTGACAATCAGAACTCGATTCAGTGTATAACATGCATTAGCAACTGCCTCATTCCAAAATTGGATAGGTAGTTTCGAGTCTGCCAGCATAGTCCATGCTGTCTCAATCAAACTTCTGTTCTTTCGCTCAGCAACACCATTCATCTGAGGCGTGTAGGCAGAAGTGAATTGATGTACAATACCCTTTTCCTTGCAGTAAGCCTCCATCCACTGGTTCTTGAATTCCGTCCCGTTGTCTGAGCGTACTTGTCTAACCTTTAGCTTGTAGAGAGATTCCAGTGTGGTTACTAACTCCTTGAAGGACTCAATGTTTCTGATTTGGACTTCAGAAACATTACCCACGAGAACCTTGAGTAGTCATCAGTAACCACTAAACAGTACAAGTCGCCTCCTATGCTCTTTGTATAGACTGGACCAAACAGATCCATGTGAAGAAGTTCAAGAGGAAGTTCTATTGAATGAATTTTCTTTTCCTTACGAGACTTCTTCATCTGTTTGCCTTTCTTGCAAGCTACACAAAAATCAGGAAGCTGGAAGTTCTTGACATTAACTCCTCTCACCAGATCCTTCTGAATCAAGTGATTCATCTTCCTTTGACTAATGTGTCCCATTCTCCAATGCCAAGAAATGGAATCCTTCTCAATAGCTTTAGATAGAAGACACTGAACCTCCTGATCCGTTGTAGCAGCTGTTGACATACCCAAAACATAAAGGTCTTCATATCTTGAAGCAGTCATCAAAACTTGGTCTTTTGGGATCACATAATCTTTCTTGAGCACGTAACACTTCTTGTTGTTGAAGATAACTTTAAATCCCTTATCGCAGATTTGGGAAACAGAGAGTAAGTTATTTTGAAGTTGTTGAACATAGTTCATCTTATCAAACTTAACTTTCTGATTTCCCACTTCTCCTTGAGCTGTGATATATCCTCCCTTGTTTCCAGCAAAGGAAACATGCCCTCCTTTTATTTGCTTGACGGTAGATAAGAGAGCCCTGTTTCCTGTCATGTGCCTGGATGCTCCGCTGTCTACAATCCACGTGTTAGTTTTAGCACTGTAGTGAACACCCTGCACATATAATGTAAAGGATTAGTTTAGGTTAGGAACCCAAGCCTTTACTGGCTTGGGTTTCCCAGAGGCATCACACATCATAAATTCAACCCATTGACCTTAGAGGGTGAGGGTAGCCTAGGTTCCTTCTTGTCATCATTATCAGACACAGAGGTTGACTTCTTTCCATAAGCCAGATTTGTGCAATGCCTGTTTGTGATACACAGTCGACTGGCTAACGGGTTGAACTTTATGTGCACTAGTTCTTCTAGGTGGAGTTAAAGAACTCCTCTTAGAAGACCTAGGTTTTGGGTCCTGAAGTTCAATCTTTTTCCTAGGTGTCTGATAAGAAAGCAATAGGAAGCAATGTGTCCACATTCTCCATAGTTGTAGCATGACCTGCTATCAACTTTATGATTAACTTTCTTTGTGGAGACGTGTGTGACACACTAGTAACATCACTTACTTTAGGTTTTGACTCTGGTTCTTTTGATGTTTTTCCTTGTTTAACAAGTTAACTGTTTTAACATGTTAATATCTATTTCCTTTTGGTTAACTGGTTTTTGACTATTTGAAGTCCTGTTAGGTTCTGATTTGACTCTGTTTGACCTTGACTTTAAGTTAACCTTTTCAAACTCTTTTTCTAGATTAGCACAAGGCAATTTACCCTTAGCCTTTGACGTGGCCTCCTTTTGTTTGTTTCTAGAGTCAATGGTTGAACATGAGGAATCTGGATCACTAACAAGAGGAGTAGACACCACATGATCCTTGATGGGATTGTCATTTACAGGTCTACTCTTAGTGTTCATCAAGGTCTCAGATGGTGGTGGAACCACTTTGTAACCCAAACCCTCCCCATTGTTTCTTTCTCTCACTAAGTGTTGGACTATGTGTGATGAACTTGTCCAACTGTGTAGTTTCTGTTTTAATGAGTTTACTTCTACTTCTATAACTACCTTTTGCTTCTTAGTGTCTTCTAGGGAGATTAGATAGTACCTAATGTCATTAGCTTGGTTAAATGCAACTACTTCGGTTTCCCTAAGCTGTTTAGTCAAAAGGTCTATCTTTTCTTTGTAACTATGCTCATTTTGTTTTAATACTCTATTCGCCTCAGTGCACAGTTGTAAATCTTTTACCAAGTTATCATTATGATCTAATAACCTAGAAAATTCTCATCTATGCTATTTCTAAATGTATTACAATCAGAAAAAGCATGATTATCAAACATTTGGTCAGTGGTACTTACTTGAGTTGGTTTAGAAGCGTTAACCATCAACGCAGCATCAGATGTCTGGTTCTGGTGATTCTGTCTTTTTTGTCTTTGCTCTGGTAGTCTTCTCTTTAGGCTTGTAGCTGACCTCAGATGCAGTTGTCTCTTCAATATTAGACATCGCTATATCAACTGCTAGATCTCCTTCACTCGTAGAATCATCATCGAAGTCTTCTACACTTGCAATGTTTGATTCCCCTGGAGAGACAAACCTAAAGCTCCTGTCCTGTCCTTCATCATCATGAGCAATCAAGGCTTTTGGATCCTTGCTTAATGAAGTAGAACTAGTAGCTTGCTTGTGTTGACGGGTGAAGGATGAGAATGGGTTCCCGTTACCCGTCTTCTTTGGCTTAACACATTCTCTCTTGAAGTGCCCCTTCTCCCCACAGTTAAAGCAGGTCACATTGCTTTTGTCAAAGCCAAATGTGGTATCCTTAGTAGCTACCAAGTTCTATCCGGTCTTTTTTACAAACTTCTTCGCTCTCCGGACAGCACTAGCTAAGGCCCACATTATGTCCACTCTCTCAAGCTCCATTTCGTCCACCTGCTCATAGTCCTCATCTGCCAGATGACAGTTTCCAATCTTCCAGCAACAAGTCCATCATAACAATGAACCACTGCAGCCAAAAGATCCATGTGTTCTCGAGCTACTTCTACCGTCATATTACCGAGGTTCTCGGTATTCAGTCTAGTAGCTTTTGTTTTAGATCCAAAATGATGGGTACACGAAGACCCCAACGTGTCTGATCCTGAAGGAGAAGCATGTGAAGGACCCAATGAGCTAGACACAAATGCAGTCTGGAGAGGTGCTCCAGATGTCTTAGCTTGAGGCGTGGCATTGTACAAAGCTGGATTCTGAGTATACGAAGACTTCTGAGCTCTGCACTTCATCCTAAGTGCTTCTTCTCGCAGCTTTAGAATGAAGTCATTTATATCCAGCTTTGTCAGCATTCCATTCTGTCTCAGGTTAGACACGAATGTAGACCACTTTTCCGGCAATCTATCTGCAAAGTTAGCAACTTTCTCTTCCATGGTAGTAGCCATCCCATGTGTATGCAGTTCACTCATCAGATGGTAGAATCTATCTATAACATCGTCCAAACTCTCGTTTCCCATCGATGAGAAGTGATCGAATTCATTCTTTAACTCCTTAGCCTTGATTGCCTTCAACGAAGCATTCCCGTCGTACCTCTTTTCCAGCTCATCCCATAGTTTCTTGGACTGCTTATTCTCTGAGTACTGGTGAAAAATGTCTTTAGGGATATACTGTGTAATCAATGCATAAACCCTCTTCTCTGTATTATATTTAACTTTCTGCGTGTCTGTCATCCCTCCTAAGGTTAGCTTTACTCCATCGGCTCCCACCGACGTACTATACCCAATCTCGATAGCTTCCCACAGATTCGGATCCACTCCATTGAGGTAGATCTCAAAACGTTGTTTCCAGTGGGGAAACTCATCTAATGTTAAAAGCTTTGGTGGTTTATTATGATTACCCACCTCACTCTCAAGTAACAGCAGGTTCTGGATCCTAGAGTCCTTCCCAGCAGTAAAGGCTGACATTTGATCTTCCATGGTGAATAACTTTAAGTCAACTTAAAGAAGCTGTCAACTGGTGTGACTGAAGGATGCAATTGGGCTATCCGTGCGAATGAACTATGCGAATGGTTCAATCGTGCGGCTGAACTAAGTGATTGGTTCAATCGTGCAAATGAAGCTGATGCGTATGAACACTGCGGATGAATCGTTCAATCGTACGAATAGAGATGCGACTATGTCCAATCGTGCGTCTGAGCAATGCGAATGAGGTCCAGTCGGGCGAATGGCTCACTCGTGCGACTCAAGCTGTTGTTTTGCGAAAATTTCTAGGTTAAACGTGTTTTAGACGTAAAAATTCGAACTTTTGCAAGGTCTAATCGCCTAAGTCCGTAGAGACCAAAGTTTGATGAGTAGGGAACGTCCAAGATCACTTTTGACACAAAAGATTGCGTTTTTAGTGAAAAAACACAATCTTTTTATCAATCTTGATTGAATCACACGTAATCAAGAGCTAAAGCTCTGATACCACTTGTTAGGACCTGTTATTTGAACGAAATACCTAGTGATTAGCGTGTAAACTAGATCAAATAGTGCGGAATCCTATTGATTGGCGATCCAATCAGTGAGAACACACGAAGAATCAATAAAGAATTGAAACTAACATTAGAAATCGATCTAATGTGTTCTATGAACTTGGAGAACGAATTGGGAGGCTTCTGGACGGCTAGGGTACGTCTGGAATCGTAGTGAAGAATGCTCCGACATGCGACTCGACTAGTGACGAAGAGCTCAACGATGTTGATGAAATCGAGATTGAAGATGTCACTGCCGAGCACTACCCTCAGTATGCTGACAATGAGGGAAATATGGTCCCCAATCTGGGTGAATCCCTTGTCAGAAATACTTTTGAGGTGTTAGACAAGATGGAGCTAGAGTCGGAGAAAGTAGAGGAAACGGCCCAAGCCTCAATTGATGATGTAGATATTCGAAAGGCTGAGTGGGCTGCGTGTTTTGAAGAAATTAGAGCCAAAGCACTGCACCGAAACAGGATGCCTACACCAAACTCTACAGAGTCAAGAAACATCATAAGGTGACTGGCAGGATCATAGCGTGCGTGTATTTTGAGGATCTTAACGCATATGCAGTTAAGAGAGAAAAGGGCATAGAGTACTTCAGATTCCCACATGATCTGAAGACTCTACCAGGTTTTGAGCTAAACAGCTGGCCAAACTAAAGCTTTTGTATGCTGACCCGAGGAAGATGTCAGGCCGGTTCGAGGCTGCCCTAAAGAAGGAGTACCACACCTGGTGGGTTAACTTCAGACCCCAATAGCCTACAAGGTATATCAGAAGGTCTGAGGTTGATGCCATTACTGGAAAGCCGAAGATAGTGTTGAAGTGGAGTCCTCCGCGAACAATGTCGAGAATCCCACTCAGGGAAATGCCACAGGACTTCACTCCACACTTTACGTGGTGGTACTACGATTGGAGAACAGCAGAAGCGGTCATAGTCCTAAACAAGAAGTGCCAAATGGATACGATCAGGGTATTCGACCCAATGTAGCTTACCAACTTGTCAACAAATGATGTCTACACACTATACAAGTCGCCATTGTTCTATGATACGCAAGATATTGTACAAGCCCTCCAGTTCCAAAATGTCATAAGACTCTGCTTCGCGTTTGAGATTCACGCGGGAGTCACAAAAGAGGATAAGTACAAGAAATATGAGGAGGTGATGCAGAAAACAAGACATTAGAGAGATCTAGGTCCAATGGGGAGTTTGTTGATACATGTATGTCCCTAGATCATGATATGAAATGTAATAGATCTTGTTTATCTGATTTTGAGGTAATTTGATATGATTAATGAAATGATATTGATTGTTTGTAATTTGTAATGACTAATATTTCATTAATGAGTCAATATTGAATTGGTTAATTAGGATAGTAATTGTGTGAATGGTTACACATAATGTTTATTAATTAATACATTCAAACTTAACATAATGAAGTTCTCATGCGAATGGCCCATACGAGTGGACCACACGCATGAATAACTTCATACGATTGACTCAGTCGCACGACTGAACCAGGAGACTGGATCAGTCGTATGATTGACACATAAGATTGGCTCAGTCGCACGACTAAACACTCAGTCGTGCGGATGGATCAACCGCATGGTTCAATCGCACGACTGAACCATGCTTATGGTTTAGTCGCCCGAATGAACAATACTAACCTATAAATACAATCTAATTCGTGAAAAACGGAGAGCATTCATTCTTTACGATTCTGAACGTACCCTAGCCGTCCAGAAGCCTCCCAATTCAAAGTTCATAGAACACATTGCTCTGGTACCACTTGTTAGGACCTGGTATTTGAACGAAATACCTATTAATTAGCGTGTAAACCAGATCAAATAGTGCAAAATCCTATTTGATTGGCGATCCAATCAGTGAAAACACACGAAGAATCAATAAAGGATTGAAACTAACATTAAAAATCAATTGGAAATCGATCTAATGTGTTCTATGAACTTGGAGAACGAATTGGGAGGCTTTTGGACGGCTAGGGTACGTCTAGAATCGTAAAGAATAAAATGCTCTACGTTTTTCACGAATTAGATTGTGTTTATAGGTTAGTATTGTTCATTCGGGCGACAGGACCATAAGCATGGTTCAGTCGTGCGATTGAACCATGCCGTTGATCCATCCGTACGACTGAGTGTTCAGTCGTGCGACTGAGCCAATCTTATGTGTCAATCATACGACTGATCCAGTCTCCTGGTTCAGTCGTGCGACTGAGTCAATCGTTTGATGTTATTCATGCGTGTGGTCTATTCGTATGGGCCATTCGCATGAGAACTTCATTATGTTAAGTTTGAATGTATTAATTAATAAACATTATGTGTAACCATTCACACAATTACTATCCTAATTAACCAATTCAATATCGACTCATTAATGAAATATTAGTCATTACAAATTACAAACAATCAATTTAATTTCATTAATCATATCAAATTACCTCAAAATCAGATAAACAAGATCTATTACATTTCATATCATGATCTAGGGACATACATGTATCAACAGAAGAAAAGTCAATGGGTGTCTCTTTATCCCTGATAAGGTGTCTCTATATCCTCCCCCATAAAATTAAGTCTTTAAAAAGTAGTTAAGGCTATATCAAAATTTTAATTTGTTTGATAATTGCAAGACCGTTTAACCAGTTTTATAATGAAAAGAGTTTTTAGAACACTTAACAAATCAAATAGGAAATCAAAACAATATTATGATGCTATCAAGAACAACAATAATGAATATGGTTTTCAATGATATAATATATTGCTTCTAAATTTCTTTTTAAAAGTGTTACAAGCATAAATAGAAAGATGAAGAGCTAAGATACTTTATACTACAATTCTACAACTGATCATACTTAGAAGGCCAGCTGGAAACACTAATTTAGCCAACAAGATCAATGTAAAATCAAAAGGCAGATTACCTTTTGACTAATGAATATTCTCATACCTCACATTCTAATATATTACAAAAATGTAAAAAGTACATAATATAGAAAGTTACACAGTCAAGACCTAAATGTACAGTTGCAGAAGCATGGTGAGTCTTAGTGTTGCAACGGAAAGTGGGTCAGCTTTATGCAAATGTACATCCAAGAAAAACATATTCTTCTTTGTCTTTAGAAGAAATCTGTCTGCACTTCAAATGACTTCGGAAGACTTTGTCTTGAAGCTTCGGGAGACTTCATTTTTGGGTTTAGAAAATTTGGTCATTGGCTTCGAAAGATTTTACAGTTAGAATAGTGTTTTTGTAGAGTGTAAAATATCCGAAACAACTTCTATTGAGTACCAAATGTATGCATGAAGGAAGCACTTTGATTGTTTTGGGTGTTGAAAGGATTATATGTTAAGGCTGATGCAACTCAAACACTTAAAGTCTTCTGCATGGATGCACAGGTTCATTGAAGAAGAATGATTCGGAGGTTTCACACCACAAGAGAAATATTCTAAGTGTGAAATCTTCCGAAGCCAAGACCAATATCTCCCGAAGCCAATGATGAAGTCTTCCGAAGCTTCAGAGAGAAAGTCTTCCAAAGGCAACACTTGAAGATAGATTTCTTTCGAAGACTTTTAGTATACATTACATAAAGCTGGACCCCTTTCCGCTGCAACTCTGTAAAGTCACCAACTAGCATAAGTTGGTGAAAAGGTCCATACTTTTAGTAATTGTACATTGAGGTCTTTAGTTTGTAACTTTCTACTTTATGTACCTTATCCTTTTTGTAATATATTAGGATGTGTGCTATGGCTTGTCATAGTCACAAGTCAAAAGGCAATCTACCTTTTGACTCTACAATTGATTTTGTTTGTGTCTAGTCAATTGTATCCAGCTGGCTTTCATAGTATGGCTAGCTGTAGGATGTGGTATATGTATCTCAAGTACTTGTAACTTTCCTTTATGCTTTGTAATAATTGTAATAGAACTTTAGAAGGCAATATACTGTAATCTTGAAAACCATTTCCTTGTGTGTTTTGCTATCTTGTTCTGTCTCTTATTCACTTGTGTTCTTAGTATCATCTCTTGTGGTTAATCTAGTTTCACATTTGATTAGGCAAGTTAATCTCATGTGACCACTCTTCACCGGTCTTAAATTTGGTATCAGAGCATTCCACGCTCTTTGTATAAGAATTCACCATCTTTAGATCCCTCACACATAGAAAATACTTAACTTATCAAATGGCAGCCATTTCCAAAATTGATATGGAAACTGGAACCATGAACAAGTCCCTACTGATCACTCTTTATGACTTTAACACCTGGTCTAAAGAATGGAAGGTTTCATCCGGTCTCTAGACTCAAGAACGTGGGAGTCTGTCGAAAATGGACCTTACATACCAAGAACCCCTTTTGTTACCGGTGGTGGTATGATCCCCAAGGTTATGGCTAACTACTCAGATGAAGATAGAAAGAGAGTAGAGATTGACCAGAAAGCCATGATAGCCCTTCAAACTGCTCTTCCAAACTCTGTGTAAAAATGTTTCAAGAAATACAAAATAGCAAAGCAGTTGTGGGATACATTGAAACTGATGTATGAGGGTTCCTCTGAAGCCAAGGAGAACAAGAAAAATCTCCTAAAGTAGCAGTTTGAAAATTTCACCTTCAAAGTAGGTCAACCATGACTCAACAATATTTCAGGTATGTTGAGATTGTGGATACCCTAGTGGATGGAGGAGTTGCTCTTGAAAATAGAGACATTGTAAGGAAGTTCATGTCCTCACTTCCTAGGCAATGGACACACAACTGTGTGATTATCAAGAGAACTGAGAACCTAAAAACTCTCACTTTGATAAAGTTGTATGGAATTCTCACCGGCTACCAGATGGAGATGAACATGCAAGGTTCATCCGGAAACTCCAACAATCAAATGGGTTCAGTCCTTCATTTGGTTGAATGGGACAACATCGAACCCCAAAATCATCTCATATGCTACCTTGACAACTCACAAAAGGGTCCTTTCATCGCCTTCCCTGGACACCAAGTTCTTCTCAAGCATTTGTGTCTTCTGATGAAAGTTGTGGTAGCTCTCTTTTCACCCTTGAAGACCTGGATTGTATCCATCTAGATGTGCTGGAGTATATGGAAATAGTCCAGCAGTTGGCTCTTCTCACTCATAGAGCCAAGAAGTTCTACAAGCGGACCGGAAGGAAGTTTCCCAGCAATGCAATCAGTGGAAAGTTTGGACTGGACAAAGCAAAGTCAAGTGTTACAACTATACTTGATGGGCCACTTTTCTAGGGAGTGTAAGGCACCAAGAACAAATGGTGGCCAAGTATAATCCAGACCAAACTACACTAACAAGGCTACCCAAAATGAGAAGCCAAAGCAGCAAGCTGCAGTTGCTGTTGAAGAAGAAGCCTTTGACTGGAGCTTTCAGGTGGAAGATGCTTCTCCAAACCAAGCACTGATGGAAGATCATGATGAAGTCAAGGTATTGGAACATCTCTATACCCCTGAATGCATTGCTAAAGTTACTAGATACATGTCCTATAACTTAGAAATGAGATCTGATCTTGTGTCCTTAAACATTTTATAAGCTGACTTTAGAAAGTATGAAAGTGATTATGAAATAAAGATAAAGGACTTAAAGAAAACCATTTCAGTTCTAAAACATGAGCATACAAATTTTAGGACTCAGATCAAGGATCTCATAACTAAGCTGACTGAGTGCCAAGCTAAGCTTGTGATCAACAAAGCCAGGGCAGAGAAAAGTTTGTTCTTGAAGAAGAGAGCTTCAAGAACATGATATCCCGATCACTGCACAACAAGTTGTGCTATCAAAACAAGCAGTGACTAGGATCTAATGAGATAGCTCCTCCCACACAATCTTGTCTGTAAGATCACCCTGGTGTGGAACTTGTGAAGATGAGCTTCCTCTCATAGATCCTTTGAGTGAAGAGGATGAAGATGTGATAGTGAAGAATACTTTGAGAAGAGTGAAGAAGAGGATTCTAAGAAGGGCAACTATCTTCGGAGGAGAAGAAGAGACTCTGATGACCAAGTCAATGAGAAAGAACTTGATCAGAAAGAGCAAAAAAAAGCTAGAAAGGCTCAAGAGATCAAGGATACTTTTAACACTAAGTAAAAACAAGTTTTTATCTCAACAAGGTTTGAAGTAGTGAAGACTGAAGACATCAACCTAAACTCTACTGTCAAGACTTCTAGTTCATGTTCAAACCATCTCAGCACCAAGAAGAAGACTGATATGTTATCTACCACTACTACACAGCCTGGAACATCCAACTCCAAGAACAGTCATCATCCCAAAAGGACTGTCTCAGCATATGCAAAGATGAAGGTGGAGAAGGGATGTGATCAAAGGCAGTCTTGTTCTTAGAAGAAGGCTCTTGGGAAGAAAAAAATAAAGTGTGTCATGTGTGAAAGTACTGCTCATCTTGCTATGGATTCTCCATATAATCCTAAAGGTACTCTTCACATGACCAAAACAAGGACTTCTAAGAGTTCCAAGAAGATTCAAGCTTTGGAAGGAAATCTATTTCCTTCGAAAGCTCCAAAACAAAGAAGAAGGCAAGTGGAAAATTGCCTTCGGAAGAAAATTGGGTCTCGAAAGGAAGAAATACTTCCGAAGCACTGAAGTCTACTGCAGTGTTGAAGAATCTTCTGAAGATCCAGTCATCGAAACTTCCCAAGTCTCAAAAGCTTCCAAAGTGTTGAAGGTCAAGTCCAAACTTCCAAAGGTGGTGTGGAAGTCAAAGAAATATCAAGTGACTGGATGTTTTACATCAACAACAACTCGAGATTCTCATAGCACAACTATAGGATCTATTACTGTTGTATTACCTTATGTTTCTCTTAGTGAGCCCAAGACAAGTAAGGCTTGAATTCTAATGTAAGTATTCATTTACTTTGTGCAGGGACAACTCAAGACAAACAAGAATGTCTGGATCATTGACAATGGCTGTTCCAGGCACATGACAGGCAATAGGTCACTACTCCAGAACTTTGAAAGGATTGATAGAGGGCTAGTTGCTTAAGGAGGAGATGAAGGTGGTTACATTTTTGGAAGGGTCAAGGTCACAAATGGTAAGCTCAACATTGGAAAGGTAAACTTTGTCAAGGAACTTGGGTGCATTCTTCTGAGTGTATCCTAATTTTGTGATCAGAGTCATAACACGTTCTTTATTGAGCATGAGTGCATTGTTCTCAAGCTCGAGGTGGTAATTCCTCATGAGCATATTCTGCTTATAGCCCCCAGGAAAGGGAACATTTACAAGATGGACTTGCAAGAAACATCTCCCTCTGGAGAAGTTTCATGCTTTCTGTCTAAAGCCAATAGTGATAAGTCTTTCCTATGGCATAAAAGAATGTGTCATGTTAACTTTAAGAATATGAATAAATTGATTAAGAATGATTTGGTAACTGGAATGTCAAAGAAAGAGTTTACAGGTGATGATCATTGTGTTGCATGCCTGAAAGGGAAGCAAAATAAGGTATCTCATAAGCCTAAGGAAAGAAAGTCCATCACTACACCACCACACTTGTTACATATGGATCTTATTGGTCCCACCGGTGTAATGAGTTTAGGAAGGACCTCTTATTGTTTAATGATCACAGATGACTTTACATAATTCACTTAGGTCTTCTTCCTTAGAACTAAGGATGAGACTCCTGAGATTCTGAAGATTTTCATCCTAAAGATTGAGAATCAATCTGATCACAAGATCAAAACCATAAGATGTGGTCAAGGAACTGAATTCAAGAACCAAATCCTTGATACATTTTGTGATGAACAGGGTATTACAAGACAATACAGTGCTCCCAGGATTCCTCAGCAAAATGGTGTTGCTGAGAGGAGAAATAGGACACCGATTGAAGCTGCAAGAACCATGCTGTCTGACTCTAAGCTGTCCATCACCTTCTGGGCAGAGGCAGTCAACACTGCCTGTTATGTGTAAACTAGAGTTTTAGTAGTTAAGACTCATGGCAAGACTCCTTATGAACTTTGGCATAAAAGAAAACCTTTCATTGGTTTTCTTAGGTTATTTGGATGTCCTTGCACCATCTTGAATACCAAAGATAAAATTGCTAAGTTTGCCGAGAAATCAGACGATGAACACTTTATTGGATACTCTTCCTAACCTAAGGCTTATAGAGTATACAATCTCAGAACTAGAATTGTTGAGGGGTCAGCAAATGTGACTTTCAATGAGCACACACCTTGTGTGGCTGGTTCTGGTCCTGATTGGTTGTTTGATCTTTATTAGTTACCAACTGTTTTAACAAATCTTGTGATACTATTTCATGATTGAAGAAATCTTACTTACAGGTGATCCTGAGCCAAGATTTGGGCTAAGAAAACCTTCAAGTAACACATCTTCAGCTCCAGTTGTAACTACTTCTGCAAATGAGGTTTTTATCAGCACCATAATGACAAACTCAGCTGATACATCTGGGATACCTTCAAATTCCAGCTCAGAGGCTCCATAACCAGATAAAGTTACTTCAAATGTAGAATAACAAGACGGTGATGGTGACAATGATCAGGAATTTTTGATGCTGATAACCACTCCATAGATGACAACATCAATGATGTCACACACTCATTGGATCAAGTTTCTCTTGATAAGTGTGCTGACGTGGTGGGAGAAACCTCCATGCCAGATCTAAAATTCTCTATTTTAGATCTCTCTCAACAACTTGCTGTGATCCCACAGCTAAGGATCCACAAGTCTCACCCCACCATAAGCATCATTTGAGATATTGACACAGGGGTAAGAACAAGAGGACAAACCCATAAAGAAAATGTTTGTCTTCACTATTGTTTATTATCTCTGATAGAGCTAAGAAAATTAGTGAGGCTCTGAAGGATGGAAGTTGGGTTGAAGCTATGCAAGAGGAGTTGCTTTAATTCAAAAGGCAAAATGTTTGGAACCTTTGTCCTCTTCCTCATGGGAAGTCCACTATTGGAACCAAATGGGTGTTTAGGAACAAGAAGGATGATAGAGGCATTATCATCAAACATAAAGTTAGACTAGTGTTCAAGGATACGCACAAGGAGAAGGGATTGACTACACTGATTTCTTTGCTCCTGTAGCAAGACTGGAAGCTGTTAGGATATTCTTGGCATTTGCTACATCCAAGAACTTCAAGATCTATCAACTTGCTGTCAAGTGTGCTTTTCTTTATGGAGTGATTAATGAAGAGGTGTATGTCAAACAACCACCTAGTTTTGCAGATCCTGATCATCCTGATTATGTTTGTAAACTTGACAAAGCTCTTTATGGGTTGCATCAGGCACCCAGGAAGTGGTATGAGACTCTATCTCAGTATCTCTGCAAGCATGGATACCAAAGGGGTGCTATAGATGGCACTCTCTTCATCAAAGGACAAGGAAATGACTTAATGTAGTTCAAGTATATGTAGATGACATCATGTTTGGTTCTACTAATCCAAGGCTGTGCAATGACTTTGAGAAGCTGATAAAGGATAGATTTGAAATGAGTGCCATGGGGGAACTCAATTTCTTTCTGGGAATTCAAGTGAAGCAAGTTGATGATGGCATCTTCATTAGTCAGTCAAAGTATGTTCAAGACATACTTATAGATTCAACATGACTAATTGTAAGATTGCTAAGACACTCATAGCAAGAAACCACTCCCTTAGACTTGATCTTGAGGGGGAGTGTGTGGATGAACACCTTTACAGGGCTATGATTGGGTCTCTTATGTATCTTACTGCTAGAAGGCCTGATATCATGTTTGCTACATGTATTTGTGCAAGATATCAAGCCAACCCTAAGGTGTCTCACCTTATCACTGTCAAAAGGATTCTAAGATACCTCAAAGGTGCTTCAAAACTTGGTCTTTGGTATCCCAAGAATTTTGACTTCAATCTGTATGCTTATACAGGTAGTGATTATGGTGGTTGCAACATGACTGCAAAGTCGGTATCTGGAGAATGTCAGTTTCTTGGTGGAAGGGTTGTCTCATGGCAATGTAAGAAACAATCCTGTGTCTGTGCAACAACTGCTCAAGCTAAATACATTACTGCTACAAGCTACTATGTTCAAGCGCTATGGATTAAGAATCAGATGCTTGACTATGGATTAAACTTTAAGGAGACTCCCATTCAAATAGACAACAACAGTGTTGTCTCTATCACAGAGACTCTTGTGCAGCACCGAAGGACTTAACACATCAACATCAGGTATTATTTAATTAGAGATAACATTGAAAAGGTATTAATTAAACTATTTAAAGTCCACACAAATGAACAATATGCTGATCTGTTTACAAAGGCTTTTGATGAATAGAGATTTAAATATCTTATATCAGCTATTGGGATGATAAACTTTGAGTAGGTTTTTCTTAAAACTAATTCTTATTATTTCTTAAAATCTGTGTGTCCTAAGTTGTCTAGTTTATCACTTTTATAAGCTCTTGTTTTCTTTGGATGTAAAATCTTTTGAAGACTTTCCTTAGACTTCTGAAAATTTTTATCCTTCGGAAGAAAATCATGCCTTGAAAATAAATAACTGTCTAAGTAATTTACCCTCGGTAGAAATTTCTAAAGTATCTTCCAAAGCGTAATACTTGTCTCAGAGACTTATATGTTTTCAAAGACTATTTTCTTTCGAAGCAAATTAACTCTCAGAAGCTTTGTTCCTTTGAACAAAGCATTCAAGTCTTAATTTTTCTTCCGAAGCAAAATTTTCACAACTCTTAGGAAAATCTTCCGATGTCATTTTAGCTTCGGAAGCTTTTTCATTAAAACTTCCGAAGATAATTTACCTTCAAAAGCTTTTTGACTTCCAAGAAAACTTCTTTTTAGCAAAATCAAACTACTTTTTCTAAGGTGGGACCGACATTTGGATTTCAAAGTTTATCCTCTTTTATTAACTTTGTCTTAAATCCTTTTCACATATAAACCCAACGGTACCCCTCTTTCTATCATCATCTTCTTTCCTTCTAACCTAAACCCCAAATTTATCTTTGAAATTACTTCTTTTCATCTTTCTTTATCTTTAAGCTTTCTCAAATGGCCAACCTTAACCACAGAAATGAACCAAACTTCTCCATGCAGTTACACAGGTAACATAATCAGGTGCTCTGTTACACTCTGAGAAAGATCCACATTTCTCAGAGGTTTGCCGTTTCGTGACTCTATCCAACTACTTCACCTCCCTAACCATTGATCCTGCAGTGTATGAGGATCATTTGCTTGCATTCTGGAAGACCTGCCAAGAGGTCGTTATGGATGGGGATAAGGCACTGTTTGCCACAGTGCAGGGGAGAATAGTCTTCATCACTCCGGCCATCATCAACACTCATCTTCAGTTGGATGATGAAGAAGGTGAGGTGTTCTTCCCCAAAGATTTTGTTAACCAGTCCTTTGTGCAGATAGGCTATGGGAGAGATTTCTGTAAAGACCTTCAGGAAAGGGAAGGTCTCATCCTCATAGAAATTCCTGCTCCATGTGGTTATCCACAGCTTGTCAAACACGCATGGTGGATGGGACCAGATTCGTGAAGATCTCTCCTTCATTGTTCATAGGATGGTTCAGGGAATCAAGTTCAGGTACTCTCAGTTTGTTTTTACAAATTTACTTGCTAACTTGGACTCCTTAGAATACTACATATTCCCTAGATATGTTCAACACATATTTAAATGTGAACTGGGCTCATAGTTAAGGGGAACAAGTAATATTCTAAAACTGGGACAGATGAAGCCCAACATATTTAAAATCTTGAGAAAGCCCACTGTTGGCTTCTCTGGGGTAGAAACAAGCATTGTCCCAAAAATGTTAGAGCTCATTGCTTAAGGTGACAACCTAGCAGCACCAGCTAGTGTTGAACCAACACCTTCTACATCCCAACCACCTAAACAACCACAAATCACCCTCACCCACCAAAGAAAACACAAAAGAACCCCTACACAAACTATTCAGTTTGTGCAGGTCCCCATATACTCACCCACACAGGAAGAAGTGGAAACTAGAGCTCCCACCTCTCCTAAGGAGCAGACCACTCCCATTATTTCAAAGATCAGTGTTAAGGTTCCTCATGCTCAGCCTGATGAGCTCACAAGCCCAAATGACTTAAGACTTCACTCTGAGTCTCAACACTCAAGTGAACAACCTTAAGGGGACAGTTACAATCCCTACCTTTGGACTTAAACTAACCAATTCCAACATTGACTTCTATACTAATAAAGATTTAGATTTCAGTGAGTAGCATGAGTCTCACTTGTTTTCTCTTACACAAAGAGAGTGAGTGCTCCTTAGTCTCCTACATGTAGCCCATATCAGTCACCTACTACTAAGGTGGACACTTCTAAACCTGTTCAGGATGTCCATATGGAAGAGGCTCTCACTTTTGCAAGTGATTCCATCATTAAGACCTCAACCATGGCAACTCAGCCCATTCATACCTCAACTAAGGCTGCTAGTGAGTAGAGGAAATCCAGCAGCCAAGAACCTGAAGCTGGTGATAAGAGAGGGGACTCTGGTCCAATCATCTCATCCCCCAATGATTCTTCTGATGAAGATGAGGGAATTTAAGTCTGAAGGTGCAAAAACTATCCAAAACATGAATCTATTTAGTCTCCAAGGTCATCTTGAATCTCAAGTGACTACCTTGCAAAACAGGGTCAATGATCAACAACATGAAATTTCTTATCTTAAGGAAAACAAGCTGGCAGACCTTAAAGAAGAGCTCAACCAGGAACACAAGAACCTGTGAGTGTGATTGACCTAACTCCTAGCTCACTTATGCAAGTGTGTGATGCTACCAAAAAGGGGGAGAAAGTCATTACAGTCAAAGAACCTGGGAGTTCTTTAGAGAGTATGGACATTGAGGACTCACCATCCTTATTTGCAATTGTGCATGCTCAACAACTTCCTCAAGTTCATATTGATGTGGACTCCATAGACTCCTACATAAAGAGTCCATTTGAGGAAGGAATACCAAGGGCTATGTCATCTCTACCAACTTCAAGTCACATCATTGGGTGGAGGTATGATGAAAGCAGAAGAGCCCTCATCATTCTTAGTGTTCAAGGACAACAAGGGGTCTTCAATTTTCAGACCTTGAACTTCTATGAAGGTCTGGAACTTGTCAACATGCCACTTGTCAATCAAAGCCAATCAAGACAAGCTGACAGGTTGGCTCAAAGAATCAAGACAGAATCATAGCAGAGTTCATCTTCAGAAGGAGACTAAGGAAATCATGCAATGTCATCAGTTAACTGGATGCTAAGGCAGACCCTAAGATTAGTTTCATAAGGGAAACCTTGACTGAAGGCCCGGTGGTAGAACCTGAGAGCCCTGTCTTATCATCATGAACTGCTGTAGAGTTTCATACCCTTTTTGAGACACCTATTAGGGAAGGTGCATCTCAACCTCTCTCTGGCCAGAGATTGGAAGCAACACCAAGCAATAAAAGCCAAAACTCTTCCACCCTGAGTCACAAAGGTCTATGAGTGATAAAGGGAAAAGAAAAATGACTTCGGAGGAGATTGAAGAGGAGGAGAGAGAGAGGAAAAGGAAGCTGAGGGGATAAAGTTCCTCTATTGAGTCTGTAAGGCTTATGGTGTTTGCTATCAGGGCTGCACCCAAACCAAACAATTAGAATGATGAGTTGAGGGCTATCAGGATAAAATACTTGCAGACTAGGAACTATGACATAGACAATGTCATTTCTCTCCCTTAGAAGAGTTGAATGAACTAGTTGACATGGAAGTGTCAAGGAGAGAAAGGAGGCAGACGAGGCAGAACTACTAATTCAAATCAAAGAAGAGAGAAGAAAGAAAAGATTATACAAGCATGTGCCTACCCTCTCCCCAGTTCAAGAAAGTCCTACATATGAGGATGTGGTTCAACAAGGAACTCACGTAGATAAAGAAGAATATAGGATCAAGATGATCAACTACCTGAGTGCCACAGGCCTCTATCAGGAAGATGGATTTCTTCCCTTATCCTATGACTATATTGAGTTTGAGTATCTCAAACAACTTGAACTTGAGATATTCAAGGAAAGAAAGATCACCAAAAGGAAGCTAAGGGAAGAAGCTGCAAATTCAAGAGCCATCATCCATAAGAGTATGAAGAAATCTGCAGACAGGTAGAAGATGATGAGCTTCTTGAAGCTGTATTGACTCTTCAGAACGAGACTTGGTCCTATGTCTCTGTCCACTATGGATGAGCATATTAGGGTAATCAAGCTGAAGATCAAGAGTGGAGAGCTAAAGGACTTACACTCCCCTCCAAGTCAAGCTCCACCTGAAGTGTAGGTTAAGGTTGAACAACCTAAGACAACACAACCTGGAGCTCCTGCTGAGACTCAGCAAGCTTCATCTTCTGATCCACAGCAGGGTCAGACTCCCTCTCCTGTAGAACCTATAAGAGAGGAAGACCCAATTAAGAAAGACAAAGAAGATTAATCTGGTCTTACAGGCCATTCTTCTAAGTTAAAAGGAACAAAAAGAAAGGAAAGGATCGCTTCAAAGCCGAAGGAAAAGAAGAAGAAAGAAACATCCTTTCTGAACCTTAGGATGAGTTAGAACATCCTAAGGATGTGCAGCCAGAGGATGCTCCATCATCTCCCATTGAAATAGCTCCTCTAGCATCAGGAAGACCTATCTTGTCCTAAACATACACCACAAGTCCAGAAACATGGCATCTCATTAGAGAACAAGGCATTGAGGATGTCTATACATGGCAAGACATGTTCAATCCGCCTTTTCATGATCTCTTTGATATGAGAAGACACTTTGAGAGTCTGAGTGATCCTGATCATCTCATGAAGAAAGGGATGGTCATCATCATAATGAGGACTGTTAATATCTAAAGTCTTCAAAGTGTTTTGGTAGCATCAGCCTAGGGGGAGTTTGTAAGGATTATATGTTAAGCTTGATGCAACTCAAACACTTAAAGTCTCCTGCATGCATGCACAAGTGCATTGAAGAAGAATGCTTTGGATGTTTCACACTAGCAAGAGAAATATTCTAAGTGTGAAATCTTCCAAAGCCAAGACCAATATCTTCCAAAGCCAAAGATGAGTCTTCCGAAGCTTCAGAGACAAAGTCTGTAAAGTCATCTTGAGTTTGAGTTGATTGAGCAACCTCTTTATGCACTTCCTCAGGATGCCTTGACTCATCCTGATGTTTGGAGGTGGATACCTTTGACATCTTCTTTGACATACTCTTTATGGCCATCCTTTTCCTCCACTTTAGAGTCTTTGACTGAGAGGGTTGGTCTTGAGTATCAGGTTGTTTTGATGTGCCTCTCTTAGTTGGATCCTCTTCCCTCACAAGTTCTAAAGAAGAGAGAACCAAACCCTACTATGGAATAGAAGACGAGGTTGGCTAAGAGCCTAAGATGCAGCTCTAGATTCAGGTTGTGTTGTCTGAGTGGGCTTAACCTTAACGTCAATCTCTGGATGAGCTTGCTTTAATGAAGAATGAAAGTCCACAAACTCTCCCTTTTTATCTTATGCTTAATCATCCTAATATGCTCATCCATAATGGATAGAAATATTGGACCATGCCTCCTTCCGAAGAATCCATACAACTTAAAGAAGATCATCATCCTTTGCTTATCAGAAGTCATCTTTTGACTTTTCTACATGATGGCTCTTGATTTCGTAGCTTCTTCCCTTAATTTTCTCTAGCAGCCTATTGTTCCTTAATGAATTGTTGTTCCAGCTACTTAAGATATTCAAATTTAATGTACCCATATAAGAGGGAAAGAAGTGCAGATGCTGATAGAGGCCTATGGTACTTAGTAGTTGATCATGTATTGTATGTTAGCTTCCTTATCTACCTATGGTTGTTTTAGTTTCTTGTTTAGCAGCACAAGCCTCTGACTTAGGGCTTTTTGATCTGGAAAGAGGGTAGGAGCATGCTTGTACTGTTGATACATGTTTGTCCCTAGATCATGATATGTGATGTAATAGATCTTGTTGGTATGATTAATGAACTGATATTGATAGTCTCTGTGGTTATAATGTTTAATAGTTCATTAATGAGTCGTGACTGAATTGATTGGGTTTATGATTACTTGAATGATTACATATAATATTATATTAACTAAAACATTCAAACTTAACTTAATGAAGTTACCATGCGAATGGCTCATGCGAATGAACCATACACATGAAGAATTTCACACGATTGACTCAGTCGCACGACTGAACCAGGAGACTGGATCAGTCGTACGACTGTAACATAAGATTGGCTCAGTCGCACGACTGAACACTCAGTCGCACGAATGAACCAACCGAATGGTTCAATCGCATGACTGAACCAAACTAATGGTTCAGTCGCACGATTGAATAGTGCCAACCTATAAATACAACTCAATTCGTGAAAAACGATGACACTCGATCAAGTACGATTCCAGACGAACCCTAGCCGTCCAGAAACCTTCCAAATCGTTCTCCAGTTCATAGAACACATTAGATCGATTCCTTATCGATTTCTAACGTTAGTTTCAATCCTTGATTGATTCTTCGTGTGTTCTTACTGATTGGATCGCCAATCAAATAGGATTCCGCACTATTTGATCTGGTTTACACGTGATCTCTAGGTATTCCATCAAATACCAGGTCCTAACAAGTGGTATCAGAGCTATTGGCTCTTGATTACGTGTTGATTCAATCAAGATTGCATAAAAGGTTGTGTTTTTGCACTAAAAACGCAATCTTTGGCATCAAAAGTGATCTTGGAAGTTCCCTGCTCATCGACGTTTGGTTTCTACGGACTTAGGCGATTAGAACTTGTGAAAATTTCGAATTTACGGCTGAAACCCGTCAAACCTAGAAATTTTCGCAAAACAGCAGCTTCAGTCGCACGAGTGACTCATTCGCATTGCTCATACGCACGATTGGACCTAGTCGCACCTCATTCGGCCGACTGAACCGTTCGTTCGCATAGCTCATACGCACCAGATTCATTCGCACGACTGAACCAATCGCCAAGTTCATTGCAACGATTGAACCAATCGCAGAGCTCATAGGCACGATTAGCTCATTCGCATCCTTCAGTCGCATCAGTGAAAGTTGTTTGATTAGATTATAAGTTCATTCGTCATGGAAGATCAGATGTCAGCCTTTACTGCTGGGAAGGACTCAAGGATACAGAACCTGCTGCTGCTTGAGAGTGAGGTGGGGAATCACAATAAACCACCAAGCTTTTGACTTTAGATGAGTTTCCCCACTGGAAACAACGTTTTGAGATCTACCTTAATGGAGTAGATCCTAATCTGTGGGAAGCCATTAAGATAGGTTATAGTACACCGGTGGGAGCTGATGGAGTTAAACTAACATTAAGGGGATGACAGACGCACAATGAAGTAGTACAATGCAGAGAAAAGAGTTTATGCATTGATCACTCAGTCTATCCCCAAAGACATATTCCACCAGTACTCAGAGAACAAGCAGTCCAAGAAACTGTGGGATGCGCTAGAGAAGAGATATGATGGTAATGCATCATTGAAGGCAATCAAGGCAAAGGAGTTAAAGAAGGAATTCGATAACTTCTCATCAATTGGTAATGAAAGTTTGGACGAAGTCATAGACAGATTCTACCACTTGATGAGCGAATTGCATACACAGGGTGGCTACTACCATGGAAGAGAAAGTAAGCAACTTCGCAGACGGGTTGCCTGATAGTGGGCTACATTCGTGTCTAACCTGAGACAGAATGGAATCCTTGTAAAGCTGGATATAATGGACTTCATTCTTAAGTTGCGAGAAGAAGCACTAAGGATGAAGTATAGAGCTCAGAAGTCTTCGTACACACAAAATCCAGCTTTATACAACGCCACGCCTCAAGATAAGACATCTGGAGCACCCCTCCAGACTGCTTTGTGTCTAGCTCGTCAGGTCCTTCACATGCTTCTCCTTCTGGATCAGACACGTCTGGGTCATCATGTACCCATCATATTGGATCAGAAGCAAACGCTACCAACTGAAGATCGAGAACCTCGGTAATGTGACCGTGGAAGTAGGTCGAGAGCATATGGATCTTTAGCAGCAGTGGTTCATTCATATGATGGACTTGTTGCCGGGAAGATTGGAAACTGCCATCTGGCAGATGAGGACTACGAGCAGGTGGATGAGATGGAGCTTAAAGAATGGATATAATGTGGGCCTTAGCAAGTGCTGTCCGAAGGGCGAAGAAGTTTGTGAAAAAGACTGGACAGAACTTGTTTGCTACTAAGGATACCACCTTTGGCTTCGACAAGAGTAAAGTGACATGCTTTAACTGTGGCGAGAAGGGCACTTCAAACGAGAATGTGTCAAGCCAAAGAAGACGGAATGGGAACCGTTCTCATCCTTTACTTGCCAAGACAAGCAACCCTCTAGTTCTACTTCATCAAACAAGGATCCAAAAGCCTTAACTGCTCATGATGATGAAGGACAGGATTGGAGTTTTCAGGTTTGTCTCACCAGGAGAATCTAACATTGCCAGTGTTGAGGATATTGACGATGATTCTGCGAGTGAAGGTGATATAGCAGTTGAGATTGCAATGTCACATAGTGAAGAAACAACTGCAGCCGAGGTCAGTTACAATCAATTGAGGAGTTTCCACATCAGAGACAGAAAAGCCAGAATCACCAGAACCAGAATCATCTGATGCTGCACTGATGGCTAACTCTTCTGAACCAACTCAGGTAAGTACCACTGACCAAATTTTTAATAACCATGCTTGTTCTGATTGTGACACTTTTAGAAATAGCATAGATGAAAAATTTACTAGGTTATTAGATCATAATGATAACTTAGTAAAAGATTTACGTCTGTGCACTGAGGCTAATAGAGTACTAAACAAAATGAGCATTTGTTATAAAGAAAAGATAGACTATTGACTAAACAACTTAGGGAAACCGAAGTAGTGGCTTTTAACCAAGCAAATGACATTAGGTACTATCTAAACTCCCTAGAAGAAACTAAGAAGCAAAAGGCAGTTCTAGAAGTCGAAGTTAATTCATTAAAACAGAAACTGCATAGTTGGACTAGTTCTTCACATATAGTCCACACTTAGTAAGAGAAAGGAATAACGGGGAGGGATTAGGCTACAAAGTGGTTCCACCACCACCTGAGACCTTGATGAACACTAAGTCTAGACCATAAATAATAACCCCATCAAGGATCATGTGGTGACCACTCCTCTTGTTACTGATCCAGACACCTCATGTTCATCTACTGAATCTGGTCAGAAACAAAAGGAGACCACTTCAAAGGCAAAGGGTAAATTGCCTTGTGTTAACCTGGAAAATGAATTTGAAAAAGTTAATTTAAGTCAGGGTCAAACAGAGTCAAATCAGAACCTAAAAGGACTTCAAATGCTACTTTTTCACATGCTTCAAGTCAAAAACCAGTTAACCAAAAGTAAAACAGGTTAAAACTGTATTTTGTTAAACCAGAGAAAACATCAAACATACAAGAGTCAAAAACTAAAGTGTTGATGTTACTAGAGTGTCACGACCTCTCCACAAAGAAAGTTTAATCATAAAGTTGATAGCAGAGCGTGCTACAACTGTGGAGAATATGGACACATTGCTTCCTACTGTAATTTTTATCAGACACCCAGGAAGAAGATTGAACTTCAGGACTCAAAACCTAAGTCTTCTAAGAGGAGCTCTTTAACTCCACCTAGAAGAGCTAGTAACCTAAAGTCCAACCTGTAAGCCAGACGACTGTTTATCATAAACAGGCATTGCACAAATCTGGCTTATGAAAGAAAAGTCAACCCTCGTGTCTGATACTGATAACAAGAAGGAACCTGAGCTACCCTCACCCTCTAAGGGTCAATGGGTGGAGTTTATGATGTGTGATGCCTCTGGGAAACCCAAGACAGTCAAGCTTGGGTTCCTAACCTAAACTGATTCATTTACTTTGTATGTGCAGGGTGTTCGATACAGTGCTGAGACTAACACGTGAATTATAGACAGCGGAGCATCCAGGCACATGACAGGAAATAGAGCCCTTTATCTAACGTCAAACAAATAAAAGGAGGGCATGTTTCCTTTGCAGGAAACAAAGGAGGCTATATCACAGCTCAGGGAGAAGTGGAAATCAGAAAGTTAAGTTTGATAAAGTGAACTACGTTCAACAACTTCAGAACAACTTACTTTCTGTTTCCCAAATCTGTGATAAAGGATTTAAAGTCATCTTCGATAACCAGAAGTGTTACGTGCTGAAGAAAGAATATATGATCCCAAGGACCAAGTTCTGATGACTGCTTCAAGATATAAAGACCTTTATGTCTTGGATCTGTCAACAGCTGCCACAACGGATCATGAGGTTCAGTGTTTTTTATCTAAAGCTACTGAGAAGGATTCAATCTCCTGGCATCGGAGAATGGGACACATTAGTCAAAGGAAGATGAATCATTTGATTCAGAAGGATTTAGTTAGAGGAGTGAATGTCAAGAACTTCAACTTCCTGACTTTTGTGTAGCTTGCAAGAAGGCAAACAACAAAGAAGCTCATAAGGAAAAGAAGTTCATTCAATAGAACTTCCTCTTGAGCTTCTTCACATGGATCTTTTGGTCCAGTTAGTACAAGGAGCATTGCAGGCGACGTGTACTGTTATGTGGTCACTGATGACTACTCAAGGTTCACTTGGGTAATGTTTCTGAAATCCAAATCAAAACTTTGGAGACATTCAAGAATTAGTACCCACTGGAATCACTCTACAAGCTAAAAGTTCGACAAATATGCTCAGACAACGGACAGAATTCAAGAATCAAGGGATGGAGGCATACTGCAAGGAAAAGAATTGTGCATCAATTCACTTCTGCCTACACACCTCAGATGAATGGCGTTGCTGAGAAAAGAACAGGAGTTTGATAGAGACAGCACGACTATGCTGGCAGACTCGAAATTGCCTATCCAATTCTGGAATGAGGCATGGCAAATGCGTGTTATACACTGAATCGAGTCCTAATAGTCAAGCGCCACGGAAAGACATGTTATGAGCTACTTCAAAGACGCAAACCGAATTTGGAGTATCTTGAACCTTTTGGCGCACCGTTACACTTCTGAAGAAGACACAAGAAGGAAAATTCAGCGAGAAGGCAGTTGAAGGAATTTTTCTAGGATACAACATACCGAACAAGCGAGTTTACAATAACTCACGGGTCTTGTAGAAGTGTGGTGTAATGTCGACGTTCAGAGATATACCACACACCACCTACAGGCAAAGGACCTGCATACTTCTTCGATTATGATGGATTCTTCAAATCCTTCAACATCCCTCTCTCTCCCTCGATGATGAGTTAGCTACTAGGATGATGTATGATTTCTAAATACACCATCTAGCACACAGGGAGAATCATCTACTCAGTCAGAAGGGGTCGATGAAAGTGACTCCTCCTCTGAAGATGAAACTGAAGCAGATGACCAGAACAGTCGGGAGGAACAGGTTCCAGTTCCTGAAAGTCCACAAGCATCCATAAGTGATGCACCCTCGACTTCGGAACCTCAAACTCCAACTCCTCAGATGCAGAACAAATGTTCACATCTTGGTTCGGAGGTGACTGTGCCGACTACTCCAGGATCACGACTAAACGTCTATCATCCCCTTGACAATGTTATTGGAGATGTCGATCAGGAGTACAAACCGAAATCAGCTATACTCAGCTGATTACGCCTCAGTTATGGAGAAGGGTTACATTCATGATGGTGCTTATCGATGTTTTGTTTCGCAGGTTGAGCCAAAATATGTCAGTGAAGCACTGAATGATGAGGCGTGGGTGAGTGCCATGCAAGAAGAACTTCTGCAGTTTAAGAAGTTAGGTGTATGGACTCTGGTTGATAGACCTAAAGGTGCTAAAGTCATTGGCACCAAATGGTTACTAAAATGCAAGAAGGATGACCAAGGAGTCATTATCAGGAACAAAGCTCGACTGGTGTTCAAGGTTTTCACAAGTCGAGGGGATTGACTATAATGAGGTGTTTGCACCCGTGGCAAGGATGGAAGCTATTCGTATCTTCCTTGCCTATGCATCGTACATGAAGATTAAAGTCTACCAATTAGATGTGAAGAGTGCATTCCTTCATGGGAAATCAGGGAAACAGTCTATGTAAGTCAACCCGAGGGATTTGAAGACCCTTATCATCGGGATAGAGTTTACAAGCTCGACAAAGCTTTATATGGGCTTCATCAAGCTCCTCGAGCTTGGTATGAGAAACTCTCGACTCATCTTGTGAAACACGGCTTTCGCAGGGGAGTCATTGACTGTACACTGTTTATTAAAGAAAAGGATGGTGACCTACTGCTTGTACAGATATATGTTGATGACATAATCTTCGGTCAAAGAACGAAGAGTTATGCAAAGAGTTTGAAGCAGTGATGAAGAAAGAGTTTGAGATGAGTGCGATGGGGGAGATGAAGTTCTTTCTCGGGTTACAGGTGGATCAAACACCTAATGGGATCTTTCTACATCAGACCAAGTATGTAGGACATTCTCAGTCGCTTTGACATGGAGAATGCTTCTGCTGCTGGGACTCCGCTTGCTACGAATCATGATATAGCACCTGATGAGAATGGAGTTTGTAGATGCCACTATGTACCGAGAGAATGATTGGATCCCTCATGTATCTCACTGCCTCAAGACCTGATATCATGTATGCTACATTTTTATGTTCCAGATATCAGGCTAAACCTAAGGTCAATCATCTGATCGGGGTCAAAAGGATTTTTTGCTATCTAAAGGGTACACCCCACACTGGGGTTGTGGTATCCTCATGAACGATTTTGAGCTCACAGCGTATAGTGACTCGGACTATGGAGGCTGCAAAATGAACTACAAGTCTACATCAGCAGGGTGTCAATTCTTTGGGAGAAGATTAGTTTACATGGCAGTGTAAGAAGCAGACATCGGTTGCATTGTCAACCTGTGAAGCCGAATATGTTGCTGCTGCATTGCTGTTCTCAAATCATTTGGATTCAACAAAAATGCGGGATTACGGTTGAAATTCTCGTCTACTCCTATTTTTGTTGATAACTCTGCTGCAATTGCAGTAACCAAAAACCGGTTCAACATCCTAAGACCAAACACATCGGTATTAAATACCACTTCATAAGAGACTGTTTTGAAAAGAACTTAATAGATGTGGTTAAAATTAATACTGATTTTCAACGTGCTGACCTCTATACTAAAGCCTTTGATAAACCACGTTTCAATATTTGCTAGAGGTCAACGGCGTTAAAAAGAAAGTGAGGTAATTCCTGATGAGAATAATGTCTAGTCCGATGTAGTTTCGTTAAAGTTTATTTTATTTTATGTTCTCTGTTTTTTTCTTTTTTTTCTGTTATTTTAAACTCATGTTATGTGCTGTTTATTAAAATCCAAAATAATTAAATCCGCAATGATTTTAGT